>WPIO01000004.1:3720000-4252500 GCA_009760855.2 Cristatella mucedo | reverse complement strand
ATGCCGCCATCGCAGCAGCTTCGCCTACGCTCCTGCGGCATCTCGACTCTCAGCGGCCTCCTTGACCTCTGACCTCTGGCAAGGACGAATCGCGAGCGGGAGCCGCTTGGAGCGCTGGCCAGCGCTGCCAAGCGGCGGGCTTTAATCTGACCCCGTTGCAGGCGACGTACATGCTGGTTCTACTGCTGGTCGCGTTCGCCCTATGCTGGCTGCCATTCCAGTTCTCCATGCTCTACTACGAGTACAACTTCGCGGCCCTCAGAGAAGTAAGCGGCCAAAAGCTCGTAAGCCCCCATCGCCGCCCGCCAGACGCTGGGAGGCGCGGGCTTCACACTCGTTCTCCCATCAATTTCAGGCTCCCGATTGGTGGGCGCACTTGCACTACTGGTCCATGTACATGTCCTACGCTAACAGCGCTCTGAATCCGGTAATATTCATAGCGTTCAGCACGAAGACTAAGCGAGGTGAGCAGCGGCGGCGGCGGCGGCGGCGCTCGAGAGCCGCTCGGCGTTACGAGTGCCGCCGTCTCAGAGAGGCAGCAGTATCGCATAACTTACTTTAAAGTCTAAACTCGCTTGCCGGTCGGAATCGGTGAGCCGGTGTGACATTCGCCTGTGCTTCCGAATGTAATCTATTTCAGCTACTTAGGGCGGCCAGGCTTCATGCTGTCAAGCGCTACGTGCTCTTCTCTTTTGAGAAATGATAGGAAAGGCTATCCTTTCTCCAAAGGAAAATAAAGACTCCTTTGAGATAGTAACCGAAGTCGGAATCGGAAAGGATAGACCAGACTATTCTCAGTAGGATTGTACAGGAAACTTGCCGTAGCGGTGTAGGCTTCAGTCAGGCGTTAGAGCTACAGAGTCAGCATGGTTTCGAGTGCTTAAGGACCTTCACACCAGTGCTGATTTGGGTAAAGTCTCTCAGCTAGATCTTTCGCTACCTCTTGATACCATTGTAGCCAAATTTCTATTGAGCATCCCTTATCCCGCCTTGGTATCAATGGCAGTGCAGCACTGCTACGGATTAGGTCAAATCTCGGCACGTGATTTCAGAGCGCTGATGTGACCGGACAACAGTCATCATCCGGATGTAATTTAAAGTGCACTGGTGCACCTCAGGACTCAGTGCTTGGTCCGCTTCTTTTCATAATTTACACTCTCTCTACCAATATACTCTCTGACCAATAATAATTATATAATATAATATAAAAATAATAAAACATAAATAATAAAATATAAATAATATAATATACTTTCTGACCAATGTAATCACCAAGAACATTCAGATTATGCAGATGACGCCTAGCTATACCTCTGTGCTTTGATTCCTCCTTGCCTTTCAACGCAACCAACTCTCTTAACTCCCTTGCTGCCTATATCGTGGACGCTAGCACTTAAATGAAGACAAAATTTCTCAAATTAAATGAAAATAGAACCAACGTGCTAATTATGAGATAACCTAGCATTGCTACAAAATTGGAAAGCCGCATCCTCAAAATAGACTCAGCCAGCAGATTTCCTGTGGCTTCTGCATGAAATGTGGGTGTTTTGTTACAAAGATAACCTTTCACTAGACGACCACACCAGACCCACCTTCAAGCGTGCCTAATTTCAGTTACGTAAAATGGCAACGATTCTGGCCTGCTTAGAAAAAAATGCAAGTGGGACCATGAAATTGCGACATCCCGCCTCGACTTATGTTACTCATTCACTAATTGCAGCTCTACAGGCCTGTGCAATAAGACGCTTCCATTTGGTGCACAACTCTGCAGCCAGGCTTGTCAGTGGTGAGCGTCGCAACTGCCACGTTGCACCGCCTCTCACCGTCGACCTCATTGGTTCCCTATGAAGCAGCGAATCGAATGCAAGTTTATGCCATTCAATTTTAGATCCTCTCAGAAACTTAATTTAACTTATCTGAAATACTTCCTAATCAGGCTTCGGATCACATGACCCGCTCATCAGGCTTAAGTCGGTTAGCTAGGTCTCTAACCAACCTCAAATCCTTTGGAGATTGTACATTCAGTTTGTATGGTCCTAAAGCCTGGTTCTCACTTCCGACTGACGTTACACCATCTCCTGATTGGGCGCTATTTGAAATGAAGCCAGACATCCACCTGCTCTTTACAGCATTTGCTGGACGCTTTTGAATCGTCCTCTATGTGCTTATTCGTGCAGCCACTGTGCTATTCACTAACTAATCGGCATGCCTTCGGTCCAGCATACGTCAACTGCTAAGGAAGAGATGTGCGTTCACTTAGGACACACTATGCGCATACATATGTTATTCTAAATCCAGCTGACGGATCATTCATTGAATTCGCCGCGAGCTGATTTGGCCGAGCGGTCAAAGTACTCGCCTCGGGGACCAAGGTCTGGCCGAGGTCGTGGGCTTGAGCACCGTGGCATACGTGAAGAGCCTTAATATAGATCAAGTTATCTTGGGGCGCTATACAAATGAATTACATTATATTATATTTAGTTGTTTGCTCACGCTTTAGTCGCTCCCCAGAGCGAGCCCAACAATAGGAGTCGGTTCGGAGCTTTCTATCCACTTGTGCGACCCTGAAAGCTGCACTGCGGACCTACCGCCGTACGTACCCGTGGGATTGAGCTGAGGAGGCACCGAGCACCAAGTGCCCCTCCCTATTCGGTGCGAAGAGCAGGCGACCGATCGTAGGGGGGGATGAAGGGAGTCCTTTCGGCTGAGTCAGCTCGGCAAGTCCGTGCGGTAGCGGTAAATGTGCGAAGTGCCCAGAAAGATGTTTAGCGCCCAGAAAGATGTTTAGCCGTATGAGGGTGCTATGCAAATGTATTTGATTCTAAAAGAGGGCCTGCAGAGCCCGCTAGTCATTCATCGACATACCGTATCTATCCGTGCCTACGAAGCCTTGTCACTGTTTTTTTTGAGATCGGTAAGTCTGAGAGTCTGACCTCCTTACTATTAAAAGCCGACGGATCCGAATTGTGAAATGGCAACATTGACCTCCGCTAGTTAGCTCACCAAAAGTTTCAATGCTAACCGTCATCGACGGTGGAGACTGAAGCTCACGAGTTACGCGTGCGGCAAGCCAGATCTGAGAGCAGCCATCTTAGGCAGCCTGCAGCATTAGGCAGCCCCATTTAGGTCCCTTCGTCGCAGCTGCTACTTGGCGGCGGACTGTTCGCATCCGTCTCGCATCGCCTAACGTCGGCGGCCATGTTTTCCTAGGAATAAAGCAGAAATTCGGGTTCTTCAAGGTTTCTACATACAGGACAACGACGTAGGCGGCCGCTGACGTTTCGAAAGAGTTCGCGACAGTGGGACCTCCTGCTGCTCGCCAAGAGCAGGAGCAGCGGTCGAGAGACTGCGACTCACAGCGCCGGCGGCGACGACTCGGCTGCTTGGTCCGGTGCTGAGGGCTCGAGTCTCGCGATTCTGGCGGCGGGTCCCCAACAGCCCCACCGAGCGGCAAGTCTTCGCGGGTGGGCACACGTTATGATTATTACTTCACAGTGAAGTCGAGTTCGTGATTCGCGCATTACCTGGTAACGGTGAAGATTCATGCTAGCAAACAAGCTCTAGTCTGATGATGTACCAGTGCTTGGCTGATGCACCGCCTCTGACACAGGCCGGTATTGTTCCTCTGCTAACCCGCCGGTGAACAGCTGTGGGATGTATCGTCGGGACGGTCCGCTGCAAAGGTTGGATGCATCGTCGGGACGGGCCGGTTAACAGCTGTGGTTCGCCTCCGACGTGGCCTGGACGCAGGCCGGTATTGTTCCTCCCTCTAACCCGCTGGTGAACAGATGTTAGATGTAGGGGCCGGCCGGAGCGAAGCCGTGATTAAGGAGTGAGACTCGAGGTACCGAGAGACGGGAAGAGCGTCGTGCTCCCCTCAGCTCCAAGTTTTGAAAAATAAACAGGTGGTGTTAGTCGTCGCTGGAGTGCTGTGCTGAATGCGAAAAAATCCATATGAACTACGTTTCCAAACAGGTTGCGATTGTAGCATTTCATTTCCAATGCCTGCTGCTACAAGTGCGTGAGTGTCGCCGGGCTCCCGATCTGCATCGCATCGTGCTCTTGGCTAAGCTGCGCCACTGCCGCACCGCCTTATGGTTGATTTTTTTCAAAGAATCGTTTGTTGAAAGACACACACGGGTGATCGAACGCACTTTCTGAATATTCAAGTCGCTACAACGTATCGTTCCTAAGAGCCCAATGTCATGCCTGTATTCGTCACCCACGGCATTTACGTTGGTCAACTTGGCTAGCAGTGTGTGCCGAAGCACTCAGATCTGCTTGTTTTATTCTCTCTCAGAAGTTCAACTTCGCCTGACCTCAGTCAGGCGAAGTTGAACTTTTGAGAGCTATTTTCGAAATGCTCCGTAGCACGGTTGCCTGAAATTCAGCTGAAGTCACAGCCCAGTGTGTGCCTTTGGCCTGTTCTCACCTTCTGCAATTCTACTTCGAGTGGAGTGCATGGGCTTTCTCTAGCATCACCTCAATCGAGGCGACATTGCAACACGCCGAAATTATGATCAATGAGCATATTCACTGACTTGGGATGGGAGACGGCTCGTGAAATAGTCGCTAGCGATAAGAAGACCAATTAACCCGATTTACGTAAAGCCCAGTCGACACAAGGGCAGAGAACCCGGCCGAATCGTCGTCTCTTTTGGCGACGGTCAGCCGGAAACAGAATCGAAGCGCCGTACAGTAGGATTTCAGTGAGTCTGCTCGCTGTGCTTTTGCTAGTTCGTGTTACAGATCAAGCGGCTCGCGGAATTTCGGGTGCTCGGTGCTGACAGTTTAGCGTATTATAAGAGTCCGGTCTTAGCTCCCAAGGACTGTTGCCACGTTCTGAACTAGTGACTCTCGAGGACATAGCGCTATCAAGATTTAAATGCCGATTGTTGTGAGCGAAGAGCGAATGATGCACGTGTTGGATTTGCATTTAAAATCTGGCCGACGTCTTCTACGGACTGTTATTTCGTTACATTTACTATGAAGGGCCCAGCCTTCGGAGCTCACATGTGCTCTTGAGACGCCGTATTTTCCGATTCTCGTCTCTACCTTTAACGATTCTTTCGCTACTACTTGTGCACTACTTACGTACATCCACAAATGAGTCTTTGCTCACGTTTTGTTGCCTGAGATGACGAATCGACTCATTCCGAGCCGAATTCAAATCACAGGGTTTGACTGGGCTGTGGACGATTCTCCAGAATAACGCTCAAGTCAGTTCCAGTTTTATGACGCTACAAAGTGATTTGCATGGCAAAGCTGGTGACATCCGTTGCAATAGTCGGCTTTGAATCGGCGCATGGCGGAACTCCCGTTATAAGGTAGGGGAGAGAACTCCTAAATATAAACCTGCCAGAAACAATCGCTAGACTAAAATCTCTGGTTTCCAGGCAACAGCTGTGACCGTCTAGAACAGCAGACGTATCTTTAATAAAGTACGACAGCGCTCTGGCATCGCATGTAGCACGCGACTAGTTTACGTCACGTGCAGTGAATTTTAATAATAGTTTTTATTGAGGACAATATTTCTTCAGTTTTTCCTCACGAGTGATTTTCCATCGAAGGCAATGGTCTAAGCAGCTAATTCCGCGAACTTTCCCTTAATCTTCCCGGAGTCTGCTCCGACAACTTTATCAACCTAAAACGCAAGAAACCGCTAAAGACCATAAAGCAAGTGTTTGTACGTATGCAACACCAGTTGAAAAAACAACAGCCCAATATAAACGATCGCATGGAATGTGCTCATGCATACATTCTCACATGTAGCAACAATTGAAAGCAGCCAGCATTCGAAATCTTCCACTGCCGAATCGAAGGCATCACAATGAAGGCAGACACTCTGGCTTGAAGGACTCAACAGGACTTCGAACGATATTCAGCAGGAGAGTGGGTGGCGAAAGAGTAACGATCACGGTTTGGTTTTGTCAGCCATTGCAGGAACACTGACCAGCAGTCCCTTTAAGTGACTAAATAATCTGACCAAAGCAAAAGAAGCTGCTGGAGCACGCTTTTGTTCTCGGTTAAGGTGCTCACCCCGACTAAGGTCTGGCTGACGTCGTGGGCTCGAGCCCCAAGGCATATGTGAAGCGCCTGAATAGAGATTAAGTTCTCTTGGAGGAACTATACAAATGAATTATATTTCTCACTAAAGGGAACCTGCTTAACGCACAGAGAAAATGCATCGCGAAAACTATGCTAAGTTTAGGCCGCCTTTCAAAACAGAAACACAATTTCAACTAGAACTACGAGCTTCTCACATCGCCGGAGCGAGGTATGAAAACTACATTTTCGCAAGAGTTTAGCAAACGTGAAATGCCTCGAAAGAGATTAGAATTCTCTTGAGTTCGCAGGTATCAAATGTATTATTATTACTATACTTGACTTAGTCCTTAAACCTTGCCAATATCAGTTTGGTTGAATAAAAGCGGTGTCCCAATGAGTTTAGTAAATAATAGCTATAAATCACTGAATATAAACTAGAATATCACTCAAACACCACAGACTCACGGTAGAAGATTCAAGGCAAGCTAACCAAGTAGGCTCAACGATCAATAGCCAAGAAGTCAACACGTAAAGTGAATGCATCGAGATCTTGAAAAAAAGAGTAACTATCACAGCAGCAATAAGTTACAGTACGTTCTCGCTACAAGGCGCTTGTTTACTGATGCTAGAGTGCTAACGTTGGCTACCTGAGTAACTAACCACAACTGTAAATGAACGCTGCTGGTTAATGGCAGCTGCAACATGTCAACAGAGTTGTTTAGCAGCCTGCCACAAGTAAAGCATATACAAATAGACCAACCTCAAGGTATAGAACGCAAGAGTTGAATATGATTATCGTCTCATCCGACTCTGATCCATTTCGCGAGAGCCAGTAAAATACATTCGATGAATTAGGCAAAGTTGTCATGCAGATAGTTCAAGGCATGCAAATTGTATGGCAAACTATTCGCCACAAACTACTTGGCATTTTTTAAATTCTTGCTCATTTTGCACAAAGCCCTCTGGGTAAGTACGCTTTGCTTTCCAATGTTCCCCGATCATGAGAACGAACACATGGCAGCTCTCAAAAGAAGTGGTTCTCGGGCGACATTCAAAGTGTTCATTAATAGCAGATCCGCAACGTTCCTTACCGACATGTCCCGTACGGCATTACTGCAAGCCTAGCTTAAAAGGCAGCACAAAGCAGCAATAATGACCGATTTAGCTTTCCGAGAAATCTTTCTAATAGACATTTTACATATATTGGAAATGAAGAATGATGATTGGTTAGTAATAAGATGCTCAAGCTACAAGCATGAAAAAGCAAGCAGGACAATTCATCAAACGCACGAATAATGGTGAACCTCTAGCTTCTTTTTACAAAGCTAAATGAGTCAGACACGTCGAAATTCACATGCATGTTGAGGATAGGCTTGCCACACCCACTAGACGTCCAGTTCGAACGATCTAATTTAATAATAATAGTACAATAGCCAAGAGAACTAAAGCACACAATCCTGCCCAACAACAAACAATGATTCACCTAACCTGTTTTCCATCTTTGAAAAAGAGAAATGTCGGCATAGCACTTATTTCATATTTTGCTGCCAAGTCCTGCAACAAGCAATATCATATAAATTACAAAGTACTTGCCAAAAAAGCAACTTCTTGGGCACATGGCATCGATTAAAAAATTAAATGCACATGCATCTGCCTGCAAACAGCATGTGGGCTGCACAGACCAAGTCGGGAAGGAGACTTGGCGGTTTGTCTTGGTTCACGTGGGTACACTGTACAGAGAAAATGGATAGCGACAAGACAGTTCTAAATGATTCATGTCCTTGGGTCTTGGCCCAGAGGTGAGGTGATCGCCCTTCACCCCGGGTCGTGGATTCGAGTCCTGCAGAGGTCGATCCATAATTGGCCACTGCAACCGGTGGTGACAGCCATGAAGGCCCTCACCACTGATATATAGATGAGGCTCTTAAATCAGGTCAACTTTTCTGAAGAGCTGAAAATAATCCAGTTTCTTGTGGGTAACTCTACTGGTTCAGAAAGATGTATATCCACTAGTTTCCAGTCGACATAAAACCCAGTTCAATAGAGTTTTCTGCGGCAAACTCAGGCTTGAAACCAACTAAGTAAGTAGCCTCGTAAAAGCCTACAGCTGGCTTGCCATATTGAGATCAATAGGATCGAAAAAAATACTGTGGCTAACCAACATCACTAAGGTATGTCTGCCACCTAATGGGTTCCAGTTAGTTTACATCCATCTTCAAGGATTTGCAGAAATGAACTGACGAGCTCAACTTATTCGGGAAAATGTATCCAGATCGATATCATCACCTTTTTTTGAATATCAAACTTTAAATAATAATAACAATAACCACAATATTATGTACGAGGTACACTTTCAGTAAGTGTGAACAAATAAAAGTCGATTCACATGGGTTCTGGTGGGATTGTAGTTTCTTTGCAAGTTCCTTTGTTTCAGGGGATGTGGCAATGTCGGCAGGTTGTGAGTTGTAAGCCTTGGATATACCAAGTAATACCAAGTGTTGCCCAAGCATCTGAAGTGATGCACAGTGGTGCTTGCAAGGCATGCTGCTCACTAAGACAGACACCCCCCAGCTTCTAGATTCAACAAGCTTGGTTTGGCACTTTGAAAACTACTATTTCCACCCTCCATGATCCTTAACAGTCACTAACCGGCACACGCCATTGCGTCGTCTTTGCTCATTCTTGGAGATATTTGTGTACAGGCAAACTTTTATTTAACAGGGAGGGCAGCTCAAGCTCAAAGAGCCATTTTCTTAGATTATCATTACAACATTCTGAATTTCGGCACAACACACAAGCACAGGTGCCATGCTGTTCTTACCGAAGCCTTGTCAACATCGACTTTAATCACTTTGACTTTGGGATTGGCAGCAGCAAGTGCCTACAGATATGACAGTTACTGCTTAGGGCAAGCTGCAAAACTGCTAGGAACTGCAAAAAATACTGGAGCTCGAAGCACAGTAGCGAATTAGCAAACGTGCAGCCACACGTGGTCAACAAACAGCATACCTCTATCTCGGGTGCGATCCTCTTGCAAGGCCCACACCAATCAGCAAAGAAATCGACGAAAACTCGCTCATTTTTTTTAAGAATCTCGTCGAACTCGGCCTACAGCAGATTCAGTATATGCGACTGGAGGCAACAAGCAGTAAGCAGTCTGGGGGGGGGGAGGGTAGGCTTGCTCAGCTGCTGATTATTACATGTTGGTCATCACCCAAGAGATCGCTACAAAATCCTATTGGGGGTGACTACAAGATAAGCCTTTTAGTCGGGAGAGGTCACATGCAATGCCCACCACAAATCAGGGTCGCGAGCTCCTCACTTTTGTGCTTTGTTTGACGTCAAAGCAACCACTGAGGGAATCATCTCGAACTTCTACTGTAAGGTCACCTTGTCACTGCATGTCCAGTCTCAAGTTTCATCTGACGTCACTGCTCTCAAACACAAGTCAATAGCACAATGCCGTTCACGAGAATCACACTAGGCTGAGAAAGTATTGCAAAGAGAGCTCAAATCAACGAATATCAACGTTATAGAGGTTGAGCCTCAAGTACTCTAAGTGCCACAGAAGTATATACACATGTCAACTCAAGACTGCAGCAGCTTTTTGCAGACAGCCCTGCTCTTTAAAGGGGAGAAGTTAGTCGAACAACAAATCCAATCCAAGACGGTCTTTACAGCAAACTCTAGCACCCGGCTGATTGTGAGACCTGGCACAAGACTAAAAGCTGGCTTTCAACTTTCGTCTAACAGGATCGAGAGGACACTGACTGTATAGAACGTACTCAAGTAAAATATACTAAAACTTAGCTTAAGCCTCATCATAGGGCGGTAAAAGGGCCTAAACGCATCACTTCTGCTTGCAGGAAGGCAATACTGGCTTGCTGGCTCCAGCAGTCGAATCCACGATCTGGGCCGTAATGTTCGACCAGAGGGAGCCCGGAAAACCTGCCTCTACTTGGTTCCTGGAGGAACGGAGCTCGGATATTATGAAAGTTACTATTCTGAATCTGATAACCAGTCGATAGTCTGGCACGGCAAAAGCCCATTCAACAGCTGGGAGGGAAGAAAATTAGAAAGAATACTGCCTTTCGCTTGGACTTGGCTAGCTTTTTCCGGTATAATTACAAGTCTTGCAATTAGCGTCTCACAGTGACAGTGCAGATTTTCGCCTGGGTTGATGTCTGCTCTGCGGCCTAATTCCATGCTCCACAGTAGCTAAGCCAATGACGAAGCACATTTTTGCCTGGTCTGGGGCAGTTCTTGTTCCACCCCGATGGTTGGACCCAAGTGCAACTACGCACGTTTGAGGTCCGGCTTAAGCAGGTGCAATGGCTATTTCTAACCACCCTCAGCCGAGCACCGCTATAGTAGCTTGAGCCCGGCTAGCTACAGCTACAGCTTAGCAGCTAGACCGAACGCACCAGTTGAGTACTCACACTGCGGGAAGTTAAAAATGCTAAAGCGGAAAGCCAGAAATGCTAAAACAGTCGCCGCAGCCCAGATGTTGCAACTGATGAATATAGACACCCTTGACGACGGCCTGGCGGATGCAACAACAATACGTCACCAGAGCCAAGCGATCACGAGCACTGACGGTCGACGAGAGAGAGAAAGAGAGAGAGAGAGAGAGAGAGAGAGAGAGAGAGAGAGAGAGAGAGAGAGAGAGAGAGAGAGAGAGAGAGAGAGAGAGAGAGAGAGAGAGAGAGAGAGAGAAGCAAGCGAGACGTTCGCACACAAATGCACTACTCAGATGTAGCCTTTGCGGTACAGCTAACGCACCGAGGTTGCTTTGTGCGTAGAGAGCTGACGATCGATGGAGGGAACGCAAGCAGGTCAGCTGAAAGGCTACCAGTGCCCCACCGTGCGCGTTCACAACATTGATAAAAACAATGCACACGCTTTTTTACACGAGTTAGATAGGTTTACTCACCACAGTAGTCACTTCTAAAACCATTTTCTTTCTGCAACCAATTTACCGAACGATGCCCGCTAAAAACCACTACCCTGACCGGAAGCGACGGCGAGAGCGAGGCTAGCGGAAGCTGTTAGCTGCAGCGCCGCTATTGGTTACGAGGTCTCGTGGAGTAGACCTTTTGAGCCCGTGCGTGGCATCTGCGGGATGTGCAGATCGACGGAAGGGTAAGCCGCCAGATCAGCTGAAAGGCCGTCAGTGCCCACAAAGTGCATTCGCAAAATAGATGCATCCACCGCGAACGCTTTCCTACACCAGTTACTAGCAGTTACATGTTATCAGTTTCTTACACTTTCCCCACGGTTGCTGCATCCCCCTCAGGACTGCTGTCCCTCAAGAATTTCAAAACAGGACTCGCGTTCCTCAACTCCGTGCACTAACTCGACGTCCAAGTTTAAGGAAGCCACAAGTGACCATAAACTGAAATTCATTTACCAGTCCGGCGCCCCGCCCAGATCGAGCTCACACGCGCGGCCGCCGTCGGCCTAGCCGAATCGACGTATATCTACGGTTATCATACCAGCGGCTCCAGCTGAGGGCCTTCGGTTTCGTCCGCTATTGCTGTCGGCGCGGTGGTTTTACCGGCCGGGCTGGGGCGTCGCGGGGACCGCTGCGAGCTCTACATAATCTGTCGAACGAGCTGCTGCGGTGAATGCTTGCTCTGCAGCTGCGTAGGTGCTTCGCGTCGTCGCCGCCGCTCGCAGGAAACGCTCCCGGAATGGCGCGGAGGCAGACGACTCTCGAGCCTCGTAGCCGCGGTCCGCGCTGCTGTCCTGACGCCTGAGTCGGCTGAGAGCTTCGACGTGCACGCGCGGCTGGCGGAATCGCACCTTTGGCGTCGTTCGCCAAAGCGTCCTGGCCTGCCGTTGCAGTGCTGCGGTGTACGGCTTCGCGGCGTGTACAGCCCCAACTGAGAGCGGCCTAGCGTGTGCTCTCTCGTCTCCGCTCTCGTCTCCTCGCTGCGTCGCCACGCGAGGGCGGCGTCTTCTCGGAATGCATGTGGAGGAGGTGAAACGCAAGCTGGTGGAGTACGAGAAGGAGCCTCTTCCACCAAGTCTCTCTTCTACGGTTAATGCAGTGTAACGTAATTTATCTCCGTCTGTAACTCCACAAGCCACAAAGACTATGTGAGTGTTAAGGAGAACATTTTTGAATAGGGCACTCACAGTCTAAGCGGCCTTCGGTATGCATAGGGTAATGATAATAATGCATTTGTATAGCGCCATCAGTGAACTCTCTCTCTCCCTCTCACTCTCTCTCTAAGCACTTTACAGATACTGCACATAAAGCATCACCAAATGTTTGGTGGTGACATCTTCCAGCAGCAGGCATAGTGGAAGCAGGTACATGCACACGAAGGACGAATGATAAAGACCCTACAAATGCTGTAGTAGAAAGGTGCGCGTTAAGCTTCTTTTTTGTCGTCATGTCATGGGACCTTATGACGTGCAGCGGTAGCGAATTCCCGGCTTTGGGAGCGCAAGTTCTAGGCTTTGGGAGCATAATTAGCCAACAGACTTCATCGCAGTCAACAATGATAAAGTGAGAAGCATATCTGAGTCAGAAGAGCAGTTGAGGTAGTGAGTAGCATGGACGTTGCAGGTCGTGACGGCTGGAAAGGATTTGCCGTAGTCGGCCGCAAAAGAGTAGCTACTGTTCTCGTAAAAGACTCTGGATCGATTTCTAGCAGTCCAACTTGTAGTTTGTTCGCACAGCAGAGAGCCAGCCGATGCCCAACACCGACAGTTTATTACTAACGCACGGAACCCCAGAGCGCAAGGAGCCCCTCGATCGCTACTCTCAGACCTAACAAGCAATCTCAGGCCTAGCAAGTACTTTCCAGGCTGGATTTAGAGATAATCACTCCACAGAGTCAGCATTGCTTAGGATTTATGATGACCTTCTCAGGAAATCAGACTTGGGTAAAGCCTGTCTGCTTGTTTTGCTTAATTGTTTGGCAACGTTTGATACCATCGATCTCAGAGTGCTTCTCGATTGCCTCTCAGCTCGCTTGGAGATCGCTGGCACGGCACTGCAATGATATAAGTCATATCTCAGTGGGAGACTCAAGAGTGTTGTGATAAGCAGATAAAGGTCAACCGAAGAACCACTGAAGTACAGGGGGTACTCCACGGCTCTATCTGTGTTTGGTCCGCTTTTATTGCAGTTTATACTCTTTCTCTCGCCGATATGAACGTCAACAATATATAGGCTTTCCCTTCTATGCAGATGACACTCAGGTGGACTTTTTCTTTGATACCTCCCAGCCCTCTGGCAAGACAAATTCTCTACACACTCTTGCTGCATTTATTGGTGGTATCCCACCACTAACCATTCGACCACGCTTCTTTTGCAGTATAAAAAAGTGCCTAGAAAGAGATTAAGTTATCTGAGGATGCATGGATTATTACTTTTTTGCACTTGGATGACAGCAAAATTTGTAAATCGACCGATGACAAAAACCAACTTACCAGTTACGGGATCACAAAGTGCGAGTCAGAAATAGGAAAACTCAACGCTCAAAATCGTCTGTGCCAGAATATCTTCTGTTAAATCTGCACGTAATCTAGGAGTCCTGTTCTATAGTGACCTTTCATTAGATGACTACATTAGCTCCACAATCCAGTCTGCTTACTTCCAGCTACATAATGCTGCAAAAATTCGGACTTACTAAGACATGGATACTAAATTAAAATTGGTCCGTGCATTTGTGACATCCCGTCTTGACTTCTGTAACTCACTGCCTGCTGGTCTCCCAGCGTGTGCAATCAGGCGCCTACAGCCGGTGCACAACTACAGCTAGGGTCATCTGTCGGGAACGTCGCAATTGCCACATCGTACCAATTCTCGCCGACCTGCACTGTCTTCCAATCAAGCAGCGCATCGACTTCAAGGTTCTGTCCCATACTTAAAAGTCCCTTCATTATCTGGCTCCAGCCTACCTATCGAAACTATTTCCGCACCAGGCGAAGAATTGTAAAACCTGCTGTTCCGACTCGAAACGTTTAGCCATACCTCGCACGAACCTCAAAACTGTTGGAGACCGTCCCTTTAGATCGCATGCTCCGAAAGCCTGGAACTCACTACCGACGCACGCCACAACGTCCCATGGCCTGACGATATTTAAAAAGAAGCTTAAAACGCAGCTTTCTATTACAGCATTTGGTGGGTCTTTGTGACTCGTTCTATGCCGGCTGCTTGCAAATGTTACCAACAATCATTTGGTTATGATTTCAGACTTTGTTAAGTGCCTGGAAATTCAGTTCTCTGAGGGTACTATACATATCTATTATAAATTATTACTTTAAGTATCAGACATTGGCGTCTGCATTGAAAAATTCTGAGCATGAAAGACACTTATGCCATGGTATTTTAAGTACTTCCTTCTCCGAAAGTGCCGGATTATTAAAGGAGGCGACATCAACTCATGCGAGACTTCGATTGACTTCTGCAGGTCGCAGCTGTGAGTTAGTTACGAGCGTGGAGGATAACTTTTCAGGGATTTCGGATGCAGGACGTGCAGGTGATGCATGCGAACCCACCGCCACCTACAATTTGGGCGGCTACAGAGTGCATGGAACATGGTTGGACCTGTTCTTTTCATGGTTTACACTCTTCCTCTTGCTGGTGTGATTGCCAAGCACAATCTAGGCTTTCACTTCAGCGCGGATGACACTCAGTTGTACCTTAGCTTTGATCCTTCCCAGCCTTCAAGCACCTCGAATTCTCTCAACTCACTTGCTGCGTGCACCGATGACATCAGCACATGAATGGCAGCAAAATTTCTAAAACTAAACGATGATAAAACTAACTTACTAGTTATGGGCAAACCCACTGTGACTCACGAATTGGAAAGGCTGACGCTCCAAATTGGCTCTGCCAGCATATCTCCAGTTGAATCAGCTCGAAATCTAGGTGTCATATTTCAAAGCGACCTCTCGTTAGACGACCATATCAGCTCCACAGTCAAGTCTGCCTACTTTCAGCTACATAACATTGTTAAAATTCGGGCTTGTTTAGACAGGGATACCACACTTAAGTTGGTCCGTGCATTTGTGACATCCCGTCTTGACTTCTGTAACTCACTACTCGCTGGCATATCCGCCTGTGCACTCAGGCGTTTACAGCTGATGCAAGACTCTGCAGCTAGCTTTGTCTGTCGCAAGCGTCGCAGTTGCCACATCACACCACTTCTCGCCGACCTGCACTGACTACCAGTCAAGCAACAGATCGACTTCAAGGTTTCGTCTCCCACTTTCAGGTCTCTTCATTGTTTGGTTGCAGCCTACTTATCAGATCTACTGCCCCACCAGGCCAAGCATCGTACCACCCGCTTTTCAGAACCTAACTGTTTACCTATACCTCGTACGAACCTCAAATCCTTTGGAGACCGTGCCTTTGGTTCGTATGCTCCAAAAAACCTGGAGCTCACTTCCGACCTGCATCACGACATCTCCTGACGTGTCAACATTTAAAACGAAGTTAAAAACGCACTAATAAAACACAGCATTTAGAGGGTGTTTGTGATTCGTTCTTTATGTGCTTACGCGTGCTGAAACTGTTCATGCTGCCACTAACCACACTTGCATGCTGACCCTGTGCATGCATTTTACCCCTAACCATGTTATTCTTGTTGTTTATTGAACATGCTACTACCAACCATTCAATCATGCTTCCTTTGCAGTAAATATAAAGCGACTAGACAGAGATTGAGTTCTCTGAGGGAGCTTTATCAAGTGTGTTATTGTTATTACTAATATGTGCAGGCATCATTTCTGTCCTGCGGTCCGGAAAATTTCCCCGTGGTTCCAGGAACTGGATCGTTCGAGATGCACGAAACTGCATCAAAGCAAAAAGAACAATGCACACTATTTGAAAACGCGCAATCTTTTAGCTGAACGTGCATTCCATCTTAACTGTCAATAAACCTAAATTTTTGCGACGGTCTGCCCTTCACCTAGTCATAGGGCTGAGCGTTTGATGCACACGCTTTCTGTATTATCGCCTCAACTAAGGTAATATTGCAGCAACCCGCGATTACGATCTAGGGGTACTTTCAATAGCTTCGACTTTTAAAAGAGACAGCTCTGAATGGTTCATGCCCGTGGGCTTAGCCCAAGGGTAACGTGCTCATACTTGACTACCCTGGCCGTGGGTTCGACTTCGGCCGCGGTCCATCCTTTATTGAACACTGCAAGCGGCGGTGATAGTCGTGAAGGATCTTCACCCGCTTCATAAATAAGTCTTCTAAATCAGCTTAACATTTTTCTAGCCCTGACTGTCATCCAGATTTTTATCAGTTGCCACACTGGTTCAGTAGGAGGAGTTTGCACTAAGTGGCAGTCGCAAAACAAATTTAGTTCAAGAGACTTTTCTACGGCAAACTCAGCTTCAAGAGACCATCTAAGTACTGTAAAAGCCCCGTAAAAGCCCTGTAAAAGCCTACAACTAGCTTGAGCCGTATTGAGATCAACACGATCGAAAAGCATGCCTGACTGCCGTGGCTAACCATCATCAGAAGGTATGTCTGCTACGTAAAGGGTCCCAGTTAGGTTGTATCCACGTTCAAGTATTAAAACAAATGAAATGACGTGCTCAACTTATTTTGGAAAATGCGTGAAGATTGATATCATCATCTTTTTCTAGGATAGCAAACTTTAAATGACAACAATAACCACCATATTATGTCCAAGTTACACTTTTAGCAAGAGCGAGCAAATAAAGGACGATTTATATGTAGAGAATGTAAAGATGGGATTGTAGTGTGGCTTCTTTTCAAGTTTCTTCAAGCCAGTGGCTGTGATAATGCCAATGGGTTGCGAGTTGTAAGCCTTGGAAGCATAGAATCAAATAGGAATGGTTTCCAAAGGATTTGATGGTGACGAGAAGCACAGCTAAGTGACCACAGTCAGAGAAGCAGGATGCAAGACGGAAAGCTTGAACGTTTAGAATTGCAAATAGATGCGTCGAAGCAAGAACAGACAGAGAAACTCAAATAGCTAACGGAACCTTGAAGTCGAGAGTGGTAGGTGAGTCGAGACATAACTTGGCAGTCGCAATGTGCTCAACAACCAAGCCTAGCGTACACTTTAGCGCCAACTGTAAGCATCTGATTGCCCAAGGGAGGGAAGACCTGCAGTGCAGTGATTACCAGAAGTCTGGATGAGTTGATGCCAACGCGTGCACCAGCTTGGCTGTGCCATCGTTATCTGAGCAAGCACAAACGTATTGCTAGGTCCTTTCGCTGGAAATAGGCATCCAAGAATGCGGGAGCAGAGGCGGTCCTCTTGTGAAAAGCAATTTTAGATTTAAGGGTTCACTTTCGCTGGAACAGTCGTAGTCGCATTTCTAACGAATCGCGTAAATGAAATCCATACAACGATGCACTAGAAGAGTGGCAGGCATTACTTTAGGTACTCGGCAGCACTCCCTGCTTTCATTGAGCAAGGTCCAGTGGACGTGCCAATGCCAACTGATGCTCAAGCATCGAAGGTGATGCTCGCAAGGCAGGCTGCTCACTAAGGCTGACACATCATGTCCCAGAATCAACAATCTCGGTTTGGCACCGAGCAAACCACTATATCCGCCCTCCATGATCCTCATCAGTCACTAGCTGTCGCGCCATTAATTTTTTTCGCGGAGATTTGTGTGCATAGAGAAACTGGTATTTAACAGGAAAAGCAGCCCAAGCTCAGCGAGCCATCTGCTCAGCCTATCATTACAACATTCTGAATTTTGGCACAGCACAAAAGCACACGTGCCATGCTGTTCTTACCGTAACTATATCAACATTGACTTTAACCACTTTGACGTTGGGATGTTTATGAGAAAGTTTCTATAAATATGACAGTTACAACCTATGGCAAGCTGCAAACTGCAAGGAACTGCAACAAAACGCTGAAGGCGTTCCGACCGCGGTTGCGAATTGGCAGAGGTAGTAAACAAACTGCTTACCGCTTTCACAGGTGCAATCCTTGTGCAAGGCCCACACCAACAGCATAGAAATCGATGATAACTTTGGTGTTGTTTGTAAGAATCTCATCGAACTCGTGCTACAGCAGAATCAGCACATGCGATTCGAGGCAACAAGCAGTAAGCAGTCTGAGCTGTCCGGGCTTGCCCAGACAGCTCCTCCTCCTCCTCATCGCATGCCGGTAATCGTCCTAGAGATCCCTACACAGAGCTCTCGGGATGTGCACAAGATAAGCCTCTTAGCCGGGAGAGGTCGCATGCAATGCCCACCATAAATTTGGATCGGGAGCTCCTTGCTTTCGTGCTTTGTTTGACGTCAAAGCAATAATTGAGGGAATCATCTCGAACTTACTTTTCAAGCCCAAGCTCAAGAAGTCATTTGCTGAACTTATCATTACTTACAACATTCCGAATGTAATCCATAAGAACAGGTGCAATGCTGTTCCTACCGGCACCCGATCAACTTCGACTTTATTCACTTTGACCTTGGGATGCTTGTTTCAATTGTAATACCTAATTGCAAGTCTTACAATTAGCACCTACAGTGACAGTGCAGATTTTCGCCCGGATTGATATCCATTCTGAGGCCTAATTCCACGCTCCATGCTAGCCAAGCCTAAGACCAAGCACATTTTCGCATAGCCTGCCGTGGCCCTAGCTCCTCGTTCAATCGTTAGGTCCAGCTGCGACTACGAACGTTCGGCACCGGCTAATACAGAAACAACGGCTTTTTCTAACCGCCCTCAGCCGAGCACCGCTATGGTAGCTACAGCCTTGCTGCCTGTAGTTACTGACATTATCTTCTTTCGGCGCCGACCGTACAGCATACTTAGATATAAGACAGTATGGGTAATCTGATTAGTGAATTGCTGGTATACGAGACAGTAACAACAGCATAGCTTCGTCGAACTAATAGATAGTAATACAAATAAGGGTACTAGCTTTACATAAGACCTCAGAGAACTAAATCTCTTCCTAGGACAATATACAGACTTGCTCGCGTTATACTCGGCCTCTGCACCTGGCTTCATATACTGTAATAATAATAATACACTTGATAAAACGCCCCCAGAGAACTTAATCTCTCTCTAGCGCTTTACCTTTGCTGCAAAGGGAAATGCAATTGAATGGTAAGTAAAATCATGCTTGAAAAACAAACAAAATGAATAATATGGTTAGGGGTGACATGCACAGGGTCAGCATGCAATTGTGGTTAGTGGCAGCATGCACAGTGTCAGCACGCATAAGCACATGAAGGGCGAATCACAGGGACCCACTATATGCTGTCCTAAATAGGTGTGTTTTTAAGTTCCTTTTAAATGAGGTCAGGTCAGGGGATGTTCTGACGCAGGTCGGGAGGGAGTTCCAGGCTTTGGGAGCATACGAACTGAATGCACGGACTTCAAAGAATTTGAGGTTTGTAAGAGGTAATAGTACACTGTTGGATTCCGAAAAGCGGGTGGTACGATGCTTGGCCTGATGGGGTAGTATATCTGACAGATAGGCTGGAGCCATAGAATGAAGGGACCTAAAAGTGAGCGACAAAACCTTGAAGTCAATCCGTTGCTTGACTGGTAGCCAGTGCAGGTCGGCGAGAAGTGGTGTGACGTGGCAACTGCGACGCTCACGAAAGACAAGCCTAGCTGCAGAGTTTTGCACCAGCTGCAATCGCCTGATCGCACATGCTGGTAGGCCAGTAAGCAGTGAGTTGCAGAAGTCGAGACGGGATGTCACGAATGCATGGACCAACTTGGACGTGGTATCCTTATCTAAAAAAGCCCAAATTTTAGCAATACTATGAAGCTGAAAATTGGCAGATTTGACTGTGGCGCTGATATGGTCGTCTAACGAGAGGTCGCTTTGGAATATGACACCTAGATTTCGAGCTGATTCAACTGGAGATATGCTGGCAGAGCCAATTTTGAGCGTCAGCCTTTCCGATTTGTGAGTCACAGTGGATTTGCCCATAACTAGTAAGTTAGTTTTATCATCATTTAGTTTTAGAAAATTTGCTGCCATCCATGTGCGGATATCATCGATGCATGCAGCAAGTGAGTTGAGAGAATTCGAGGTGCTCGAAGGCTGGGAGGGATCAAAGCAAAGGTACAACTGAGTGTCATCCGCGCTGAAGTGAACGCCTAGATTGTGCTTGGTAATCACATCAGCAAGAGGGAGAGTATAAACCGTGAAAAGAACTGGACTGTAAAGTGTGTCTGCGGAGGAGCACAATGTAGGTCCATGCTGTGGCTCAAACAGCCTCAAATCTTGTAAAGACCCTACCTTCAGTTGAGATGCATAAACTTGATGATACCCAGCATAACGAACATTATAAATATATCCTTAGCCACACTTCATATCCAACGTGGCATCAGAGGTCGTCAGAGAGACTTGACGTCGTACAGTAATTATACTAAGTATTTGCAGATCCCCGTGGAAGAACTGAATCTTTTTCTAGGCACTCTCCAGGCGCTGAAACAAAGCATATCGATTGTTCAGTGATACAATGAGCAATCTCCTCACGCGAAAGCAAATGCGTGTGAATTCACACGGAACGAGCAAATGCTATGAGCGACAGGTGGATTTTTAGCTTCTTTATAAAGGAACCTCAAAGTCTCTCAAACTTCTCTTAGAATTTGATTCAGCAGTGTGCACTGTCCATCGTGTGCATGCTAGAAAGTTGGGCATGTTGGCCTTGCGAATCTGCTGGCATGCCTGCTTTCCAGCATATTTAAAGTGCCTCCAAAGTGATTTAGTTAATCCGGTGGGCTTTAAAAATGGACAACATTTTAATAATTAGCTCATGCTCGTGAAAAATTACGTGAAATTTTTTTGTTGCATTACAATGCGGACCTGGAAGTTCACTGACAGAGTGGTAAGCCCAACATAGCTGCTGATCCGGGCCCAATGTCGAGCTGGGACCTCCGTCCCACGTGACCTGCCCGGATCATGAAGCTCTCGAACCTAGATGGTATATAGATAGTAGATAGAACCTAGATAACCTTAGATACTGGTCTCTTTCTGTTTTTGACCTTGTCATAAGCGAGGCATTTGCTGAGCATCGACAGCACGAGGCTTCCGTGCTTCTTACTCTATCCCTTCATGTTAATAATAATAATAATAATGCACTTGATAAAGCGTCCTCAGAGAACTCAATCTCTCTCTAGGCACTTTACATTTGCTGCAAAGGGAAATGCAATTGAATGGTGAGTAATATCATGCTTGATAAACAAACAACATGAATAACATGGTTAGGGGTGACATGCACAGGGTCAGCATGCAAGTGTGGTTAGTGGCAGAATGCACAGTGTCAGCACGCATAAGCACGTGAAGGACGAATCGCAGGGACCCACTAAATGCTGTCATAAATAGGTGCTTTTGTAGAGTTTGACGCAGGCGACGTTTCTGTGTACTTTCGGCAGTGTTGGCACTGAGTGACTTCCTTTCTTGCTTGTTTTTCTCTTTGTTGTCTGCGATCGGCACGCTTATATTCTGAAGCGCTGGTTTGACCCCAGCGGTTAAGGCACTCGCAACCTCCGAGGTCAAGGTGAATGTATTGGGCGGCCGAGGTCCTGGGCTCGAGGCCCGTGACATGCGTGAAGCGCCCGAATGCAGATTCAGATCTCTTAAGGAATCTTGCAAAATGAATTTTACTTCGTTATTTTCCTTGATTTTCTCCTTTTCCCCGATGTATTGCCGTGAAGAATCGCCGGTCCGGATGATGGGCGGGAACCGCGGGTTTTAAATAAAAATGGAGCCATGCCCAATAAAAGAAGCAAGGGGGAAACTTCAACTTAGCTGTGGAATATGGACCTGAGTGCTGACTGACCTAGCTGGTGAAAAAGCAGCATGCTAAATCTGTCATATTATGACTAATAACTAATTATTCACGGTTCCTAAAAAATAATTGCCAGGACCCAATTTTGTAATAATTTATGGCCAAGGCCACATGCAAGCAGGTGACACGAGATTGACAGGCAGCTGTGTTTCTGGAGTCATGTTTCACGGCCATTTCAGCCAATTAAAGCTGAAGGTCATGGCGTCGCTAGTGTACGTTGAGGCGGCTGTTGGACGCCTGTAACCCTCTGCTCTTTCAAGTAGAATTATGTACGTTATAGATATAGACTTGTTATGTTAAGGTACGGGCACTCTTCGACGCTGCCGTGTTCCAATACTGTCGGCATATCTGTATACATTGGTACTGCACCGAAAGTCGTTAACCATGATTCCAAGGCTCATGACTTTACCGATATTGATTGCGCGTCGGCTGAGATTTGACACCGGTGCGAGCGTTGTGTTCGCGGCCTAGATCCGGACGTAGAAGCCGCACACCATGTTGGTAATACTTGTGAGCCTGTCTCAATGACTGACTGCCGATTTTAAAGTTCGTAATTCGTGGAGCAAAATAAGTATAGGAGGAAAACTGTAAACGTATTTCAGAATTATAGTTATGAATATTTATTAGAAAGCTTAACACTTAAAACTACATGTAAATTTATGAAATTTATTGATCAGCCCGGGTAGTAGCAAAACAGCATCGAGATTCGTATAGGCAACGTACACGCGCTGAGCATCTTGAAGCTCATACCAACTGCTGTAAGCACACTTCGGTGAAGAATAGCTGGCAGATTCTATGTATGCGTGTCCGTCACTTATCGAATGCAGGCGCCGCAAGGCATGTTAAATTTCAACTATGAGATTGCATGTTGCACCTACATGATAAAATTAGGAAACTATCTCCCCACTTATGGTCTTTCTATGTTACATTAATGAACGCTATACCGCCATCGCGTCACTTTAATTATCACTCCCAAGGGCACTTTACGAGCGTGAATTCGGCGACTAGACGAAATCAATAGGTAACAAACGTAGCTAAGTTAGATGTTACTCCTAATATTATCGGTCTTGCATGCGATTCTCTGTTGCACCGAACCTCGCACTCAATCAATTTAATTGCACCAGTAAAGCTTGCTATTAAAATGCTCGCTAAAGTCTGCTCGTAAAGATTTCCGTTGCAATTTATTTGAGACATGGTGTACAACTATGTACACTTGAACATGAATTTCCCAAGTAACGTAGGGTTCTCACTCTCACACGTGCTCACCTTCGCTTTCTGGAGGTTGGGGGTGCTCTTCTTTGCCGCATGCCGCCAATGAAGTAAAGAAAATAGGCTTGCTACACCGTCGCTCGATTTCGCTCAGACATTCGTCAATCATTTGGCAAGCGTCATACATTAGTGTAGCCTCTGAGTATGCATAGAAAATCGTCCGACCTAGGAGAGCGGTTCGATTGCGTATAGATCAATATAACTTCCGGCAGCAGCATCTCGGTGGTTCCATATTTTTTCCGTATTTTATTTTTCATTTTATTTTCAATATGTGCCGCGCTATATCTCACATACGGCCCACTGCAATTTTTAAGCTGGCTCGCGTTTTAGCAGATAGCCTTGGCTTTACTAAGAATTTATTTTGCGGTTTCCGTATTTATCACGGCATCCAGGCTCGTATAAGCACTTGCTGGAGTATGTTCCGACATACTGATGGGGATTGCTACTGATATGCTGAAATGGCTACTGAACCAACTGGCTTCTCTATCGCAGCGAAAGTAACGGCGCGGTGGACGAATGACAATTAGCAATTGAGTTGGCTCAGTTCTAATTTAGCGACAAAGCTCGTAGACTTTACTCACGACGGGGGGACGGGGCACTATAGCGGCTACCAAGTCGAAGTGACTGGCTGTGTGCGCGCAACACTAAAGAGGCCACGTGAAGTCTGTAGAGTATCAATGCTGTTTCGAATATGTAGGCATTTCCCACTTTTCCATTCCCCGAAGCTATAATAGCGATATTAGTAGCAAAAAGACATTTATATAGCACCCTAAAAGGACGAACTCTCTCAATAAGTACTTTACATTTCCTGCAGAGGAAGCTGGTCAATTGATTAGTGATGACGTGCACGGTGTCAGCACGCAAGCGTACCAGAGGTTCCCGGATCCGTGCATTTTTTTACTTCCCGTCTCGATTTCTGCAATTCAATGCTCGCTGGTCTTCTAACCTACGCAACCGGGCGCTTAAAGTCGGTGCACAACTGTGCTGCCAGGCTTGTCTGTCGCGAGCGTCGCAGACACTACGTTAATCACTTCTCTCCAACATGCTCTGGCTCCCAGTCTAGCTTGCAGTTTCATGCTCTATCAACTGCACGTACGGGACAGCACCCAGAACACGTGACACGGGTTCACAGAGACTCGCGTATTCTCGCGGGCGTCTGCAGCAGCGCACCCGAACAGCAGCCGTCCTCTCCTCCTCCTCCTCCGTCGGCGGCGGCGGCATTCGAGCTGCCTGCCTCTGCGGGCGGTGATTCATAAACCATTTTCCTCATAAACTGATACGGCATATAAACCTGCGGCAACGCCACAAACTCCGCTGGGTCGTACGCTCATAGTCGTAGCGGGAAGAAAAGGCTATAGACTGGCCGCAATGCGAATAGCAAGGCCATAGACTGGCCGCATAAACGGCCCACCAACGCCCGGAATGGCAAAGCAATAAAGTAGCTACACAGCTACGAATCGACTTCAAGGCTTCGTGACTCGAATTTAGGTCCCGTCATCCTCCTTGCTCCAGCCTAGCAATTAGATGCACTGGCTCCCAATATCACTTACGCGTCATTTCCAAAAACTAATGAAATCGCTGTGCGCTGAATTTTTGCATTGCATTTAATGTGATCGTGTAAAAGAACTTGACGCAGCAGCAGCCTGCGAGCACTGAGGCGAGACCCAACGAGAGCTCAGACTGCCTCAGGCAGCCGCAGGCAGCCGCAGGCAGCCGCAGGCAGCCGCAGGCAGCCGCAGGCAGCCGCCGGCTCTCGACAGGTGCTGGGGCGGACAATGCTGTCCCGCCCAATGTTGCATGGCGTTGTCACCGGCTGCTGCTGTTCTAGTGGGAGTCTCGCGGAGACACAGCGGGCACTCGTGCTCAGTAAACGCGACTCTCGGTTTGAGCACGTGTCTCCTTTGCTGAAAGAGCTAGGATGGTTGTCGGTTGAGCAAAGGATACAGAGCAAAGTTCTTACGCTGACCCACAAGGCCCGCTACGGCTTATCTCCTTCGTACCTAGCTGAACTGCTGCACCAGTTTCAGCCTGTTCGTGCCCTCAGGTCCAGTGTGGACAATAAATTAGCTGTCCCATTCCTCCGCTTAAAGACCGTTGACGACACAAGCTTTAACTCTGCAGGTCCTAGACTGTGGAACTCGCTTCCGCAATTCTTACGCAACGACAATTACTCTCCTACTGCCAACTATGGCACATCTTTTTCAGCGGTCCTGAGCTGCTACTTCTATGCTACTCACTACATCAACTGCTCTCCTGACTGTGCTATGCTTCCCACTTTCTCTTTGTTGCGTGAGACGAAGTCTGTTGGGTACCAAATGCGTACCGAAAGCCGCTTAGGCTGTGAGTGCGCTATACAAAATATTCTCCAGCGTAACAACCCACGTGGTCTTTATGACTTTGTGAAGTTACAGACGGAGATACATTACATTACATTCCTCTCAACGAGCACATAGATGAGAGAGAGAGAGAGAGAGAGAGAGAGAGAGAGCTCGTTCAATCGCAGCAGACGACACGAAATAAAGCCTGCATTAGTGGCCCGAGGCTTCGCCGCTTCAATGGCTTAACTACTGACCACAGGTGAGGCGTGCGCATTAGCGTTTAGCATTTAGCTACGAGCGGGTCAGTATCACCGGGCTCCCGATCTGCATCGCATCGTGCTCTTGGTTAAGCGGCGCCACTGCCGCACCGCCTTGTGGTTGATTTTTTTCTCAAAGAATCGTTTGTTGAAAGACACACACGGGTGATCGAACGCACTTTCTGAATATTCAAGTCACTACAACGTATCGTTCCTAAGAGCCCAATGTCATGCCTGTATTCGTCACCCACGGCATTTACGTTGGTCAACTTGGCTAGCAGTGTGTGCCGAAGCACTCAGATCTGCTTGTTTTATTCTCTCTCAGAAGTCCAACTTCGCCTGACCTCAGTCAGGCGAAGTTGAACTTTTGAGAGCTATTTTCGAAATGCTCCGTAGCACGGTTGCCTGAAATTCAGCTGAAGTCACAGCCCAGTGTGTGCCTTTGGCCTGTTCTCACCTTCTGCAATTCTACTTCGAGTGGAGTGCATGGGCTTTCTCTAGCATCACCTCAATCGAGGCGACATTGCAACACGCCGAAATTATGATCAATGAGCATATTCACTGACTTGGGATGGGAGACGGCTCGTGAAATAGTCGCTAGCGATAAGAAGACCAATTAACCCGATTTACGTAAAGCCCAGTCGACACAAGGGCAGAGAACCCGGCCGAATCGTCGTCTCTTTTGGCGACGGTCAGCCGGAAACAGAATCGAAGCGCCGTACAGTAGGATTTCAGTGAGTCTGCTCGCTGTGCTTTTGCTAGTTCGTGTTACAGATCAAGCGGCTCGCGGAATTTCGGGTGCTCGGTGCTGACAGTTTAGCGTATTATAAGAGTCCGGTCTTAGCTCCCAAGGACTGTTGCCACGTTCTGAACTAGTGACTCTCGAGGACATAGCGCTATCAAGATTTAAATGCCGATTGTTGTGAGCGAAGAGCGAATGATGCACGTGTTGGATTTGCATTTAAAATCTGGCCGACGTCTTCTACGGACTGTTATTTCGTTACATTTACTATGAAGGGCCCAGCCTTCGGAGCTCACATGTGCTCTTGAGACGCCGTATTTTCCGATTCTCGTCTCTACCTTTAACGATTCTTTCGCTACTACTTGTGCACTACTTACGTACATCCACAAATGAGTCTTTGCTCACGTTTTGTTGCCTGAGATGACGAATCGACTCATTCCGAGCCGAATTCAAATCACAGGGTTTGACTGGGCTGTGGACGATTCTCCAGAATAACGCTCAAGTCAGTTCCAGTTTTATGACGCTACAAAGTGATTTGCATGGCAAAGCTGGTGACATCCGTTGCAATAGTCGGCTTTGAATCGGCGCATGGCGGAACTCCCGTTATAAGGTAGGGGAGAGAACTCCTAAATATAAACCTGCCAGAAACAATCGCTAGACTAAAATCTCTGGTTTCCAGGCAACAGCTGTGACCGTCTAGAACAGCAGACGTATCTTTAATAAAGTACGACAGCGCTCTGGCATCGCATGTAGCACGCGACTAGTTTACGTCACGTGCAGTGAATTTTAATAATAGTTTTTATTGAGGACAATATTTCTTCAGTTTTTCCTCACGAGTGATTTTCCATCGAAGGCAATGGTCTAAGCAGCTAATTCCGCGAACTTTCCCTTAATCTTCCCGGAGTCTGCTCCGACAACTTTATCAACCTAAAACGCAAGAAACCGCTAAAGACCATAAAGCAAGTGTTTGTACGTATGCAACACCAGTTGAAAAAACAACAGCCCAATATAAACGATCGCATGGAATGTGCTCATGCATACATTCTCACATGTAGCAACAATTGAAAGCAGCCAGCATTCGAAATCTTCCACTGCCGAATCGAAGGCATCACAATGAAGGCAGACACTCTGGCTTGAAGGACTCAACAGGACTTCGAACGACATCCAGCAGGAGAGTGGGTGGCGAAAGAGTAACGATCACGGTTTGGTTTTGTCAGCCATTGCAGGAACACTGACCAGCAGTCCCTTTAAGTGACTAAATAATCTGACCAAAGCAAAAGAAGCTGCTGGAGCACGCTTTTGTTCTCGGTTAAGGTGCTCACCCCGACTAAGGTCTGGCTGACGTCGTGGGCTCGAGCCCCAAGGCATATGTGAAGCGCCTGAATAGAGATTAAGTTCTCTTGGAGGAACTATACAAATGAATTATATTTCTCACTAAAGGGAACCTGCTTAACGCACAGAGAAAATGCATAGCGAAAACTATGCTAAGTTTAGGCCGCCTTTCAAAACAGAAACACAATTTCAACTAGAACTACGAGCTTCTCACATCGCCGGAGCGAGGTATGAAAACTACATTTTCGCAAGAGTTTAGCAAACGTGAAATGCCTCGAAAGAGATTAGAATTCTCTTGAGTTCGCAGGTATCAAATGTATTATTATTACTATACTTGACTTAGTCCTTAAACCTTGCCAATATCAGTTTGGTTGAATAAAAGCGGTGTCCCAATGAGTTTAGTAAATAATAGCTATAAATCACTGAATATAAACTAGAATATCACTCAAACACCACAGACTCACGGTAGAAGATTCAAGGCAAGCTAACCAAGTAGGCTCAACGATCAATAGCCAAGAAGTCAACACGTAAAGTGAATGCATCGAGATCTTGAAAAAAAGAGTAACTATCACAGCAGCAATAAGTTACAGTACGTTCTCGCTACAAGGCGCTTGTTTACTGATGCTAGAGTGCTAACGTTGGCTACCTGAGTAACTAACCACAACTGTAAATGAACGCTGCTGGTTAATGGCAGCTGCAACATGTCAACAGAGTTGTTTTAGCAGCCTGCCACAAGTAAAGCATATACAAATAGACCAACCTCAAGGTATAGAACGCAAGAGTTGAATATGATTATCGTCTCATCCGACTCTGATCCATTTCGCGAGAGCCAGTAAAATACATTCGATGAATTAGGCAAAGTTGTCATGCAGATAGTTCAAGGCATGCAAATTGTATGGCAAACTATTCGCCACAAACTACTTGGCATTTTTTAAATTCTTGCTCATTTTGCACAAAGCCCTGTGGGTAAGTACGCTTTGCTTTCCAATGTTCCCCGATCATGAGAACGAACACATGGCAGCTCTCAAAAGAAGTGGTTCTCGGGCGACATTCAAAGTGTTCATTAATAGCAGATCCGCAACGTTCCTTACCGACATGTCCCGTACGGCATTACTGCAAGCCTAGCTTAAAAGGCAGCACAAAGCAGCAATAATGACCGATTTAGCTTTCCGAGAAATCTTTCTAATAGACATTTTACATATATTGGAAATGAAGAATGATGATTGGTTAGTAATAAGATGCTCAAGCTACAAGCATGAAAAAGCAAGCAGGACAATTCATCAAACGCACGAATAATGGTGAACCTCTAGCTTCTTTTTACAAAGCTAAATGAGTCAGACACGTCGAAATTCACATGCATGTTGAGGATAGGCTTGCCACACCCACTAGACGTCCAGTTCGAACGATCTAATTTAATAATAATAGTACAATAGCCAAGAGAACTAAAGAACACAATCCTGCCCAACAACAAACAATGATTCACCTAACCTGTTTTCCATCTTTGAAAAAGAGAAATGTCGGCATAGCACTTATTTCATATTTTGCTGCCAAGTCCTGCAACAAGAAATATCATATAAATTACAAAGTACTTGCCAAAAAAGCAACTTCTTGGGCACATGGCATCGATTAAAAAATTAAATGCACATGCATCTGCCTGCCTGCAAACAGCATGTGGGCTGCACAGACCAAGTCGGGAAGGAGACTTGGCGGTTTGTCTTAGTTCACGTGGGTACACTGTACAGAGAAAATGGATAGCGACAAGACAGTTCTAAATGATTCATGTCCTTGGGTCTTGGCCCAGAGGTGAGGTGATCGCCCTTCACCCCGGGTCGTGGATTCGAGTCCTGCAGAGGTCGATCCATAGTTGGCCACTGCAACCGGTGGTGACAGCCATGAAGGCCCTCACCACTGATATATAGATGAGGCTCTTAAATCAGGTCAACTTTTCTGAAGAGCTGAAAATAATCCAGTTTCTTGTGGGTAACTCTACTGGTTCAGAAAGATGTATATCCACTAGTTTCCAGTCGACATAAAACCCAGTTCAATAGAGTTTTCTGCGCCAAACTCAGGCTTGAAACCAACTAAGTAAGTAGCCTCGTAAAAGCCTACAGCTGGCTTGCCATATTGAGATCAATAGGATCGAAAAAAATACTGTGGCTAACCAACATCACTAAGGTATGTCTGCCACCTAATGGGTTCCAGTTAGTTTACATCCATCTTCAAGGATTTGCAGAAATGAACTGACGAGCTCAACTTATTCGGGAAAATGTATCCAGATCGATATCATCACCTTTTCTTGAATATCAAACTTTAAATAATAATAACAATAACCACAATATTATGTACGAGGTACACTTTCAGTAAGTGTGAACAAATAAAAGTCGATTCACATGGGTTCTGGTGGGATTGTAGTTTCTTTGCAAGTTCCTTTGTTTCAGGGGATGTGGCAATGTCGGCAGGTTGTGAGTTGTAAGCCTTGGATATACCAAGTAATACCAAGTGTTGCCCAAGCATCTGAAGTGATGCACAGTGGTGCTTGCAAGGCATGCTGCTCACTAAGACAGACACCCCAGCTTCTAGATTCAACAAGCTTGGTTTGGCACTTTGAAAACTACTATTTCCACCCTCCATGATCCTTAACAGTCACTAACCGGCACACGCCATTGCGTCGTCTTTGCTCATTCTTGGAGATATTTGTGTACAGGCAAACTTTTATTTAACAGGGAGGGCAGCTCAAGCTCAAAGAGCCATTTTCTTAGATTATCATTACAACATTCTGAATTTCGGCACAACACACAAGCACATGTGCCATGCTGTTCTTACCGAAGCCTTGTCAACATCGACTTTAATCACTTTGACTTTGGGATTGGCAGCAGCAAGTGCCTACAGATATGACAGTTACTGCTTAGGGCAAGCTGCAAAACTGCTAGGAACTGCAAAAAATACTGGAGCTCGAAGCACAGTAGCGAATTAGCAAACGTGCAGCCACACGTGGTCAACAAACAGCATACCTCTATCTCGGGTGCGATCCTCTTGCAAGGCCCACACCAATCAGCAAAGAAATCGACGAAAACTCGCTCATTTTTTTTAAGAATCTCGTCGAACTCGGCCTACAGCAGATTCAGTATATGCGACTGGAGGCAACAAGCAGTAAGCAGTCTGGGGGGGGAGGGTAGGCTTGCTCAGCTGCTGATTATTACATGTTGGTCATCACCCAAGAGATCGCTACAAAATCCTATTGGGGGTGACTACAAGATAAGCCTTTTAGTCGGGAGAGGTCACATGCAATGCCCACCACAAATCAGGGTCGCGAGCTCCTCACTTTTGTGCTTTGTTTGACGTCAAAGCAACCACTGAGGGAATCATCTCGAACTTCTACTGTAAGGTCACCTTGTCACTGCATGTCCAGTCTCAAGTTTCATCTGACGTCACTGCTCTCAAACACAAGTCAATAGCACAATGCCGTTCACGAGAATCACACTAGGCTGAGAAAGTATTGCAAAGAGAGCTCAAATCAACGAATATCAACGTTATAGAGGTTGAGCCTCAAGTACTCTAAGTGCCACAGAAGTATATGCACATGTCAACTCAAGACTGCAGCAGCTTTTTGCAGACAGCCCTGCTCTTTAAAGGGGAGAAGTTAGTCGAACAACAAATCCAATCCAAGACGGTCTTTACAGCAAACTCTAGCACCCGGCTGATTGTGAGACCTGGCACAAGACTAAAAGCTGGCTTTCAACTTTCGTCTAACAGGATCGAGAGGACACTGACTGTATAGAACGTACTCAAGTAAAATATACTAAAACTTAGCTTAAGCCTCATCATAGGGCGGTAAAAGGGCCTAAACGCATCACTTCTGCTTGCAGGAGGGCAATACTGGCTTGCTGGCTCCAGCAGTCGAATCCACGATCTGGGCCGTAATGTTCGACCAGAGGGAGCCCGGAAAACCTGCCTCTACTTGGTTCCTGGAGGAACGGAGCTCGGATATTATGAAAGTTACTATTCTGAATCTGATAACCAGTCGATAGTCTGGCACGGCAAAAGCCCATTCAACAGCTGGGAGGGAAGAAAATTAGAAAGAATACTGCCTTTCGCTTGGACTTGGCTAGCTTTTTCCGGTATAATTACAAGTCTTGCAATTAGCGTCTCACAGTGACAGTGCAGATTTTCGCCTGGGTTGATGTCTGCTCTGCGGCCTAATTCCATGCTCCACAGTAGCTAAGCCAATGACGAAGCACATTTTTGCCTGGTCTGGGGCAGTTCTTGTTCCACCCCGATGGTTGGACCCAAGTGCAACTACGCACGTTTGAGGTCCGGCTTAAGCAGGTGCAATGGTGCAATGGCTATTTCTAACCACCCTCAGCCGAGCACCGCTATAGTAGCTTGAGCCCGGCTAGCTACAGCTACAGCTTAGCAGCTAGACCGAACGCACCAGTTGAGTACTCACACTGCGGGAAGTTAAAAATGCTAAAGCGGAAAGCCAGAAATGCTAAAACAGTCGCCGCAGCCCAGATGTTGCAACTGATGAATATAGACACCCTTGACGACGGCCTGGCGGATGCAACAACAATACGTCACCAGAGCCAAGCGATCACGAGCACTGACGGTCGACGAGAGAGAGAAAGAGAGAGAGAGAGGCAGAGAGAGAGAGAGAGAGAGAGAGAGAGAGAGAGAGAGAGAGAGAGAGAGAGAGAGAGAGAGAGAGAGAGAGAGAGAGAGAGAGAGAGAGAGCAAGCGAAGACGTTTCGCACACAAATGCACTACTCAGATGTAGCCTTTGCGGTACAGCTAACGCACCGAGGTTGCTTTGTGCGTAGAGAGCTGACGATCGATGGAGGGAACGCAAGCAGGTCAGCTGAAAGGCTACCAGTGCCCCACCGTGCGCGTTCACAACATTGATAAAAACAATGCACACGCTTTTTTACACGAGTTAGATAGGTTTACTCACCACAGTAGTCACTTCTAAAACCATTTTCTTTCTGCAACCAATTTACCGAACGATGCCCGCTAAAAACCACTACCCTGACCGGAAGCGACGGCGAGAGCGAGGCTAGCGGAAGCTGTTAGCTGCAGCGCCGCTATTGGTTACGAGGTCTCGTGGAGTAGACCTTTTGAGCCCATGCGTGGCATCTGCGGGATGTGCAGATCGACGGAAGGGTAAGCCGCCAGATCAGCTGAAAGGCCGTCAGTGCCCACAAAGTGCATTCGCAAAATAGATGCATCCACCGCGAACGCTTTCCTACACCAGTTACTAGCAGTCACATGTTATCAGTTTCTTACACTTTCCCTGCGGCACCCCCCTCAGGACTGCTGTCCGTCAAGAATTTCAAAACAGGACTCGCGTCCCTCAACTCTGTGCACTAACTCGACGTCCAAGTTTAAGGAAGCCACGAGTGACCATAAACTGAAATTCATTTACCAGTCCGGTGCCCCGCCCAGATCGAGCTCGCACGCGCGGCCGCCGTCGGCCTAGCCGAATCGACGTACATCAACGGTTATTATACCAGCGGCTCCAGCTGGGGCCCTACGGTTTCGTCCGCTATTGCTGTCGGCGCGGTGGTTTTACCGGCCGGGCTGGGGCGTCGCGGGGACCGCTGCGAGCTCTACATAATCTGTCGAACGAGCTGCTGCGGTGAATGCTTGCTCTGCAGCTGCGTAGGTGCTTCGCGTCGTCGCCGCCGCTCGCAGGAAACGCTCCCGGAATGGCGCGGAGGCAGACGACTCTCGAGCCTCGTAGCCGCGGTCCGCGCTGCAGTCCTGACGCCTGAGTCGGCTGAGAGCTTCGACGTGCACGCGCGGCTGGCGGAATCGCACCTTTGGCGTCGTTCGCCAAAGCGTCCTAGCCTGCTGTCTCGTCTCCGCTCTCGTCTCCTCGCTGCGTCGCCACGCGAGGGCGGCGTCTTCTCGGAATGCATGTGGAGGAGGTGAAACGCAAGCTGGTGGAGTACGAGAAGGAGCCTCTTCCACCAAGTCTCTCTTCTACGGTTAATGCAGTGTAACGTAATTTATCTCCGTCTGTAACTCCACAAGCCACAAAGACTATGTGAGTGTTAAGGAGAAAATTTTTGAATAGGGCACTCACAGTCTAAGCGGCCTTCGGTATTGTAGCGCCCTGCTGGCCTTGGCTGAATTTTAGCGCGAACAAGAGCTGTTCGGCGCCGGGCTAGAGCCCCTTTGTCCTGGAGCAGTGAGCTAGAGAGGAGCGTCAGTGCGGTTGCAGTGAGCAGAGAGGAGCGTCAGTGCGGTTAGAGAGGAAGCGCTTAAGAGCAAGCCAGGAAGCTCTCTGACCAGCGGTGGCGAGTCGGCCTTTAGAATTGGTCCGATACCCGCGGGAGCGGCTGATTGATGTTGACTGGCCTGTCAACCTTCGCCATCACTCTGTCCAAAAAGAATCGTGTGGAACCCATTCGCCATTCAAGCTGGACAGAGGGGACATTCCAGTGGCCTAGTGCCAGTATTAGTTCCTTACCGTAATGGGCCATGGTGTCGGGCCCAATACCACTAAGCTCTTGCCCCATTGTCTCAGCCAAGTATTTTATAGTCGAGCGACGCTCGCTCTGGGTCTCTTTAGTCTTTGGTCCGGCTTCGACGCCGCCGCACTCGTTTCTCTGAAAGCGAGGGAGGAGGGCGGGCTGTTCGCCGGCGATTGACGGAACAGGACGAGACAGTGCTAGGAGGATTCGGTGGACTCCACCGAACACGGTCGTATCGCGCCCGAGCTGGCATTTCGTGTTCTGTGTGCGCGCTAGCACGTGGACTCGGCATAGGGGTTTGCCGGTGCGAGCTAGGCGTAGCTGGCGTGTGTGGAGCCCTAGTTCACCGGTCAGGGTTTGGGCTCCGTTTTGCGCTTCAGTGTGGAGAAGTATTTCCTCCGCAGGAGTGCTTGAGTTGGCGCGTGTGGAATATTCCTGTCGCACTGTTGGAAACCGAGTTCTAGTTCACCGGTCAGGGTTTAGACTCTGGTTCGGGCTCCGTCTATTTGGGTCGTTTCCCATTATACACGTAAGTAGCCCCAAGACGTATTTCCTCCGCAGGAGTGCTTGAGTTGGCGTGTGTGGAGTATTCCGGCCGCACTGGTGGAAACCGAGTTCTAGTTCACCGGTCAGGGTTTAGACTCCGGTACGCGCTTCAGTGCGGATGAGTATTCCCTCCGCAAGTGTTTTAAGTTGGCGTGTTTGGGGTATTCCTTCGGCACAGGCAGGAACGGATTCCTAGTTCACCCGTTAGGGTTTAGGGTCCGGGTCGCGCTTAGTGTGGAGGAGTATTCCCTCCGCAAGAATGTTGGTGCAGTTGAGAACGTGCGAGGAGTGTGGAGATAAAGCTGAACTAGACGCGCAGCGACTTTTTACGCTTGCGAATAAAGTTCAGTAAAATCCCCAATCTGTGTGTCTCGCTTTCCAATTCACGCCGCGGACTCACGTTCCCGTTTAGTAACGGTAAGCAGGTCAGAGCCAGAAACGCTCGTTTCGTGGCGGCCAGCTTATTGCGCGTAGGCGCGCACCGAACGGCATTAGGCGATAGGCTACGCCACTAGGTAAGCGGCAGGTCAAGCTTACTCCGCCGAGCCTTCGGCGTTACAGTATGCATAGGGTAATGATAATAATGTATTTGTATAGCGCCATCAGTGAACTCTCTCTCTCCCCCTCTTTCTCTCTCTCTCTCTCTCTCTCTCTCTAAGCACTTTACAGATACTGCACTGATAGCATCACCAATGTTTGGTGGTGACATCCGCCAGCAGCAGGCATAGTGGAAGCAGGTACATGCACACTGACAAATTCCCTGTGTCCTGAATTTTTGTATTGCATGTAGTGTGTTTGTGTGAGAGAGCTTGACGCAGCAGCAGCTTGCGAGCACTGAGCCGACACCCAACGAGAGGTCAGGCAGCCTCAGGCAGCCTCAGGCTCTCGAGAGCCGCAGGCGCACATGACACCAAATCCATGCGTCAGCGGCATCTTCGAGGGGACATCCATCCACAGTAAACTCCCGCCAGCTGTCGGGTGGGTTCGTAACTTTCAACCGAGATGCTCGAGAGTGCAAAAACAAAGCGTACATGCTACGTGCTATATGAGGGAGGAAGTAAAGCGCCCCCAGAGAACTCCATCTCTTTCTAGGCACTTTACATTTGCTGCAAAGGAAGCGCGGTGGAATTGTTAGTGGTATCATGCTCGATAAACAACAAGAATAACATGGTTAGAGATGACGTGCACAGCTTCAGCATGCAAGTATGGTGAGTGGCAGCACGTTGTCAGCACGCAGAATCGCATAAAGGAAGGCATCCAACCACTAAATGCTGTGATAAATAGATGCTTGTTTAGTTTCTTTTTAAATGCGAACAAGTCAGCAGATGTGACGCAGGTCTGGAGTGTGTTCCAGGCTTGGAGAGCATACGAACTAAAGGCACGGTCTCCAAAGGATTTGAGGATTTGATTTTGATTTGTTTGTACGAGATATTTGTACACTGTTGGATTCCGAAAAGCGGGTGGTACGATGCTTGGCCTGATGGGGGAGTATGTCGGAGAGATAGGCTGGAGCCATAGAATGAAGTGACCTAAAAGTGAGCGACAAAACCTTGAAGTCAATCTGTTGCTTGACTGGTATCCCTACAGGTCAGTGAGAAGAGGTGTGACGTGGCAACTGCGACGCTCACGAAAGACAAGCCTAGCTGCAGAGTTTTGCACCAGCTGCAATCGCCTGATCGCACATGCTGGTAGGCCAGTAAGCAGTGAGTTGCAGAAGTCGAGACGAGATGTCACGAATGCATGGACCAACTTGGACGTGGTATCATTATCTAAACAAGCTCGAATTTTAGCAATGTTATGAAGCTGAAAATAGGCAGATTTGACTGTGGCGCTGATATGGTCGTCTAACGAGAGGTCGCTTTGGAATATGACACCTAGATTTCGAGCTGATTCAACTGGAGATATGCTGGCAGAGCCAATTTTGAGAGTCAGCCTTTTCAATCTCTGAATCACACTGGGTTCGCCCATAAATATTAAGTTAGTTTTATCATCGTTTAGTTTTAGAAAATTTGCTGCCATAGAAACTGAATGCTTGAATGAGAGAAACTGAATGCTTGCCTTGCCGATATTCGATCCTGGATGTCGGAAAACTTCCTGAAATTAAATGACCATAGAACCGAAACTGCTGCTCATAGGACACCCTAAGTGTGTGGCTGATTATACTCTTTTAATAGCTGATGCTGATGTGCGACTATCACAACGTGCTCAAAATTTAGGTGTCGTTTTCGACAGCTGCCTCAATTTTAAAAGCTTCATTCAGAAGACTGCTCCTACAGCTAGCCCTCACGTCCGATCCCTATCCAAGATTAGGAGCTGTCTTCCACAGTGGCTTGTAAAAAATTTAACTAGCTCCTTAGTTCTGTCTCGGCTTGATTATTGCAATTCTCTTTTGGCTGGGCTATCAAAGAAAGCAATTAGACCACTGCAGCTGACTATGAATATGGCTGCAAGGCTAGTCTTCAAGTCCCAGAGGTTTGAGCACGTGTCTCCTTTGCTAAAACAGCTAGGATGGATGCCGGTTGAGCAACGGATTCAGAGCAAAGTTTATACGCTGACCCACAAGGCCCGCCACGGCTTGGCTCCTTCGTATCTAGCTGAACTGCTGCACCAGTTTCAGCCTGTTCGCGCCCTCAGGTCCTGTACGGACAATAAATTAGCTTTTTTATTCCTCCGCTTTAAGACCATTGGCGACAGAAGCTTTAGCTCTGCAGGTCCTAGACTGTGGAACTCGCTTCCACAATTTTTGCGCAACGACAACTACTCCCCTACTGCCGACTATGGCTCATCCTTTTCAGCGGTCCTAAGGTGCTACTTTCATGCTTCCATACTTCCATACTTCCATTTCCACCACCTCAACTGTTCTCCTGACTGTGCTATGCTTCCCACTTTCTTTTTGTTGCGTAAGACGAAGTCTGTTGGCTACCGAATGCGTACCGAAAACCGCTTAGGCTGTGAGTGCGCTATACAAAACTCCTGCATAACACCCACATGGTCTTTATGACTTTGTAGAGTTACAGACGGAGATAAATTACTACATTACATTGCATTACAAGGACCTGCAACTGGGTGGAAGAAAAATTAAGCAAATTCTTTAGATGATATGAATACAGGAATAAAAAATTACACTAGTCCTAATGCAGTATGAGCAACTGCTTTTAATATTGGGTTTGTATATCGAAGAGGACTTTGCTTTACTTTAGCAGAAACTGTTGCAACTTTTAGTATCTCACTGCCTTTGTCTAGATTATCATTATTCTGTGCTGATATGAATAGAACTATTTATAAAATTCCATTTAACCTTGAACTTACACGAGTCGGATGATTTGATTACGATGCTATAACGAAAGGAGCAACAGGACTTGCTGCTAATACTGCAACCACAGTAGGAATAAGAGAGTCGGTTGTAGGAGAAGCAGGCGCACTTGCAATAAATAACGGCGATGGTGTTTGGAATGTTTTTAAGTTTAGTATTTCAAAGGTGAGACTCGTGGTTCCATGTATAACACCTGCTCTTAGTATTGAAAAGAAGTCTAGAAGAAATCTCTAGTGAGTGAGGAAAGAAACTGAATTACAGAGTTTATGGCGTTATGTATGAAAATATGATTCTAACAAGCTTGAGCCAAGGCAAGGAAGTACACTCGTACTCGTGTCAGTTCAGAATACAATTGACAAAGTTCGATGGTTGAATACAATTGACAAAGTTCGATGGTTAATTGTGGCTGCGCAAGGTTTCGATAAATAGCGTAGTTGCACTGGAAATCCTTGTACTTACAATCATAGCAATATTAAGAACGTTGTTGTATTGGCAAATGGTTCGACTTAATATCCTCTTTAGCAAGAAGTAGTTATCCAAAAGATGTGAAATGGTCAACGGAGTATTTAGACTTCACTGAATTCAGGAAACAACTCCTTGGTCTTAATGAAGTAACTGAACCTGTTGGCGTTACTTATCTTGAATGGTTAAGTTCTTACCCAATTCATGTAATTGACTTGCAATACAATGAATAACCTTTAAGAAATACTACATGACTTAATGTTAGTATTGAATTCAATGAAACGATTCCTGCTGCCTCAGCTGGTGCTCAACAAACAACTATAATCGTACATTGCGCTTATCATCTGTTGAGAAGACACTGCGGAGTTGACTTCTAATGGAAACGGAAGCTAGTTTACCTGCATGAAAGGATCGTGAGTTTATGGAAATGTTGAAACGGAATAAAATTTAGCATAGACATAAAATGGAAAAATTTGGTTTTGTGCAAGGTTTAGAAGAATGGAAGCAATCTATGGCTTTGAACATTGGCGGATCAGAAGTGTATTCAGTGCTAGGAAACGAGATGGTATTTGGTGGCCAAAGTGAAACAGATACAGAAATAATGGCAATACAAAAACTAAAAAAAATATATTGCAAACTCAGGCAGGAAGTTTCCTACGATGCTTTTTGGCAAAGTATTTGAGCCAATTGCTAGATAATTTTAGAAATGAAACTCGGTGTTAAGCTAGAACATGTAAATGATTGCTTTAGTCGTGACGGAGTTTACAGGTATCCTCCTGATGGAATAATTGAAAATTCAACTTTAGTTGAAATAAAATGCCCTTGAAGAAGGCAGATAGAAGACGGAGTTATTCCAAAGCACTAGCATGTGCAGTATTTGCTTGGGCTTCATGCTTTAGATTTGCAGGAATGCTTTTACTCAGAATTTGAATTTTTAGTAACAGGTCTAAACTGTAAAGAGGCTCCAGTTGCATACATTGCCGCCGGAAATGTTGGAATTTCAACAAGCAACGGATTTGATATGCCCGTTAGAAGTCCTTTTTTATGTTTTTGTTGGCAAAAATGAAATACTTTTACTTCGAGTTTGATATCATAAGTAAGTATGGCAAATTTAATAACCAAGTAAATTCGGGTTACGATATAAAGTATTACGTCAGAAGGTCTTTGATACAAATATTAGAAGAGCCAGATCAGGGAGATTTGCAAGAATAATTCCTATAGTTAAAGAAGTGTTAGACAAGTCTAAAGTTTTAATAGCTGATTATATGGATGAATCGCAAAGTAGATCTTAGTGGTTACTTGAAAAATTGAATGGGTATTTATTGTCTGATATCGATACAAATGGTAACCGTTTTGTACATTTTGGACATTTACCCAGTAAACCCAAGTGATGCTGTTACGAAATATTACGCTGATTCTAATTTCTTGGTAGCTGGAAATGAAAAGATGATTTCAAAGAAGTAACTACTGCCAATCTTGCACCCGGAGTAAATCCTCAGATGCTGTAAACGTTAGCCAGTTACGTAATTATTTTAGTAAATCTAGTATGAGAAGAGACCTGAACTGGAATGGATTTGCTATTACTTTGACTTATTGGAATGCAATCAAAACTATTTCAACTGTTCTTCCTGATGACTTTTGTGTAACATACGGAGGCCTAAAGCGAGATGTGATTTTGAATGGTAGTCCTACTACTACTTCCTTAAATATGAGCGGCAATTATACATTTAATGTTGCTGATCCTGTTAATAATAATAATAATAATAATAATCACTTGATAAAGCGCCCTCAGAGAACTTAATCTCTCTCTCTAGCGCTTTACCTTTGCTGCAAAGGGAAATGCAATTGAATGGTGAGTAAAATCATGCTTGAAAAACAAACAAAATGAATAATATGGTTAGGGGTGACATGCACAGGGTCAGCATGCAATTGAGGTTAGTGGCAGCATGCACAGTGTCAGCACGCATAAGCACATGAAGGGCGAATCACAGGGACCCACTATATGCTGTCCTAAATAGGTGTGTTTTTAAGTTCCTTTTAAATGAGGTCAGGTCAGGGGATGTTCTGACGCAGGTCGGGAGGGAGTTCCAGGCTTTGGGAGCATACGAACTGAATGCACGGACTTCAAAGAATTTGAGGTTTGTAAGAGGTAATAGTACACTGTTGGATTCCGAAAAGCGGGTGGTACGATGCTTGGCCTGATGGGGTAGTATATCTGACAGATAGGCTGGAGCCATAGAATGAAGGGACCTAAAAGTGAGCGACAAAACCTTGAAGTCAATCCGTTGCTTGACTGGTAGCCAGTGCAGGTCGGCGAGAAGTGGTGTGACGTGGCAACTGCGACGCTCACGAAAGACAAGCCTAGCTGCAGAGTTTTGCACCAGCTGCAATCGCCTGATCGCACATGCTGGTAGGCCAGTGAGCAGTGAGTTGCAGAAGTCGAGACGAGATGTCACGAATGCATGGACCAACTTGGACGTGGTATCATTATCTAAACAAGCCCGAATTTTAGCAATGTTATGAAGCTGAAAATAGGCAGATTTGACTGTGGCGCTGATATGGTCGTCTAACGAGAGGTCGCTTTGGAATATGTTAATGCTAGTTATGCTGTTAATTCTAGCGACGCTGCCACGAAGGGTTATGTTGATAAAACAATAAACAAATAGCAGAAGTGATACAAGTTTAGTTTAATCCAAGGTCAATGAATTCTTTTATAAAAACTTCGGTTAATTATTCTGATAATGGAATAATAAAAGTGCTCCTCCTTTAATAATTTAATGTTAAGTGTGATGGTTGTTGGTTCGTCTAATTGTGTTTATCTGAGGCCGAGTTCTGATACTTTTGTTGTTTTTGGTGAAGTACGAGCAATACTACTTGAACAGATTTTAAATATTAAGCATTTTTTAATAGATTGCCTACTGGCTAGAACTTTATTGATAATCTAGGAAATTTAAAAATCAATCTTTTGTTCAGCTATGTACTCACGTGAGAAATACAAATTCAAGATTAAAACAGTTCTTTTATTCCTGTAGCTTTGCGCTTACCTTTGATAAGTGAAAATAGTTTCACAATAGAGCAAATGGTTTCATGGGCGCAACATTGGTGGTAATGATATATTTCGGAACATCTTTTTTAAAGGGCTTTCTTGTTAATCAATATATCTTAGTAGGCTTTTTTGAAAAGTTATTAGTATAATAATGACAATCAGCACATATTATTCGGTTGTTACGAAGGATGACTGAATCAAATTCTGCTTCAGTACTTTCAAGGTCACAGATCTCACATGGTAGTGCATCTTTTAACTTTTTCCTTCTTTAATTTTTTTACACTCTAGGTGATCTGTCTCCAGATATTCTTTTTCTGATAAAGTTTGAGAACACACTTTAAAAAATGTTTCCATTTCAATAGAATGTAATTTTTACTTTAAAAGAGAAAAAAGAAGGTAAGTATGATCCGGATTCAGATATAAGCCAGGTATACAAACCAAGACAGAAAGTAATTCCTCGTGGTTTCCTTGACACAGTAGTGCCTAATGAAAGTCATCAAGCAGATCTATATGCCAACTTATTCGGGATATAAATATGCATTAAGTGTGATTGACGTTGCTAGTCAGTATAAAGACTCAAGACCACTTAAAACCAAATCATCGAAAAAAGTAACGCAAGCGGTAGTTGACATTTACATAAAGAGTCCTTTAGAATGACCGAAGAAGATATAAGCAGATCCTGGATCAGATTTCAAAGGAGACTTCAAGAAAGAAATTAATAGACATGGAACACATGTTATAGAAGCAACTAGCAAACAAAGTGTTACATTAGTTGAGAGAATGAATCGAACAATAACAGAAAGGGCTTTCATTGCACAGTATGAAAAGAAATTAGAAAGTCTGAACAAAGGAGATCATACCAGAAACTAGGAGTGGATTAAGAATTTATCTAAGATACAGATTACCTGAATAATAACATTACAAAAAAAGCAAGAAAAGAACCAGCAAAATCTATGAAAAAGAAAGAGTCGCCCAAAAGAAACCGGAGTTCCACAGAAAAGTAGGAAAACAAGAAGAGTTATTAGAACTCTGAAAGACTGTCAGATACTTACTAGAACCAGGTGAAGGCGGAGAGGAAAAAAGAAGAAGAGCAACAGATCTATTACAGAGTTTAACTAAGCACACGATTATTAGAAAACTAGCGATGAAAGACAAACACGTTAGATATTTCCTAAACGATACAAAGGGAAGCGTTAGAGAAAAATTATCAAACAGTAGTACTCACTTTTGAGCAATTTCTATTACATCCGAGTCTTTAACAATATCATCAAATTATCTCTAGTTATTATTTGATCAGACAAAGCATCAGTTACCTCTGAGATCAACTTTGCATTTGCTTCTAGATTTGATCTTTTGCGTTCATCAATTTCAGCAAGAACACCGTAAATTGATACAACATTGTAGATACTGCTGCTAACACATGAACAACATTAGAAAAACTGGAAGCAGAAGGAATATAACTACTATTAATTGTTACTCCTAATGATTTGACTATGTTTACAAGTTTTAGAGCATATCTTATCTTTGTTAGATTAGTTAGACAGGATCTTAATTTTGTATTGTATTGCACAACTTCTTCAGACCTTTGGTTGGCATACTTTTTTCTTAGGTCGGGCATTCTATATAAACTTTCATTTTTTTATTCTGAAATTTTGTTGACCAATGAATGGATCACTATATTCAGCCGATTCCTTCTCTCTCGAGCAGACCCAAGTATCCTGCCATTAAAGTCGCCCTACTCTCGAGCAGACTCGAGAATCCTATCATTAAAGCCACTTTACTCTTGACCCGTCGTCCTGCAGTTAAAGTCACTTTACTCTCGAGTAGTTCCAAGTATCCCATCATTAAAGACACGTTACTCTCAATCTGTCATCCTTCCTTTAAACCCACTAATTTCGAGCAGAGCCAAGTATCCTTTCATTAAAGACACTTTACTCTCGAGCCGTCGTGCTTCCTTTAAAGCCACTGTACTCTTTAGCAGTTTCGAATATCCGGTCATTAAAGCCACTGTACTTTTGAGCCGTTGTCCCACCAATAAAGTCACTATAATAGGGGACAGCTTTGTGCTATGAGTGATTTTACGCTCCTTTTACTATTAGTTTTCTTTACGTTTCAGCGCTTGGCTCAGACATTGACTTGACGATTTTGGTGCTTGATTCAGCTACCGTTTGCGTTTCAACTTCAGCGCTTGGTTCAGGCATTGACTTTATGCTTGATTCAGATAGATACAAGGTTCGTTTCGATTTCAGTGCTTGGTTCAGACATTTGACTTCTCGATTTCAGTGCTTGATTCAGATAAAAGGTTCGTTTCGATTCGACGCTTGGCTCAGGTAACAAGGATTCCTCGAATATTATTGAATCAAAATCGAACTCACAAGACAAGCTTTCGAAGTCCTCACAGACGATACATAGCTCGTCTAGTAGGTCGTCATTTCGCAATACAGCTGGTAACTCCGTTTCGGTTATGTATTCGTCTGTTATATTGAATATCTTTAAAGGATGACCAAAATCATGCACATCATCACAATCGCCATCACACTCGCCATCATACTCGCCATCCCACTCGCCATCATACTCGCCATCACAATCGCCATCAGTATCGCCATCATATTCGCAATCAAAGCAAGTCTGAAGGAAAGAGCCGAACGCACGAACGGCGACGATAGGAGCCGTATTATCAACTAATGCCCGGATACGCTTCTATATATAGGCTTATGTCACCTGGCACCATCATCTAACGGTATTGCGAAACGACTCAACAATCGTGTGGGCGTGAAGTAAAATTAGACAACCGAAGCAGCCTTGTGAGGGGAAGATGATTCTATGTCGTAAAAGGTCGACTTTAGTATGGTATTGCTCAACTTCTCATAACTTTGTACGGGCATTCTGATATTGACTTAATAATCTCCGTAATCATATTTGCACTTGCGCACTTTTCTTCCTTCTTCTCTACTAGGGCTCTTTATTTTCCTCTCCAAATTGGTAATCTAGCATTTGTAGCGTAAGATTTCGCTTGGCTACTAGTAAATCTGCAAGTTATCTCTCTTGCTTCGGATATTCTACTTTGCCTTGTTCTTGAGTTGTGCAATACCGTCTGAACAAAGAAACATCATTTCTGGACATGCGGTTTAACTTGATACCCGATTAAAATTTGTTCATTATTTCCATAGTAATGAAATCTAATTTGCCGTAAATTTAAAAACTCAAATAACAAATGCTGGAGATATTAAACCTTTGAATTTAACACGACAGCTGCGATTTCATTCTTTTTTTGCGTGCAGCTATTTCTTCCAAGTTCATCAAAGCAGCGGCTTCTTTCGGCATTAGTATCTGGCGTAGGAATTATTTCCATTTTATTTTATACTATAGAATTATTTTGTTAAACATGAATTATTCAATCTAGTGTTCAAGCAAAAATAGTTGAAATTCTCCTTCTAAGTAACTTTTATATACAATGTATACCACTGAGTAGTATGTAAATGAGTGTCACGTTGACACGGTCTCGAGATGAGCGACGAATCAACCGAACGTAGAGAGGTTGATAAAGAGTGAAATAGTAGAGCCCTAGGCAACATGACATTCATTTACATACTACTGCTCGCGCTACGCGGCGTGAGGCTCTGAGGTCGTGAGGCTCTGAGGTCGTGAGGCTATGGGTCGTGAGGTCGTGGGTTCCGGTCCGCCGGTGGGCGATACTTAATGGCGGGCGCACAGCGAGCGGCGCGGCGGGGATAGCCGTTTAGGTAGGCTCTTCTGCTTCCAGTGACCAGTGAGGCTGCTCAACCAGATACCATGTCACTACGCCGAAGGCGACCGTCGGCGAAAAGTCCGGAAAGCAGGCAACTGGAACTAGCTCTCAGCAACAGTGCGTCTGTTCGCTGTATAAATAATAATTAGAAGAAGTGTGCTCTTGCGCTTCGTGTGGGCGTGTCATCGCTGTCACGTGGTTCCGCCCCCCCCCAGCCGACGTTCCGTCCGCCCAACGGGAACGCTCCTTGCCGGCACGTGACGCGTTCCTTGCCGCGAAATTCACTTTCTGCCTGTGCGTCGGCCTGCACGCACGCTATCCACTCTCCTCTCTCTCTCTCTCTCTCTCTCTCTCTCTCTCTCTCTCTCTCTCTCTCTCTCTCTCTCTCTCTCTCTCTCTCTCTCTCTCTCTCTCTCTCTCTCTCTCTCTCTCTCTCTCTCTCTCTCTCTCTCTCTCTCTCTCTCTCTCTCTCTCTCTCTCTCTCTCTCTCTCTCTCTCTCTCTCTCTCTCTCTCTCTCTTCACCACGTGCTCCGGAGCAGCACGCACGAAGGCTGATGTATCATATAATGCAGCCGTCGTCGACAACGCCGTGACTCGCTTGTCTGCGGCTCCGCTCTTCGTCGCGCAGCCGCCATCGCGCGCCCACGAGCCCCGTCTGTGCGCTGTATAAATAATAATTTGAAGAAGTGTGCTCTTGTGCTTCGTACTTCCGATCGCTCGTGCTTTAAACGCGCTAGCGACGCGAACTTACAGTATTATAGGCAACGCAAATTTCGGTGCGCTATTGTGGGCGTGGTTAAGCGAATACATTGGCTGGAGTATACCCGCTCGCGGTCCTCAAATTCAGAAAAAACGATGGCTGATTTAACAGCCTCTTTCGTATAGTGACAGAAGAGCCTCTGCGGCTATCAAAAAAGCTTACAGCGGCGATTAAGGAAAACTCATCGAACGATTCGAACCCTCGACCTCGGGACCGAGGTAATGAAAAGCAACCGCCTTAATTAGCGTGCTATTACGGCTCACTAGCGTATCTCCATCTGTAAATCCGCAAAGACTATGTGGGTGTTACGCAGTTTTTTTTATAGCGCACTCACAGCCAAAGCGGCTTTTGGTATGCATTCGGTAGCCAGCAGACTTCATTTCACGCAACAAAGAGAAAGTGGGAAGCATAGCAGAGTCATGATCTAGGAAGCATGATGTAGCATGCGACTAATTTACGGCATGTGTAGTGAACTTCAGTTATACTTTTTATTGAGGCCAATGTTTGCTCAAATTTTCGCTCACAGTGATTTTCCAATCGATGCCTAGAATCTAAGCAGCGAGATTCAGGAACTCTGGCTTAATCATCTCGATATTTGTTGCGAATATTGGCTTGCCCTAAAATGTAAGAAACCATTAAAGATCATAAAACAAGTGCTTGTACTTTTCAGCATTGGTTAGAAAAACCCAAAATAAATAATCACATGGGAAATGCTCTTGCACACATTCTCACGCATGGCAACAATAGAAAGCAGCATTCAAAATCTTCGACTAATGAATCGGAGGTATCATTACGAGGGCAGACACTCTGGCATGACGGACTCACTAGGACTGCGAACAATACCCGGCGGGAGAGTGAGTGGTGAAAGAGTACTGATCACATTTTGGCTTTCAGCCACTGTAGCAACACTAAGCAACAATCCCTTAAACTGACTAACACTCTGTCCAAAGAGAAAATAAGCCTACGGGGCACGCTTTCGTTCTCACTAAAGGGCGCTTGCTTAATGCACCGAGAAAATGCATCATGAAAGCTCTCATAAGTTTAGGCTATCGTTAGAAACAGAAACACGATTACAATTAGAAATACGATCTCAAGATTTCGTGCTTCTACTATCGCAGGAACGAGGCATGAAAACGAAATTTTTGCAAGCCTAGTTTATACTTGATTTAGTCTTTCAACCTTGCTAATCTAAGTTGTGGTTTACCAATAGTTGTTCCCGGTTAGTTTAGTAAAAACTAGTTATGAAACGTGAAAAATACACTTGAATATTACTCTAAAACCATAAAATCACAGTTAAAAGTAGTAAATAATGACAAGCTCCCAAGGTAAGCTTAGCTATCGATTGTCGAGGTAGTTAGTACGCATAATGAATATATGGAGATTCACGTTACAAGACACGTTCTTACTGGTGCAAGCGTGCAAACGTTTGGATGGAATCGCTTGTAGCTTGATGGCTCTCTAAGTGACTACAGCTGCAGATGAACACCGTCGGTTAATGACATCTGCAATACTTCAGCTAGCGCATTATTTCGCAGCCTGCCGAAAATAAATCACGTGAAAATATACCAACCTAGAGCTATCTTCCAAAACGTACGAGTAAAAAACGATAGCTACGCACCAGCTGGAGTTTCAGACGTCTAGGAGGAAAGTCACGCACAAATGCGTGAACTAGCACGCCGTGGTATCCTTATCTATGTAATTCCAAATTTCTGCACCACTACTAAGCAGACAGTAGATGTAGTTTGACTGTGGAGCTAATGTGGTCATCTAGTGGAAGGACAATTTGCAACACAATACTGATAAAATGCAGAGGCTACAGGAGATGTGCTTAGCGAGCACATCTTGATAGTTAGACTTGCTAATTTCTGAGATAACGCTAGGTATTTCTATAACTAGTAAGTTAGTTTAATCGCTATACGATTTTAGAAAGTTTTCTACCATATAAGCACAAATAAAAGCAACATAAGCTACATGAAAGTTGAAGAATACCGGTTGTATATAAATAAAAGACTAAAGCTGAAAACCCAAGTCTTTAGGAAATAGGAATGCCGGAAAAGACCAGTGAATCAGGCCAAAACAGCAGCATAAGCTCAAGAATAGTTCATTTCTGACAATGCACGATTCTAGCTTTCGAGATGTACACTTCAGAAGTCACAAAGACGTAAATAAATACTAGGTTGACTGGCTTTGGCGGTTCAATGGAAGTATGATGCACCATTGTCATCCATAGAGTTCAATGCAAGCAGGAAATCGCTATAGGTAGTATGTTCTCAATGACTGCCGAGATGGCAGTTCTGATCCAGAAGCAAAGTTTCCCATGAAGCTGATGCGACTAAACAATCTGACGCGACTAAATAATAATAATAATAATAATAATTCACTTGATAAAGCGCCCTCAGAGAAATTAATCTCTCTCTAGGCGCTTTACATTTGCTGTAAAGTGAAATGCAATTGAATGGTAAGTAAAATCATGCTTGAAAAACAAACGAAATGAATAATATGGTTAGGGGTGACATGCACAGGGTCAGCATGCAAATGTGGTTAGTGGCAGCATGCACAGTGTCAGCACGCATAAGCACATCAAGGACGAATCACAGGGACCCACTAAATGCTGTCCTAAATAGGTGTGTTTTTAGGTTCCTTTTAAATGTGGTCAGGTCAGGGGATGTTCTGACGCAGGTCGGGAGGGAGTTCCAGGCTTTGGGAGCATATGAACTAAATGCACGGTCTCCAAAGGATTTGAGGTTTGTACGAGGTATTTCAAGACTGTTGGATTCCGAAAAGCAAGTGGTACGATGCTTGGCCTGATGGGGTAGTATATCTGAGAGATAGGCTGGAGCCATAGAATGAAGGGACCTAAAAGTGAGCGACAAAACCTTGAAGTCAATCCGTTGCTTGACTGGTAGCCAGTGCAGGTCGGCGAGAAGTGGAGTAATGTGGCAACTGCGAAGCTCACGGCAGACAAGTCTAGCTGCCGAGTTTTGCACCAGCTGCAATCGCCTGATCGCACATGCTGGTAGGCCAGTAAGCAGTGAGTTGCAGAAGTCGAGACGGGATGTCACGAATGCATGGACCAACTTAGATGTGGTATCTTTATCTAAACAAGCCCGAATTTTAGCAATGTTATGGAGCTGAAAATAGGCGGATTTGACTGTGGAGCTGATATGGTCGTCTAACGAGAGGTCGCTTTGGAATATGACACCTAGATTTCGAGCTGATTCAACTGGAGATATGCTGGCAGAGCCAATTTTGAGAGTCAGCCTGTCTAATCTCTGGATCACACTGGGTTTGCCCATAACTAGTAAGTTAGTTTTATCATCGTTAAGTTTTAGAAAATTTGCTGCCATCCATGTGCGGATGTCATCAATGCATGCAGCAAGTGAGTTGAGAGAATTTGAGGTGCTCGAAGGCTGGGAGGGATAAAAGCAAAGGTACAAATCTGACGCGACTAAACACTTAAGTGAGGCAGCTAAAGTGAGCCAGACCACGTTAACCACATTATGTTACCAGTCGAGCGAGTTTTTCGGTGGCTGGCCGCCTCAAAGCCATTCAGGCAAGGGCCAGGCGATAGAATACGTACATACTACTATTACTACTACTACTGCTAATAATAATACATTTGATATAGCACCCTAAGAGAACTCAATCTCTTTCTAGGCACTTTACATTTGCTTCAAATGAAGCACGATCAAATGATTAGTGGTAGCATGCTCGATGACAAAATGCATTACATGGTTAGGGATGACAGGCACAGGGTCAGCATGCAAACATGATTAGGGGCAGCATGCAGTGTCCGCAATATTATAATGCCATTGCACTTCAGGTGCATTTCGTTTATGGGTTTTCCACAACCATTAAAAAATCCTAACTGAATGAACAGCCTCTTTTTGTATAGCGACAGAAGAGCCTTTACAGCTTTCACGACCGCATGCAGTGGCGATAAAGGATCGCCCACCGCAGGAATCGAACCCACGACCTCGGGACCGAGGTCGTGAAAGCAACCGCCTTACCTGGTGTGCCATCACGGCTCACCATTAGACGTTAAGGTCGTACAACGTTATTCAATAATAATAGGAGTAATAATAACAAAAATTCATGTGCACAGCGCCAAGAGAACTATGGCACACAGGCAGTTAGGCCCTAAAAGCAAACAACGCTTTATCTCACCTTTTCTTCATTTTTAAACAGAATACATGTCGGCATAGCATGTACTTTATAGGCTTCTGACAACTTCTGCAGCAAGCATTACCATATAAATACAAAGTACTTGTCAAAAAGCAACTTCTTCTGCACATGGTGTCGATTAACAACTAAATGCACATGCTACTTTAAGCATACAGCTACCCTGCAGAAAAGTCCAGTGAGGCACGATGGTTTGGCATTGTTAACATGAGTCCAACTGAGCTAAGAAACTGGATAATGGTTGCTTTAAAACACGCGAGTTCGGAACGGTTCTGTCCCAATTAGCGTACATCCATCTTCAAGCATTTGCAAAAATGAGTTGATATGCTAACTTCTTTTACAGATGTGCGAATATTGGTATCCTCATTTGTTTCTAGGATATCTAACGATAAATAAGAAAAACAATAATAGCCACCATATAATCTTTTGAGTCACACTTTCAGCACGAACGAGCAATTAAAGGACGATTCACGTGGCTACAGGTGGAATTGTTTATTGAGCCGTGATGGCACACTAGATAAGGTGGTTGCTCTTCACGACCTCAGTCCCGATGTCGTGGGTTCGAATCTTGCGGTGGGCGATCCTTTATTGCCTCTGCAATCGGCCGGCCGTGACAGCTTTTGAGGCTCTTCAGTTGCTATACAAAAAACTCTGTTAAATTAGCTACAATATTTTATTGAATTTTTAATGTTCCTTTAAGTCAAGGGATGTCAGACTTGCTTGTTGTGAGTTGTAAGCCTTGGAAGCACAGAAACGGATGGGCACGGTTTCCAAAGAATTTGATGGTGACGAGAGGCACAGTTAAGCAACCACAGTCAGAGACGAGCGATAAGTATTGCAGAAAGGTAAGCCGGAGCAAGAAAAGAAGGGAAGCACTGATAGGTGACAGAACCTATAAAACGACAGTGCTAGGTGAGTCGAGCCGTACAGTCGCCATGTGCTCTCGACAACCAATCCTAGTGTACAGTTTGGCTGCAACTGTAAGCGTCCTATTGCAAAAGATGGGAAAAACTGCAGCGTAGGGATTTCCAGAAGTCTGTACGAGCTGTCGCAAACACGTGAACCAACTTGACTGCGACATCGTTATCCGAGTAAGCACGAATTTATTGCTAGGTCGTTCACTGGAAATAGTCAGCCGAGACTGTGAAGCTGAGGTGGTCATCTAGTTAAAAGTCAGCCGAGCCTCGAGCGCAGAGAAATCAAATCAAGATGCTCTCATGCTGCGCTTGTTTGACACCTTCTTCTAGGGAGAACTCTCACTTCAACTTAGTAGCTGCGACGTGATGGGATCCCCGGCTTAGAGCATTGACGACAGCATGTGCCTCACCGAGTATGTGGAACACTTTGAATTCGAACTTATCCAACTTCTGGGTCCAATGCCACAGAAGTCAAGGGATCGACGCTAGCGGTTTCTTCTGCGTGCTTCTCGAGGATTAACCACTGGACCGCTTCGGGGTCAGTGTACAGTGTGAATGTAGTAGTGCCCAACAAGTAGGGCCTGTACACTTTCAGAACCTACGCTAGTGCAAGGCACTTCAGCTCTCGGTGGCCGACTATTTCGCCTCTCTGGCATTCATTCAGTTGTTGCCCTCCAAATGCCACCGGCAACGTGCTCTCCGCTCTATAAGAGCGGAGAGCACGGAAAGCCAGCCACCACTGAGCAAAAATATCACAAGTTACGACGAATGGAAGGTCTGCATTGAGAGCTCCAGTACATACCCATCAATGAGCAGCTCGTTGAATTTGTTGCAGGCCGATGTACATTCTCCCGACCACTCGAATTGCTTTAGCTGTTCGTAGAGGACAGCGTAAATCTGGGCATGGCCCGGGATGAAGTTACGATAAAAGCCTACTAGTCCCAGGAGGCTTGACAGCTCTCCAGCCTTCATCCTTAGGTACTCGCCAGTCGTGGATGGCTGACATTTTTTTGGCATTGATCTTGTGCTTCCTGCAGACACTACGTGTTTCAGGAAAGCAAATTCCTGTTAGGCAAATCACTCGTTTGTTCCTCAAAACTCAAGATGACCTGAACAGGCTTAGAACTCTATCAAGGTCAGCCATACGGTCATTCCATGTTTCGTAGAAGCAAACAAAGTCGTCACAGTGTCTTGCCAGGGCATCTTCTGTGTCAAGCACTTGAATGAGGTCTTTCACGACACATTGAAATGTACCTGGGGCATTGTTGAGTCCGAATGGCATACGACAATACTGGTAGAGGCCAGGCCATAGGGTGATAAAAACGCCGTTGTCAGTCTATCTGCTTCAGCAAACTCAACTTGATCGTAACCGGATATCATATTGATGCTGCTAATAGCTTAGCTTTGTAAAGACGGTCCAGCGCCTCTGTGAGATTGAGCAATTGGTAGCTGTCCCTCACGGTAGCCTCATTGAGTTTGCGATAACCAGCACAAATTCTGAGGTCACCCGACGGCTTTCTGACGATCACTAAAGACGGTGCTCGCGGACTGGTCGATCGCTCGTTCATACCATTGTCCAGCATCTCAGCGAATTTCTTCCTAACTGGGGCCTGTAGCGAAAGTGTAATGCGCCTAGGGCACTGTAGGACCGGCACTGCTTGAGGCTGCAACTGAATGTCGCGCTATTGTATTGCGCTTTCCCAAATCCCTCGAGCTTTAGGAGAACACTTGGCGATTTTTCATAAGCAAACTCGTTAACTGCTGCCCCTGTTTCCCTGAAAAATGGTGTGCTGCCGTGTCCACACCCTCTTGTGTAGCTTTTGCTCGTGGTCGCCGTCTGAGCACACTAGTTGGGAAACTGGTTCAGCATGTCCAATCGACTGTTTGAAGTCACCTCTTACATAGCGGGCATTTAACGTCAACAGTTTGTCTGTGAGGTTCATTGTTCTCACCCAGAATGTACCTTTATTTTCTGGGACTATTGGCGTTTTGCTTAAAAGTACGGCATCTGGCAGACGAGCTCCTTCAAACAGGAGTTCTTACCGTGCCCCAAAGCTGCACTGCAACTGCATCACCGCTTGGCTTCTGCCTTGCCGAACTGTTGTCTTTGCGATAAGTACACTTCCTACATTATCCATAGATGCGCATCGCGCCTAGCATGCACTGAGGCCTCAACCAATAGAAGAGATGTGCTGGGCATAGTTCCTACTGATGTAGAATGAGAATGTAGAATTTCGGACCGTATATGTCCAGCAGGACTTCAACCACAGTCCCATTAAACGTGCATTGCAGAAAGAAACAGGGGCGACTATACGCTGCTGAACGGAAAAGGCCTATGCTTTTCCAAATTGTTGTATTGGCACAAGAGGATATCGCTCCTTCCTGCCCTCTGTCTTTTTCCTGACGTGCTTGGGGCTAGAACCGTATTTCGCACTGGGTCCCTTACCACCGAAACACAAGTTACTGTTACGCACGGTGCATTGCAGCTGCTTTTTTTGGGGCTTTTTTTCCTCCTCTTCTATCCACCTCCTCCCGCTCCTCCCTCTCCTCCTCTCTCTCTCTCTCTCTTTCTTCTCACTTTGTCTCAATCTCCCTCGCGGACTCTTGTCTCACTCACTCTCTCTTCCTTTTTCCTCCACTCCCTCCCTGCTACTCGTCTGTCTACCCGTTTCCTCTCTCTCTCTCTCTCTCTCTCTCCCTCTCTCTCTCACACACTCTCTCTCCCGCCCCTCCCCTCTCTCATCCGCACGCACACGCGCACGCATGCACTCACGAGAGCAATCTACTACTCGTTTGACCGTCGACAATCCACTGCATCGGTGCTGCATCGTTCAGGCATAGTAGGTAGTAGCTAGTAAACTATCAAGTTCTGCTTGTAAAGCCGAGCCACTCGCTGTACAACATCGTCAAGTGACAAACCTCGTGATGCCGTTGTCACAAATCAACGCCTCTCGCGGTGTAGCCCTCAATGTATATGTAGTCTCTCAATGCATACCATTACGGTTCTATGGCTTCAGAGCTCAGTGAGCTCAAATGCCAATGCCGACTACGCAAGCACAACTCCTGCCGATATTTTGTCACGATAATAATAAAAATAATGCATTTGATATAGCGCCCTCCGACTCATTCTTTTTCTAGGCACTTACATTTGCTGCCAAGGAAGCACGATTGAATTGTTAGTGGTTGCATGCTCAATGACAACAAGCCTAACTTGTTGGCTTTTATGCTGTCTCTGTCATAGATAGTTGCATAATCGGTTGCTAGCCAAATCATTCACAGAGTGAGACATCAATATGGAGTCTCGGTGTGCCGAAAACCAGTCACAAGACACCAATCGCTTGCCTATTTCTCAGCTTAGCAGTTTCGTCTGCCTCTGCCGCTAGAGTGCACGACGGCTCTAGTAGAGCTGGGAAGGCGCAGAGTCTAAGCAACTGCCCAGGCCTGGATAAATAACTGTGGACAGACTCGCCGGGGCTGGCGCCTCAGAGCAGCCCTCTCTCCAAGGAGACGGAGTATAGAAGTTTTTTATGTCGGGCAATTAATGCATCGCGAAGATTCGAAAATGTCCTTACTAATTTTAGTTCCGTATGTGACAGCTGCCTAAGATACGCCTTAGGGTCTCCTTCAAGGTGCACAGTAAAAAAAGACACGGCCATCTAGCTTGACCATTCATAAGCTGCGACGTACTATTCAAAATCTTCCCGATATTTGCAAATTCCGACGGTTTCCCTAATGGCCACGAAATTTTCCGGTAGGCAATAAACCTTTGGAGACCATCCCCGGCCACCAGTTGTAATATAACACCGCAGTAGTACACACAAGTTTTTATTAACCCAGCACGGGAATCCTTCCTTGCATTTTCCTTTGCAGCAAATGTAAAGCGCCTAGAGAGAGAGATTAAGTTCTCTGAGGGCGCTTTATCAAGTACATTATTATTATTTACTGGCCAATGCTGCCAGGTCTGACTCCCCAGATATCAAGGGCTCAGCCGAAAAGTTTTCAGCCTTCTATACTGAAAAAATTGTGCACATTCGTGCCTCCATTAAGCCCCCTCCGACCAAAGCAATCGCCGTTTCTCAACCTGTGACCTTTCTTAAAAGGTTCTCCGATGTTTCTGCCTGTGATGTGGCTGCCTTAATAAGGTCTAGCAAAAAGAGCTCGTCTCCTGAAGACCCTATACCTTCATCTCTGTGGTCTTCACTTGCAGACCAACTTAGCCCTGCCGTAACCAAGATTTTTAATGCTTCTTTGGGAAAAGGGGTCGTCCCCAAGTCCTTCAAATCGGCAATCGTTAGACCTATTCTTAAAAAGCCTGGATTAGACACAGAGGTCCTAGCAAACTATCGTCCAGTTTCCCTTCTTCCGTTCTTATCAAAGATTCTTGAAAAAATTGTTGCTAAGCAGCTAGTTGAAAATAATGGAATGTCAGAAACATTTCAATCAGGTTTCAAGAGGCAGCACTCTACTGAAACTGCTCTCCTCCGTGTTAACAATGACATTCTACGTGGCAACGACGACGGGAATGTCACTGCCTTAGCTCTGCTAGATCTGTCTGCTGCCTTCGACACCATTGATCACGAAGTTCTGCTTGAACGATTGAGAACAACGATCGGTCTGGCAGACGAAGCACTGGCGTGGTTTAAATCATACTTGTCTGATCGTGTTCAATCCGTGTCGTGTGGGGGTCAGGTCTCAGACATGAGAAGGGTCACCTGTGGAGTCCCTCAAGGGTCTTTACTTGGTCCCTTGCTGTTCTCCATTTATACGCAACCTCTGGGAAAAGTGATTAAGGCCCATGGAATAGGATATCACTTCTATGCTGACGATACTCAGTTGTATTTGTCATTCAAACCCTCGGAATCTGCTGCAGCAACTGAGAAACATAATGCTTGCCTTGCCGATATTCGATCCTGGATGTCGGAAAACTTCCTGAAATTAAATGATGATAAAACCGAACTGCTCCTCATAGGACAACCTAAGCCTGTGGCTGGATTAAAAGGCTTTGCTGTTCTAATAGGTGATGCTATTGTGCGACCTTCACCACGTGCTCGTAATCTAGGTGTCGTGTTCGACAGCTGCCTCAATTTTAAAAGCTTCATTCAGAAGACTGCCTCTACAGCTAGCCATCACATCCGATCCCTATCCAAGATTAGAAGCTGTCTCACACAGTGGCTTGTAAAAAATTTAACTAACTCTTTAGTTCTGTCTCGGCTTGATTATTGTAATTCCCTTTTGGCTGGGCTACCAAAGAAAGCTATTATGCCACTACAGCGGACTATGAATATGGCTGCAAGGCTGGTCTTCAAGTCCCAGCGGTTTGAGCACGTGTCTCCTTTGCTGAAAGAGCTAGAATGGTTGCCGGTTGAGCAAAGGATACAGAGCAAAGTTCTTACGCTGACCCACAAGGCCCGCCACGGCTTGGCTCCTTCATACCTAGCTGAACTGCTGCATCAGTCTCAGCCTGTTCATGCCCTCAGGTCCTGTGTGGACAACAAATTAGCTGTCCCATTCCTCCGCTTAAAGACAGTTGGCGACATAAGCTTTAGCTCTGCAGTTCCTAGACTGTGGAACTCGCTTCTACAATTCTTACGCAACGACAACTACTCTCCAACTGCCGACTATGGCTCATCCTTTTCAGCGGTCCTGAGCTGCTACTTCTATGCTACTCACTACCTCAACTGCTCTCCTGAATCTGCTATGCTTCCCACTTTCTCTTTGTTGCGTGAGACGAAGTCTGTTGGCTACCGAATGCGTACCGAAAGCCGCTTAGGCTGTGAGTGCGCTATACAAAACTCTCCTGCGTAACACCCACATGGTCTTGATGACTTTATGGAGTTACTGACGGAGATACATACATACATACATATCATTATTATTATACAATCGTTACATAGTGGTATCTATGGGCTACTGACGGCTGATTCTTATTTGGAGTTTCAAAAAGCCAAGTTTAGGAGCAGAAGCATGAGACCAGATTTCTAGAGAAAATTGTAACCCAGTCCAGACATCTCACACCCGTGATAACTTTACCGTCAAATCAGGCGAAAATTACTAGTCAAGCACGCGGTGCGTTTAATTTAAAACAAGAACTACATGAAAATTAAAAGTGCACTTGCCTTACTTTCACAAATGCAAATTTGTCTAGGATACGCATAAAGTAAGTTTTTCTGCTTCTTCTCTTTGAATTTTCAGGAAAGCAAGATCACTGGGTCTGAGCTGATCCACGAAGGCTGTCAAATACCCGAGTATTAGTTTTAACTTGCTGGATGATCTCTCACAAATGGCAATGGACACTGCATTAGTTAGCATTATCCAAATAGCAAAGCGAATATTGGGTAAAACGTTCTCATCTCTACACCGAACAATAAGTTATATTCAGAATTTCTTGACATACTGTTGTCCATCAACGTAAAAGCGGTACATTGAAGCACAAGTTGGAAACAACCACATTTATCAATGTCACTTGGGGTAAACTTTACCGATAGAAACACATAACCAAAATAATGTATGCCATGATTTCGCCTTAAGATTAAAACACTTGAAAACTCAGCGAAATAAACCACATGTTTAGGAGACTATATTAGATCTTTAATCGAGGCTTTCGACTCGACATCAGAGTTCATTGTACAGTATCGTGTCAGCTTTGGATCATTTGAAGGGGCAGCACGGTGTTGACCTCGTTTAGTCTCTTAAAAAAGATATGGGATCACCGCGAGATTTGTAGAATGACGGAGCCCGGGTGCCATTTTTAAATGACTGACAACAAATCTAAACCATCCACTCAAGGAAATTTGGGGGCGAAGTCCGTGAGTTCACAAATTTTTGCAAACTTGCAGATACCGGAAACAGCACATCTTGGTGTATTCTCGAATTAGTAACCGCGACTTGATCCGTGGGCTCTTAGAAGTTTGAGAGATTGCAAGCGAGTAGTAGTCACAAAGTCTTAAGCGTTACATCGGTTAAGGCATTTGTCGAGACAATGTTTACACAGCCATAACAAAACGGATCCAAAGTGAGTATTGGACAAGGCATGATGTCTTAGCAAAGTGCTAGTGATGGCAAAAGAAACTGCCCTCTGCACTAAGCCTATTGTTATGGCACAAGGTAACAAAGGTTAGGTGATGTTTGGAAGTGCACCGACAGTCGTCACGAATGGAGTGGTGATCCTATACAAATCCACACTGATGCTGCTGCAGCACGGCATCGGTGAAACGAGTCGAATCATCTGTGTTGCACCGACTAGCCAGCTGGCATTGTCAGTGGGCAGCCTGATTTGTTTGTGGGGCAGCGGCACCGTATGTTTGCTGTAGGCGAACTGTGATCGAGGCAGCTGGCCAACGAGGCTAAGGCAGCTACCTCGTTCTCTAGGGTGCCCCAACCGTGCTGCCACTGGTCAGTGGTCAGCCAGCAGCAGTGTCTCCTTCGGTGTGCCCGACGACAGGTGGTGCAGCACGGTCAAGAAAGAATCTCTGACTTGGCCAGTGGTGTTGGCGTTTTGTTTTGCTCTCTTCCTTGGAAAGCTACCGGTACGGTGGTGGCAGATCTGACCTTTGAGGCTTGTAAGTGGCCAAGTAATTACTGGGCACGTAGCCACAACGGTCGCAGCACTCCACCAGCCACCAGCTGGCGTTTCCCGATGCATCGTTCTTCTGCAGCACCGCAACTGGTTGCCCAGCAACGAGGCTAGCTTCGTTGCTGTTTCGAGCGCTGAATGCATACATGGCGTACCAGTACTGCAACGCATTAAAAACCGAGCGAAAATGCAGTTAGTTGGTTAGCAGTGCACGCAGGTTGCTTGATAAATGCACGAAAAAGTCCGTATAATAAGAGCCATCTGCACAGCCGAAAAAATACATCTCATTCAGCTTTTCTTTTTTGTCCTTTGCTTACTGATCGAGTGCACAGCTCTTTCGACGGCCGGCAAGGAGAAGCCAGTGTGGCTGCTACTAGAGTACTGACGATGCAATTAGTGGATACCTCTGCTATGCAAAGGCCACTTGCTGTAAGCCGGCAGTTAGCTGATTTGACAGCCTCGTTTGTATAGCAAAAGAAGAGCCTTAACAGCTATCATCACCGCTTGCAGTTGGCAATAAAGGATTACTATTATTATTATTATTATTATCGCGACTCAGTGCTTGAAACATGTCATGATAATAATAATAATAATAATAATAATAATTCACTTGATAAAGCGCCCTCAGAGAACTTAATCTCTCTCTAGGCGCTTTACATTTGCTATAAAGTGAAATGCAATTGAATGGTAAGTAAAATCATGCTTGAAAAACAAACGAAATGAATAATATGGTTAGGGGTGACATGCACAGGGTCAGCATGCAAATGTGGTTAGTGGCAGCATGCACAGTGTCAGCATGCATAAGCATACCAAAGACGTATCACAGGGACCCACTAAATGCTGTCCTAAATAGGTGTGTTTTTAGGTTCCTTTTAAATGTGGTCAGGTCAGGGGATGCTCTGACGCAGGTCGGGAGGGAGATCCAGGCTTTGGGAGCATACAAGCTAAATGCACGGTCCTCAGAGGATTTAAGGTTTGTACGAGGTATTTCAAGACTGTTGGATTCCGAAAAGCAGGTGGTACGATGCTTGGCCTGATGGGGTAGTATATCTGAGAGATAGGCTGGAGCCATAGAATGAAGGGACCTAAAAGTGAGCGACAAAACCTTGAAGTCAATCCGTTGCTTGACTGGTAGCCAGTGCAGGTCGGCGAGAAGTGGAGTAATGTGGCAACTGCGAAGCTCACGGCAGACAAGTCTAGCTGCCGAGTTTTGCACCAGCTGCAATCGCCTGATCGCACATGCTGGTAGGCCAGTAAGCAGTGAGTTGCAGAAGTCGAGATGGGATGTCACGAATGCATGGACCAACTTAGATGTGGTATCTTTATCTAAACAAGCCAGAATTTTAGCAATGTTATGAAGCTGAAAATAGGTGGATTTGACTGTGGAGCTGATATGGTCGTCTAACGAGAGGTCGCTTTGGAATATGACACCTAGATTTCGAGCTGATTCAACTGGAGATATGCTGGAAAAGCCAATTTTGAGAGTAAGCCTTTCCAATCTCTGGATCACACTGGGTTTGCCCATAACTAGTAAGTTAGTTTTATCATCGTTAAGTTTTAGAAAATTTGCTGCCATCCATGTGCGGATGTCATCAATGCATGCAGCCAGTGAGTTGAGAGAATTTGAGGTGCTCGAAGGCTGGGAGGGATCAAAGTAAAGGTACAACTGAGTGTCATCCGGATAGAGGTGAAAGCCTAGATTGTGCTTGGCAATCACATCAGCAAGAGGCAGAGTATAAACCGTGAAAAGAACCGGACCTAGCACTGAACCCTGAGGTACTCCATATTTCAGAGGTACTTCGGATGATCTGCGTCCATTCACGTCAATACTCTGGAGTCTCCCACTGAGATAGGACCTGAACCACTGCAGAGCAGTGCCAGTGATGCCCAGGCGAGATGAGAGGCGCTCTAGAAGAACTTTGTGATCGATGGTATCAAAAGCTGCCGAAAGATCGAGCAAAACAAGCAGAGACACTCTACCCATGTCTGCATTCCTAAGTAGGTCGTTGTATACCCGAAGCAATGCTGACTCTGTGGAGTGATTAGCTCTAAAGCCAGACCGGAACTTACTAGCAAGGTGTGAGGTTTCAATATACGAGTTCAGCTGGTCCGCCACGACCCGTTCGAGTGTCTTTGATAGGAATGGTAGAAGGGAAACTGGGCGGTAGTTGCTCAAGTTCTCTTGGTCAAGTGTAGCTTTCTTGAGAAGTGGCCTGACTACAGCTTTTTTTGAAAGGTGCTGGGACATGACCTGAGGCTAATGACATATTAATTATGTTAGTTATGCATGGCAGCAGCAGATCAATGCAACGTAGGAGCAGGACAGTGGGAATAGGGTCCAGAGGACTTGTTGTCTTCTTTGATTGAGATACGAATTTTAGGACTAGATCACTAGTGACCTGCTTAAATGCAGACATTGAGGTGCAGCCAGGAACCGAGGAACAGCATTCTAGTGGGGAGGTTGTCATCGCAGGGATGGATTCCCTGATCTTGTCTATCTTCTGCACAAAGAATCGAGAGAAGCGATCGGCTAGATCATCACAAGGATCATCTGGTAAGGAGCTAATCTGGGAACGGTTGAGGAGATGGTTTATTGTCGACATCCGCATTTTTGGATTGTGCATCTGTGATTCAACAATTTTTTTTTATAAAAACTAGACTTGGCCTTTGCTAGGATCGATTGGTACGACCTACAGTAGTCTTCATATGCCTGTCGATGGACAGTTAGTCTGGATCTTTTGTATGCTTTTTCAAGCTTTGGTTTAGTCGAATTGGCTGGTTTAATGTCTGCGGTGCTGGGAATGTGTATTGCCACTAAGTGTCTCGCTGCCTTTCACGAGAGGCACTCGATGGTAAGCCTCAGCCCGCAGAAATTAACCCTGGCAAGGTTCTGACGATTTTTGCGGGCATCTGATAAGGTTGGCTCTGATTTTCAAAAGCCTATTTAAAACATAGCAGCAGAAGAGCCCTAGTGGCAATCACCCCACAGAGCTCGAGCCACAGAGGCCCCCTCCCAGAGTTCACCAGTTGCTTAAGCGACTGCCTGCTTCGACACTCGAACGCGAGGGAGCTGGTCAAGTAAAGTGTGAACACCTCACGTGACCACCTGCAGGCTACGAACCGAAGTTGCTCGGCATCCCCAACACGTCGATCTCGTCAAACTTGCAGCTACGAGTCACGTGTCACGAAAGGTGACTGCATACACGGACAGAGTGCCTGGCGCACGCTGAGTGGCACACACGGAGAGCCTGCCACAGGAGGCCACAGTAGCGGTGCCACAGCTGCTTGCTGCCACAGCGATGCCTCACCTCCACGTCGACGCACACCGGCGGGGAAGGAGGCGACTTCGGCGGCAGCGAGGACTGCTGTTGCACTTGCATTGCACAGTCGGCCACTGGCAGCAGCAGGTAGCCCTGGCTGGGTGCCGAGCCAGCCACTCGGAACGACTCGGAGACTCGCTGGCTTCGAGCGACAGCCGCAGCGGGCGAAGCCTGGTCTACACGTCGCATCACCGACCGTGGCGACGCAACACGCAGCACTGCTGCTTCCGGTACCGGCTGAACACTGGTCGCCGACGAGGCGGCACCTGCATCGCTGGGGCGATGCTGCAGTCCAACGTCAGGCACTCGAGGTGACGCTGGTGGACTCGACACCGGTGGACTCGACACCCGTGGACTCGACACCCGTGGACTCGACGCCGGTGGACTCGACGCCCGTGGACTCGACGCCCGTGGACTCGACGCCGGTGGACTCGACGCCGGTGGACTCGACGCCGGTGGACTCGACGCCGGTAGACTCGACACCGATGAGGCCGAACCGACGCCAGCGTCAGTAGCAGCGCCCTCGCCGACAAAGGGCTGCAGGTTTTGGCTAGGCACGAAACCTTTCGCAGCTGAAACAGACGAGGCAAGACCCGGCAGTCTGGCGGTGCACTCTGGCTGAAGTACAGCCGATGGAGTAGTGCATACTGTGCCGGTGCAATGTAATGTAATCGGGCTGGCATAGCGCCGGTTAGGGTGGAACCACGTGATGGTGATGCCACACTCATATGATCTCGTGTACTTAGGCTCAACCCGATGGCATTTGGATTGGAAAACTTGAAACTAAATGACGATAAAACTGATCTGCTGCTCATAGGACACCCTAAGCGTGTGGCAGGATTAAAAGACTTTGCTCTTCTAATAGGTGATGTTGTTGTGCGACCATCACCACTTGCTTGAAATTTAGGTGTCGTTTTCGACAAGTGCCTCAATTTTAAAAGCTTCATTCAGAAGACTGCCTCTACAGCTAGCCCTCACGTCTGATCCCTATCCAAGATTAGGAGCCCTCTTTCAGAGTGGCTTGCAAAAAATTGCACTAGCTCCTTAGTTCTATCTCGGCTTGATTATTGTAATTCCCTTTTGGCTGGACAATCAAAGAAAGCAACTTGGCCATTGCAGCTGACTACGAATATGGCTGCAAGGCTAGTCTTCAAGTCCCAGAGGTTTGAGCACGTGTCTCCTTGCTAAAAGAGCTAGGATGGATGCCGGTTGAGCCACGGATACAGAGCAAAGTTCTTGCGCTGACCCACAAGGCCCGCCACAGCTTGGCTCCTTCGTATCTAGCTGAACTGCTGCACCAGTTCCAGCCTGTTTGCGCCCTCAGGTCCTGTGTGGACAACAAATTAGCTGTCCTATTCCTCCGCTTAAAGACCGTTGGCGACAGAAGCTTTAGCTCTGCAGGCCTTAGACTGTGGAACTCGCTGCCACAATTCTTACACAACGACAACTACTCCCCTACTTCCGACTATGGCTCATCCTTTTCAGTGGTCCTGAGCTGCTACTTCCGTGCTAATGTAATGTGCTACTCACTACCTCAACTGCTCTCCTGACTCTGCTATGCTTCCCACTTTCTCTTTGTTGCATGAATGAAGTCTGTTGGCTACCGAATGCGAACCAAAAGCTGCTTAGGCTGTGAGTGCGCTACACAAAACTCTCCTACGTAACACCTACATAGTCTTTATGGCTTTGTGCAGTTACAGACGGAGATACAAATACTGCAAAAAAACTCGGGGGGGGGACGATTAGCTCAACTGTCACCTGCAACATTAGAGAAGTAGATATGGCGCTGACCATCGCTGGGTTAAGGATTAAAACTCATGACAGCAACAATACACAAGAAATGCACGACTTTGGAAAAACTGGACGATAACGGAGAATTCTTAAACTCACAGCCACCATCGACAAACCACTTCGTGCTGTTCCCCATAGGATCTTTTGTCTTAAGCACAGCCACCAGTTGCCCAAGCACCACCGCTAGATCCATGTCGTTGCTCGCTGAGGCAGAGCCAGCGATAGCACCAGATGACACTGAATATACAACGTACAGCTGCTCGACTGGGTATTTGGCGATCAGCTGCTGACGTTGTTCGGCAGTTTGCAGCATGGGAGTAGCCTGGAGAGAGCAAAGAGAGCATCGTCAGATAATCTGTACGTCATCACAGACACCACGTCCACTCACAACAATCATGATGACAGGTGGAGGCTCTCACTACAAAAGCTCAAGCATGGCCCTTTCAAAGTGTGCAGGCTTTTTTGCATCATTTCCTAGCACACAGCTGCACCGCTGAGGGGCTGTTCCAATTTGCATATCGAAGCAGTCCCTCGTCGTTCAATCTGTAACGCCATCATGCACATTGGAACATGTGTTTTTCGTGCAAGTCCTAGAAAAAAAGATTGTTTGCGAAAGTCCCAACCTTTTTGAGCTGCTCAGGTTGTACCTTCCTTTACCACAAGAGACAGATATCTTATCAACTTTGTGCAATCGAAAACAAGGCACAGTAGTTAGACAGCACTTGCAACTAAACACACACTGTGTAACCACAAACAGTTGAAGAACAAAGGAAGGCCTCCTTGGTTGGCTAGGCTCCCTTGGCCAAGCTCTGGTTTTCAACAGCAGGCTGCTCGACGGCCGGGTAGCACTGTTTCTCCTAGCCGATGCTTACAAATTACTCGAGCGACTGAACCGGTTGATAGGTCCAGGCTGATCAACAAAGAGCAGAAAAGTCGGTCTCACTAAGCAAATTTGTAAACCACTAATGAGGTCACTAGCTATTCCGACTGTGAGGAGCACCGAGGTCAGCTCTTTACAAGCTCGGGTGCATGGCTATAGCCAATAGCACCACTGCCCAACACAGAAGCAAATACATCTGTTGCCATCAAGTGCCTTCTTCCAAGTCAAGTAACAGAGCAGTCGTACAGAGCAGGCAAGCAGCTAGCAAACGATGATCAGTCTTTAGAAGGCCAGACTTTCAGAAGTAGGTCCGACGTCAAGACTACAGCTATCAGATGTCATGCGGATCCCCCATCGTATACCATAGCACCCCTATATATAGGTCAGAAGCTGGGTTGAGATGTTTGATGCCACAGTTTTGTACGCATATGCCATATATTGCCATCTATTTTGAATGGGCTTAAAGCACCCCGCTGTGGTTGATCTGCGATGGCTACAAGACGCCGACCAGTACGTGCAAATTGGACTGTTGGTGATGGTCAGTCTGGAATGGCTAACAGCATCAACCGGCACCACAAGCCCATGTGCCTGCAAAGCAGAGTGGCTTAAGTGTGTAAAGCCTCGGGGGAGGGCAGCAGCCGGAAAGGAAAACAAGACCACAACCAACATTGCACAATCTCGGCATCTTGTAAGGGCTCTCCTGGGAAAAAACTACTCACAACATCGAGCGGGCAGCGGGAGACTGCTAGCCCACATGCGTGTACATCAGCGGCTGGCTGCGTGACTTACAGAAGCGGCAAGAAAGGGAAAAGTGCACGCTGCCAGGCGTTTTGATTTTAATGATGGACAACTAAATTAGCATATTATTTAGCCCAGCAAAATGGAACGACTTTACACCATCCTTTCAGCTGTCCTTCCATTATCTGGCGTGGACAGTTTGGTGGCATGGCTCACGGTTGACCAAGCAGAGGCCTGAGGTCAAGGCCTGAGAGCGGCCTGAGGCGTAGAAGCGGCTCAAACACAGCAAGCATTCTGACCCCGGTCGCTGACTGCATAGTCAGCAATGCCAACAGTAAATGCTATAAATCACGTGGAAGCTGGCAGTTCGAAGCTAGAGCAATGAATCCGTCTTTGCCCAGGAGGTAAAGTTAAAGAGGCCTGTTTCTCGCCCTTCACAACCGAGGTCGTGCGTAGAAGAATCCTGCAGCGGGCGATCCTTTATTGCCAACTGCAAGTGACGTGGTGATAGCCTTTAAGGCTCTTCTGCTGCCATACAAATGAAGCTGCTGAATCGGCTAATACTATTTTTGTTTCATTCCTCCGTGCTCCCCAACCGTGAACGCGATAATAAAATAGTGCAACAGACAATTGGATGGTTCTACACACCCGCGGGCTTATTGTAATAAGTTGTGAGGTCAGAGTTTATGGGGCCCGGCACTTCCTTGGCAGCCCCTTCGATAAGGCAAGAAAAAACGCCTAGCGCTATCAGGATGCACTAAAACGCTACATTATTATAATCATTATAATTATTCCTATATTATGATTATTTTTGCATTCTTTGCAAACTCGACAGGTTGATTGTGTATACGTGTTAGCGACAGCGACAGCTCCAGCAGAAGCTGCAAGTATGAAGCAATACGACCACCGCAGACATAGCATAGCTTGTCAAGGGAACAGCTGAAACTTGACGGCAGTCCAAGTCAGCCAATCATGGCAGGCAGCAAAGCCCTCCACCAGGGTTAAGTGTCACCAATCAAAAGCTTCAGAGAGAACTTCATAACTTCGGCTCGGGCAGCAGCCCCCTTTTCCTAACGAATCTGCTCACCCTCCCGACCATTAGCTAACTGCTTCTTCACACCTACCTTTTGCTGTTGCGAGGCGATGCCAAGCAGTGACTGCGATGCTGGCCTGGGCATTGCAGGTGACAGGGCCGCACCGGCACCACTGCACAGATGAGTCAAGATGGCGGCAACGGTCTCGTGGACAGTGCTAAAACTCTCCATGACCTGGCGGCCCTGGGTACTCAGCTGTGGCATCTGCAGAAAAAGAGACCACTCACACACTGCCACTTGTTACCGGTCAGACCAAGCAGACGTCGTTCAGGCACAAAAGCAAAAGTACAGCAAGCTGTACTGACAGTGGAAACAAACACAGCAAACACTGTCAATGGGTGAAACATAGGCACCTGGCCAGCAGAAGCTCTTATGAGCACAGGCACTGACACAAGAATGGTTAGAACAAAATTTACTAACGAAATATCCTTAAGTAGTGCATACGAACTAGCAAAAGCTAGGCTTGTCTGTCGTAAACGATGCAACCACATTACACACCACTTTGCACCAGTCTGCACTGGGTCCTCATCAATTAGCGTATCCACTCCACGGCTGTCAATCACTTTATAGTCACTTAAGTTCCCTAGATATGGCCTATCTACCGTAAATAATTCTAATCATGCCTTCCATAGCACCGTTTGACTCAGGTTGGCTGGTAGTGCCCCTAACGAACTTCCTAGGAGAGTTCCATACCTTCAATTGCTACGCTCCAAAAGGCTGGAACTCACTATCGACGACCTTGTGTCTTCTCCTGATCTGACGACATTCAAAATGAAGCTAAAAACCTACTTGCTGATCATACCCTTCACTTATTTCCTGCAAATTGTCCTTTGTATATTTATGTGTCCTAAAATTGTGTAAGTTATAACAAACTAATTGACATTCTTTTCAGCATATGTAAAGTGCATAGAAAGGTTATTTGTCCTTCGGGGAAACCATATAAATGTATCATTATTATTATTGCGAGCAGCTCACTGCCTGTGGACTCGATCCATGCAGCATATGTAGTCTGGCTAGAGATTCTCAAAGTTCTCTTAGAGAAATAATTCATTTGTATTGCACCCTAAGAGAACTTAATCTCCAGAAAGACTGCATATGCTGCCTGGGTCGAGTTCACAGGCAGTGAGCTGCTCGCAATAACAATAATGGTAAACTTATATGGTTCCCCTGAAGGACAAATAGCTTTTCTATGCACTTGAGCCCTGACTGAATTTTGTTAGACAATTCGTTCTTTCCAAAATGTGTTCTACAAGTTCCTTAGCGACAATCTTTTCAAGAATCTTTAACAAAACATGGAAGAAGGGAAACTGGATGATGGCTTGCAAGGACATCCGAATCTAGCCCAGGCTTTTTAAGTGTCGATCTTTCTTTAACGATGGCCGATTTGAAGGACTTATAATTATATAAGCACGGGAGATGCCTACCTGGGTGAGCCCAGGTCCTTACTGCATGCAGGCCTCTTATCACCAATAGCTGTCTACTAAATGGGGGAAGCAATTGTCTGGCACTAGCTAGCCAGACTGTTGCAGCATAAATACTAAAAACAAAAAAGCATGATTAATGCTCTACTTTCTTTGCTTTTACCATCGAGGCTTAGCATGACAGTCTATTCATACTCAACGTGTAAGGATATGACTTTGCCGGAGATAGCTAATGAATGTAACCTGTACGCCATAACCGGTTAACTAGTGTACAGGTATGTCTTAGGTGACCTTCAGACTTTGAATTAATTCGGTGAATGCCGACTGAATGCCCAGGCGATCACCAAAAGATTTCAATCTAGGGCGAGGAACAGCCAGTCGACAGGAAGACGACAGATAACAGATGCGAGAGCGCACTGGAGAAACAAGGTGCAAGGCCGGTGCATACAAGTGAAGCTCAATGAGAAAAGACCAAAGAGAGGATCTCGAAGGCCAAAGAAAGGATCTCAAAGTCGATTTAATACTTAGCCGTTAGGTGCCAGTAAAGCTCTGGCAGAAGTGGTGTGACATTGAAGCATAGCTGAAATAGAATGGCAGTCAACGAGTAAGAGGGGCTAAGGAGCAAGGTCAAGGCTTAGGAACAGCGGCAAAGAATGACAGCAGCATTAAAAGGCTGTGCAGATTCTGCGGCAAAAGGAGTGAAAATGTAATCGACATATAAGAATGGAGGGAGCGAGTTTCACAGATCAGGACCCATAAAGCAAAAAGTCTCGGTCGTAAGCAGTATTTCAGTGAAGTAAGAGGCCAGCTAATGCGCAGTCTGGAGAGGAGTACACTAGGAGAGCACACGGAAGCTGTGGTTCTGCTGCCGCAGAAGGTCTTCATTCAGAAGGTGCTATGCCGTGATGGGCCCGTGGAGGCTATCAAAGCTCCTCAAAGAGGGTCAATCGACTAAACTTTCACTGATTTCAATGCCAACCTGGAAGCCACATTTAGCACCAACCGTCGAGGATGAGTGCCATACATAACTCGGCCGCATTACCCACACAGAACTACAATGCTCTAGCTCAGAGGAAGCCACTGGCATTCGTAGGTATTCTGCATAAGACTGTTGAATTTCAGGCGGTTGTCGCACACAATAGTCTCACGGTAGTACTTCCAAGTGAGAGAACAGTCAATTATTCTTGTAAAAACCTTTTGAGTTTCTTATAAGAGGAAGTTTAGCTCTTATCGTCATTTAGTTTTAGAAAATTGGCCGACACCAATTTAGGACCTCGTGTCTGCATGACAAATTCAATTTATCGATGGCCGATGCCATCGTTTAAAAGCAGCCAACAGCTTTCCTGCTAAGCTCTTCTATTCTTTTTTTTCAAGCTAGTTTACTGCTATAAACAAGCAGCTACCACAATGCAGTTGCTATTCCACCACTGGTGCACTGGCCAATATATATAATGAAAGTTAAGCCGCTGTAACTAACTAAAACCCCAAGCTTCACTCAGCAGTGAGGTCTCAGGCTCTGAATAGATCGTTTGCAAAAATATGGACGAACAATCCGAGATTATGCTTTCTGGGCTCAGCAGCATACAAATACTGTATAGCTTGTAGGCACGGGCAGTTAAGTCAACGGGCAGCATCTTCGTACGCATCTTCTAACTGCTGCATAGCACGCCTGCATACCTGCAGAAGTGGGTACATCACAGCGAGTATAGCATTCAAGTATTGCCTGTAGACGTTCACGTAGTAGCTGATGCCATCGTTTAGAATGAGCGACGACAGCAGATTGAGTTTCGGCAACTCGACCAGCAGCTGCTGGTTCAGGGCTTCGTAGTCCTTCTGTGCCACCAGCAGCTCGTCCTTAGCCTGAGTCGAAGGACAGACAGACTGGCAGAAGGCCACTAACTCAGCTCGCCAAATGTGCCTCCCCCTGCAGCCGCTTGTGGCCTGGGCCGCGTTGAAAGAGCAGACGAAGTTCAGCAAGCGGTGCATGCACTAATGCGGATGCTGCATCAAACGAACCTGGAGGCCAGCCTCCAGGATCGCCTACATCCATAAGCAGACATTTCGATAGTGTGATCGACTCAAAGGTCGGTGGGCAGTTATCGGGCATGGCTCGGCAGCTAATTCAGCGCTGTTTGTTCAGAGAGCCACCTCACACTTTCGGCTATTGGCACAGTGCTCGTAGCAGGAAGAGTGGGAGGTGAGCTGGCTCTCTGCCAAACGACGACGTAACTACGCTGGATTAGCTGCTATTAGCACTGTGCCCACGGCCGAAAGTGAGCTCAACCTATAAATAGACTCCGCCGTATTAGCTGGGCTTGGGGCCGTGATAAAGAGCTAGGAACATACCCAGCGACCAGATGCCGTCTGCCTTGAATACTAGGTGCTGGGGCAGATTCAAATTAATAATAATTATAATAATAATACATTTGTTATAGCACCCACAGAGAGCCCAATCTCTTTCTAGGTACTTTACATTTGCTGCAAAGGAAACGCGATCGAATGGTGAGTGGTTTCATGCTTGATAAACAACTTGAACAACGTGGTTAAGGGTGACATGCACCGGGTCAGCATGCAAATGTGGTTAGTGGCAGCATGCACAGTGTCAGCACGCATAAGCACACAAAGGACGAATCACACGGACCCACTTAATGCTGCGATAAATAGATGCGTTTTAGCTTCTTTTTAAATGTGGTCAGGTCAGGGGGATGTCGTGACGCCAGATTGGACAAGACAGCCGGGTGCTGCTGATGCCTAGCTAGCGGCTGCTAAGGCGCTTCGTCACGGCCGCCCGCCGAGAGAGCAGGATATATAATAAAGGGAGCAATTCGTGCTGTTGCTGCAATCAGCAGACTGGATTCCTTTGCACTTTCCGGTTGTCGTATATCCAATACCCTCGTGAGGCACAGCTTGAGAAAGACAACATAAGAGGTGAAACTGCAATTCTTCATTCTCAAAGATGCCGTGGACATACGATTTCCGAAATCCAATCTGGACAGGAACGAACTTCTCGTCTTCAGGAGAGATGCGGCTTTCAGTGTGTCCGACTGAAGAAAGCTCGGGTAAATGGAGACTGAGTTGTTTAAGAATTGGAATGTGCACTCAAGCTGGCGTGCTCTTCAGTGTCCAGTACTTATTTCGACACCACCCATCCACTTTTGGTACTTTCAGAAACTGTTACTTACTCTACCGACCCGGTGGTAAACATCTTTATCTTAATGGCAAGCCTATTGTTACAGCAGTTCTGCAGAGTGGGCCAAGTGGGATAAGCGCCATAATAGATGAACTCACCTAAAAACACCCCGGCCGTCTGATGTAGTATCCTATCGAGTCTGGGATTTTTAACAAACAGGACGAAATGACAGTTCGGATAGATAGCTGACAGAATAAAGTTGCTACAGCAAGCCTTACCACTTTGGCTTGGTCAGTTTCCCTGACTTTTTCGAAAGCAGACTGGCAGTTATCATAGTCAAGTAATTTATCTCCACGTTTCTGGATAACGTTAGATGGCCCTTGATAGTATGCTGTGAGCTTGGTCAGTGGAAACAGCACATTGACGTCAACGGAACACCTCTGAAGCAAAAAATTACTTATAACATCCCACAGCTCTAATAAAATAATGCTTTAAAAGGCATAGGAGAGGCACATACGAAATTCTTGAAAATCTCTGCGACGAGTGTTTGCTGGGTCTTGACATAGGCTGCAACAGTATCAGCGGGCTTGTCGAGATAAAGTTCGCGTATACTCGCTGCAAGCTGCTCCTGTGCAGACACCGTTTTCTAAAAACGGTCCAATAAGGAGAGGTCAAAGCTTGAGAGTTCTTTTCGGCAGCTACATAAATCTCAACCTTTAGCATCCAAATTACACAATTCACGAGTAAGGCCACTATCGAAGGAGAAGAGTGTATAGGTGCCTCCAGCTCAAGAAGCTCACACCCACTAAGCTGCCTTAGGGAGCCATCCATATTTTTGCGCACACATGCAGCAGGCAGCATGCACACGAGCATGCACGCGGGTGGCTTGGCAGCACGTTCGTGGAGCAGACGAGCCCCGACACCACATTAGCTACAAGAGGACTGAATGGAAACCAAGTACGATTAAGGATCGACCGCCATGTCAAACTGCCAGCATTAAGCAGCTGAAGCAGTGGCTGAAAGCTGCCTGCGCCGTGCTTATTGGTGGGAATAAACCACGGTCAAACTATACACGCTTAAGTCCCCAAATAATTTGTATATTGTCAATGAATCTGTCAGAAGCCAGGCACTATATAACCAGGCTTTTATGAGATTAGAAACCACAATATTGAATTTTCCATGCACCGTCTTTCGTGAAATTTCTGGTTCAAGTTATCGAGACATCTTAATAAGTGAGCCGGTGGACATTTGAATAATTTTCATCAGCTTATGGCTCTACGATGACCTATTGGTCTTGCTTCTCTGACAAACAGAAATACAGTCACTCTAGTCCTACCTGCTTGCACTGCACGAACGGCATTTGTTTGCCTCACGCAGTTACATACAGCCTACTTGGGCTTAAAGCTTTGCCGTGCTTAATGCTTAGTTCGGTGAGCCGTGATGGCACACTAGGTAAGGCGGTTGCTTTCACGACCTCGGTCCCGAGGTCGTGGGTTCGATTCCTGTGGTGGGCGATCCTTTATCGCCACTGCAAGCGGTGGTGATAGCCGTAAAGGCTCTTCTGTCGCTATACAAAAAGAGGCTGTTTAATCAGCTAGGATTTTTTTTTAGTTCTTAATGCTTTGTCTGTGCCGAGAAGGTAGGGCGGTTTAATTCAGGAGGAAACTAGGCAATTTCAAGCAGCAAAACGAAAAGCACTGATGGCATCCGGTGGGCACCGACGCTGTCTTGTGCCCTGGCCTGATGCTGAGCAGCCTAAACATTCATCCTGCTGGCGCCCCCTCCCACGGAACCCGTATTGGAACGAATAACACGTGGCATGGAGGATGATCGGTAACCTACTATCGTCATGCTGGTCTATCATCATGCTGGTTTTAGAGTGTGAAATAAAAAATGACTTTTCTTAAGGCGAGTGACATACCTATAGTCAAGTCTGGAAATAAGTTATTAGTGGCACAAATGGCTAGTATGCTACTAACCGACTTGGCCCACTCTGTGAACCCTGCCCCGTGAAGCCTACACTGACAACAGATTTGCATTTAAGCATTTACTGCTTGAAAACTGTATTCCTTAACTGCTCAAGAACAGGATGAGTCGATGGTCCGGCTCTCTCGCTGGGTGACTCAATTGGAAAGAAATTTCCCTCGTCTCGAGAAAAAAGAGAGCTGACACGATATGCTATGACCCGCTTAATTCATCAACCGAACAAGAAAGGCTTGCTCTATGCATATTTCCGTCAGTAACTAGGCAGAGCCACCACAACTGGGCACTTCTAGCAAGCTCGAGAAGCTGGGAGCATTCTAGCTGCTCTTGAAAGAAAAAAGTGCCTGCCAGATCGTCATCTGGAGTTAAACTGGAGTTAAACTATCGACCAAAGAAATCCAAATTTTAGCATGAAGGCTGTAGCCTGCCATTCCAGAGCGATTATCATCCACAATATCAATCAGAAGCAGAATGGGTGCTGACTAAAAGAATGCTGTAAGCTAGGAGCACCGGCCAACCCCTAGGAGCTTGACAGCCGGCATTCACTGACGATTCGCTAACAATCGGAACATCGGGCTTGCACTAGCTGTGGACGGGTGTAGGCCAACACTCAGCGCATCCAAGCAGCCATCTTCTCAGTGCAGCCACTGAAATCCGTATAACCAAAATTGTGGGTGCAAACAATCTGAGGTCGAGGCATCCCTCATCAAGCACTTTATCGAATGTGCTTCTTATTGAGCAAGCTACCTTAGATAAGTAGCTTTCTCTGCAGCTGCCATAAGCGAAATGCTTAGCATCTTTAATCATATCCGAGGTAACATGAACGTGAGACGTCTCCATTCATCGTGGAAATGTCGAACGGAAATATAGACAAATTCAGTAGCGACTAGCAAAATTAAATGGAAATATACATGTAGTTTGAATAAGCATTGCCACATATGTCCATGATTGCAGAAAATATAGCTGCAGGACGTTTGAGGTAGGCATATGTAGCAATACTTATTCAATTTAAATCAAAAATACGACTTTATGCAGTGATGTGCAAGCACAGCTGAACTCATATTACAAATTTCACATTGATCTGTGAGGTATTGACCGGATTTTACAAGGCACAAAGCTACACTGTAAATGAAGCTGTTTAAAAGTCATAAGCGACAAGCTGCAAATTGATGCACCTCGATGCAACCAAGTTCAACAAGTTGGGACACAAGTGATGGCATATGATTCTGAGATAGGTAAATTTTTAATTGGTGCAGCTATGTTGTTCCGGTTTACTTCCAGGTTAGATGAGATTTGCAGTTTTTTCTTGCATATGGAAATCGTTCAAACTTCCGATCCCATTTCTAACATTTTTCTCTTTACCCTGAACAAATACTCGATTGTGGGAAAAATAAAGATCTCCAGTAATTTCTCGACATTTACCCTTAAGCCATCTAACCGGCCAATGCAGATGCTAAAGACCGGTGCCCCCAGTGCTTGAATGGCTGTGCCCCATAGTAGGCATCCAACAGCAAAGAGCATCCACTAAGCAAAGATACGGGCAGCACGGAGGAGAACGAAAGTGCCCAAGGCTCAGTTATCAAAGACGATCGTTTGGCTTTGACAGCGATGATACACGCCCTCCTTTCTGGTGTGTCTACAGGCAGGCAGAAAGTGCAATGCCTTCAGTGACAACATTGCTCTAGCAAACTACAGTAGGAGGTAGGCAGCAGCCTCTGCTTGAGCATGCGATTCCTGCACGAAAGGAAACAACCGCGCCGACCGCAATAGAGAGGCATAACGATCCCATGCATGGCTTTCCATGAGGAAGTACAGCTGTTGCCAGAGAGGCACATACGCACAGGCTGGCCTTCGGGGTTGTGGACGGCGGCGGGGCGTGGCAGCTACAAGCCGGCAAAGCAGATTTCATACTTCAAGAAGCTGCAGGTGTGAAACTACATTTTTCAAGAAAGTCTTGATAGATCGCTCGAGTCCCCTGAACGTGGCCTCCTCACGTTCGAAGTCTAGGTCCCTGGTCTGTAAGAAAAAAACCAGCAAGTTGGTAGCATGAGTTGACACGGCACGACTAACGGCTGCATAACATCGGTTGGCAGCACTTCCGACCAAGGACTGCTCTGCTCTGCCTGCAAGGGAGCGAAAAGCTCAAGCTCAAGCAGAATCTCGGTGGGCCACCCTCCAGCAGACGGCACGCAGCCTCCTACCTGATTGCTGAGGCCTAGTGTTGCTGTCAAGCGTGTGCCGAGCCGCGCCGACTTCTTCCGCAAACTGTGCATGTTCAGCAATGCCATCTTATCGGTCAACGTGGCGTACTTCTCTTTCCTGTACTTGTACACTAGTAATCAAACATGTTAAGCCGAGTTTTTGACGGCACGATTCCATACAAAAAATTACGCCACCAACTAGCAGCGGATAGCCGCAAGACACGGTGCACAAGTGCATGCAGCAGCCTGCACTTGTGCACTCCTCTGATGCCCGTCTGATTACACAAACGCTACATACGGATGCTCAAAAGCAGGGCAGATACAGGAGGAAACCGGACTAAACAAAAACAGGTTTATGTGGCACTAGTTTAGCCTCAGGGCTAGTTAATGATTGAATGCCCAGGCACACCATCTCAGGTGAATCTACCCATCTTGGCACTGTTTGGGTGTTTGCCTAGCGGTGAGGTGCTCCCACTTCACGACATATATCATAGAGCATTTGGTTAAGGGCTGTGGTGGCCCACGAGGTAAGGTGCTCACTCTTCATCGCCGAGGTCGCGGGTTCGAATCCTGCATTGGGCAATCCTTTATTGCCAACTGCAAGCGACGTGGTGATAGCCGTTAAGGCTCTTCTGCCGCTGTACAAATGAGGATGCTGCTAGCGATGTGGCTAATATTTTCGTTCGAGACCTGCTGCAGGCAATACATAATTGCTAGCTGATATGGCTATTTTCATGCTACATAAATGAGGCTTTTCAATGAGATGAACTTTACTTATTGTTTAAATTGTTCACCTCGGCACTGCCTTACTTGCTACAAGTTCAAGTACGCTACCCCACCCCACCTGCAGCTACTCGCAGCTCTAGGGTGCTCTGTGTGTGTGTGTGTTTGTGTGTGTGTGTGCGTGCATGCGTGATGTGTGTGGTGTGTGTGTGTGTGTGTGTGGTGTGTGTGTGTGTGTGTGTGTGTGTGTACGCTCGTGTGTGCGTGTGTGTGTGTGTGTGTGTGGTGTGTGTGTGTGTGTGTGTGTGTGTGTGTGTGTGTGTGTGTGTGTGTGTGTGTGTGTGTGTGTGGTGTGTGTGTGTGTGTGTGTGTGTGTGTGTGTGTGTGTGTGTGTGTGTGTGTGTGTGTGTGTGTGTGTGTGTGTGTGTGTGTGTGTGTGTGTGTGTGTGTGTGTGTGTGTGTGTGTGTGTGTGTGTGTGTGTGTGTGTGTGTGTGTGTGTGTGTGTTTGTGTGTGTGTGTGTGTGTGTGTGTGTGTGTGTGTGTGTGTGTGTGTGTGTGTGTGTGTGTGTGTGTGTGTGGTGTGTGGTATGTGTGTGTGTGGTATGTGTGTGTGTGTGTGCATTCGAGCGCCAGCAAAGCAACAACAAAAACCACGAGCACGGCATAAGTTGTGGTGTTGAGGGCACATGCACCACAGGGCGTAGGTCTTTTCATGATAAGGTGTGCTTGGACACAATCCCCGACCAGTTGGCTTGCTGACAAATGGTGCCCTAATTTAAAATCAGACAGCCAAGTTAAATAAATATACTTCATTTGTATAGTGCCTTAATAGAACCTAAATCTCTACTCAGGTGATTCACATATGCCATGGGGCTCGAGCCTACGACCTCGGTCATCAAACACATTCACCTTGACCTCGGCCGAGGATGTTAACCACTGAAGCAAGTAAGATGTGCTTATGCGTGCTGACACTGTGCATGCTACCACTAACCACATTTGCATGCTGACCCTGTGCATGTCACCCCTAACCATGTTATTCATTTTGTTTGTTTTTCAAGCATGATTTTACTTACCATTCAATTGCATTTCACTTTGCAGCAAATGTAAAGCGCCTAGAAAGAGATTAGGTTCTCTCAGGGCACTTTATCAAGTGCATTATTATTATTATTATTATTATTATTAAGATGACTATCAGTGCGACCTACGCTTTACCATATAAACAAGATTAACCGTACAAGCACACACACACACACACACACACACACACACACACACACACACACACACACACACACACACACAAACACACACACACACACACATACCTCTTACATATGCAGACACCTAAAATATCTGAACCGGAAATAGGGAAGCTCACATCCAATAGAACATGTTTCTCTCCCAAGCAAAATAGAAACCTCATCGACCTATATAATTTCCAATGTGAGTATGAATAAGTGAGTCTGTATACACAAGTCACTGGTGTTATACTTGCAGTGAGTTCTTTCTCACGTGTATGGTATTCCTATGCTAATACAGCTATAATGAGAGTCGAAGCAATGATGTCAAGAGAGATAATTTACTAGTTTGCATTAGTGGCCAAGAATTGCTAAACTAGTTAATGCAGTTTAAAGTATCTTGAAATTAATTGTCTTAATTGTTTAATATTTTTTTCAGGAATACTCAAAAAAGTTTCATTAACGTCTTAAATTTTCAAATTGATTCACCTCTTGCAATTCGTTACCAGTACACTTAAGCATGGTCAATAAACATCTCAGATTTCGGGGAGTCTTACGGACAATTGATTTCAATACTATGTAATATATAATATAGACCGAAAAGTGACCGTTTGAAGGGTCTGCTAAAACTTAAATTTAGGTCATGATCGGCACAAGATTAACACAATACTTTAAAAGAATAACCAGATTGCTAAATGAGGCCTGTTGCCGGCAAGGCAGTAAGGGCAGGGGCAGAGGAGAAACTACTATAGAAGGTTCCCACCAGCCATCATTCTGGACACAAAGCACTAGAACCGGGTAGTGAAGCTCTATGTCATCCACATTTGCAGCATTAATGAGTCACATGATTTTCTACCGATCGTGAAGCTGATTAGGCTATTACTAATTCCTCTCATTCTTGTAAAGTTAGCATTTGGTAATATATCGCATATCTGTATACCTGCACATGACAGACTTGCACAGGACGTACAAGGCACAAAACGCTGACATGTGTACGCCTCCCCCACAATTGATGAAATAGGCACGATAAAAGCACTGAAAAGACCCCTAAATTCTTGGGATCTTACTAATTACAGAGCACGAGTCTTTTTGTTTGCCTCGGCACGCTGGTTTAAGCATTAAACTTATGTGCTTTTGCATGATTGTCTAAGCACAATACCGTGCGTGTCATTAACCGATGGCGGCTATACGTTCTCTTGCAGCTAGTCATAAAGCACATGTATAAAAGGGATTTAGTTCTCTTTAGGTGCTATAACAACTACTTAGTATTATTATTAATATCTTCTGATGACAGGCAGTTCGAACGGCAGAGTACAGCAGGACTATACTCAGGTCCTTCACACGGGTGTAGACCTTGGAAAGCTAATCATCAAGATCTGATCTATGATCATAGAGAGGGCGTATATGCTTAAATACACTAAACAGGAATACGACCTTACATAGCTTGATCATCAAGTTTCACAAGCACATTCAGGTAGAGTGAAGTAGACTCGCTCCCATTGCAATCATTTAGATACACAACGATTTTTTTTAACAAAGCATACATATACCTGCGTATAGGCAATGGTGTGTCTGCCAACGAGGCGAAGTTGAAAAAACAAGCTCATTTAGCTCTTTTCTTGTTTCACTGGATATTTGTAATTCTTTAGTAGATACACAGAAATATCGCAGAACATAACTAGCTCTTTCTCATGCTAACATGCAGGATAAGACAAATGATTACCGAGGTCTTTCCGACGTTTATATTCGTTGATAGCAGATGCCACATCTGTTACTGCATCGACTGCTTGCAGCAGAATGACTTTGTCGGGATGTGTGTCTTCAGTGCACTATAAAGTATACGCAGCTATGGTCAGCATGCTGGAGACCATCTTCTAAGTTACTATGTTACATAAAAATGGTCCACACTGCAGTATCCTTCGTGTCTGAAGCACTCGATTACTGCTTACATTACTGCCTGGAATGACAGCACGTAAGCAGATTGCATCAGGGAATGATTTAGCACAAACAGTACAAGTAAACTGAGTGCAAAAAAGCAAAGTTCAGCTGATTAAACAACCTCATCTATATAGTAGCAGCCAATTTTTAGGTGGGATCCCTCCTGCTTCCCAAGAGCAATAAAAAGTTGCCAGATGCAGGATTCGAACCCACAACCTAGAGCTGGTGAAGTGTGAGCCCGGTAGCCCTAAGCTAAGATCTAAAGGCATGCTTTACATAGCAACAAAAAGAAAGCACTCATACCATTCGTGAAGCAGCAACAGAATTGTGCCAGTTTGTCCCATGGTGCTCATGGGCGTGTGCCCACAAATGCAAGCATTCACGTGAACGTGAGCACATTGACAGGCAGACACACAACCACACACATAAACACATTCAGTGAGGATGTCATCAACTGATGACATCGGCAATGATGACCTGATCCATCATGCCAAGTACATTAGGGCATCTACTAAATTATCTAATGCACAGCCATCTTCTTAATACAATAGAATGAAGAAGCTGCAGATGCTTAGGTATTGCAAACACAGCCACTACGAGGCTGCCACCAGTGATGCTTTTAACCGTACAGATTCACAGCAACATTACTGCAGCTGCAGAACAATTTAGTCGTGACACCTGATTACATCTCTGCTCATGAACTCCCATTTCAATTCTGAGCATTGGAAGCGCCTCACCGGAAAAACCAAAGGAAGCACCAAGACGATAGTTCAAGTTCAAAGGAGAGAATATACTAGGGCATGTTAGGAATCAGAACAGCAAGAGATGATGGACATGCAAAAGGGGGCATCAAAGCTCTAGATAAAAATCAAAATCAAGCCGGCAATCAAGCAAGTTACTCAGCATTAAAAAAGTACAGAAAGAGTACAGTCTGCAGCAGCAGGCACGTAACAATGAACGAGCACACAGCATATTTCCCCCTAATTTTTAACTGTCGTACTGAAGAGCAACCGACTGTACAAGTCGAAAATAAGACACTGTAGGTCTTGCATATATCACACCTTGAGAAGCTCTCTCAACAGAAGAGGATACTTCAAAATCCGCTGCACTGGCTTTATAAGGAATGAGCCCACATCAAAAACCACGGTTTCGATGCGCAACATGTCGAGGACTTTGTTGAAGTACGCTTGTATGCTCTCGTCCTCCTCGTACTACAAGTAGGCAGTAATTCAAGTAGTGCACCATCATGCTCAGCAAAGCCGGAAAAAGCACGACTGCTACTTCTAAAACAGCTCCTGTCACCGGATCTTAGGAGGCAAAGACCTCGAAGCTGCTCACCCTCTCGAGGAGCATGCACACGTCGTCATGGTTACGGCAGTACACGGAATACACGTCTTTCATGTCTTCGGCAAGCTGAATGAAGGGCAGGCCTAAACGAAGGGCAGGCCGTGTCTTATTCTATGCAAAGGCCTCAATCCGGTGGAATGGGGGGATTAGATCGGGGAGTTCGATTCCACCGGATACGGAAAGCACGTGCAAATCAGTCAAGAGGTAAGGCAGCACACACACTAATGCCGTGCTTGAACACCGTCGATGCAGCACTTCCAGAAGCTGGACCACGAGCTCACCGGCGCACTGCTCCTGAAACGGCTTGCTGGTCACGCAGTCCTCAAATCGGCTAAGAAACTTCTGCGACACGGCAGCCACATCTTCCATGTTGCCAAAGAGCATCTCTGCATCGACATCCGGATGCTGAAAGCCAACCAGCCATGAAAGCGGAGTGGCAACACTGCGAAGAACACGGCGACCAGCAACGGTGACCAACACCGGCAAAGCGTGTGACTCAACGACCTGCACGGGGCAGCCCCGCACCCAGCATAGGTCTAGCACGGCAAACGGCAGGCCAAGGCATGCATGCATGCCTATAGGAGTGCAAACGTGGCAGCTCAGCGCGATGGCCACGTCGAATTGCAATGGAGTGGTAGATGTGCTCTCCCCACGCCGACACGCTGGCTCAGCTCACGTGGTGATGTCCTCGGTCTTCCGGCCTCGACTCCGACACTGGCCCGAACGGCTGTAAGAGTTCTTCAATAGCAAATCTGGCTCTGCAGGTTGAGCTGCCGAGTTTATTATTCATTAACAGTCGTCCCGTATGCAGTGTCCGCTACCGGGACAGCAGGGTCTGGACCCGTTTACCAACTCCAACGACATACTACCGCTTACTTAACTGGCATTATTTCTCATAAGAGAAAAAAGACAATGCCCAGTGGCACGACACAAATGACAGAGGAGTGAGGGGTGAGGTCGTATCAACGTTTCTATCTACCCGAATCCGAGCACTGATATACAGCTTGCTGTCAGCGCATCGGTTGGACTAGCTGTTAAACTGACAACAATATTTTCTGTACAGTCACTCTTTGTCGTAATCACGAGTGCAACGAGTCAGTCACCAGTCATTTCAAAACACAGACCGGCCTGCCGGAGTACAGAACAATTTCACCTCGCAAAAGCTCGGCATGACTAGTCAAGTACTCTACCTGTTGAGCTATCGAGCTAGGGCGGGTGGCGCCTACAGAGTGGAGCGACACAGTCTCACACCGGACGGCATCAAGCAGCACGCACGTGACTGTGGCGCCGGGTCGTGGTCGAAAGTGGCTCGTTGGTGAGCCGCCCAAAGCCTGCCTGGCATCTCTCACCTTGGGCGTTTCCGGTGACGTGAAATACTTGATGCTGAGCTGCAGGTCGCGCAAATACGAATCTTCGGTGGCTCTTATCTCGTCGATGACTCTGCAAACGGCAGCCCGCATCGGCAGGTGACAGCGCCCCAGCGAGACATCGAGGCGAAGAGCTCCAAAAGCCAAAAAGGACAAATGCTACAGCGAGCCGGGACGAGAGTTTGCGCCGGTGATGCCGTTGCACATGCATTCAACACATTGACGACCCTTAACGGAGAGCACCCCACCTGCTGACTTTCATGCAACACTCGCGGCAAAAGCGGCGGGCCAAAGCGATACCAAATGTATCGATCTGACGACACAGGCCTAAGCGATTGTCGCTGACATTAGCACTGCCAATGTGAATGATGGCCGACATGAAAACGCAAAGTGGGCCGACACTTCGAGAGAAATTCAACCCACAGAAGGATGCAAAGAGACAGACTCCCAACTTTTACAAAAGGCGAGCTCTGGCAATAAACCTAGGCAAAACCGTGACGCAATGTTCACCAGCGCAGTGCGATTGGCTTTCTACCCTACAAAAGCATCCCATGCTGAAAAGGTTTCGCCCAGCCAGGCGGCTGGCAACCGGCTGTGCCTTTCGGCAAGACCGGAAGCTTGAATTACAAGGCCATAGTGATGATGCCATACCACACCGATATTTGCATTCGAACACGAATCTATCTTAATTAGGAGCACAAGCAATGCTAAAATCAGAGGTCGGAGAGCAGGCTGTGGAATCTGAGACTGCTGGTGAATGCCAGCCTTAGAATCCAATAAACTAAATCAAGAGTTATCAACAATAAGTGAAGGAAATGGCAGCAGCAGTCGACTACTCCACTAAAAAAATGCTAACGGCTGTCAATTAGTAAGGATTGGACCAAAAGTAAAAAAAAAACATTAGGACGGTGGATGCCGGAGATTACCAGCCAACGCATTAACTAATAATGACAACCTGGCATTGCCCACTCTCTCGCAGCAACTCACTCGCAGCTTACAGCTTGGTCACAGACAACATTCACCGGCCAGGTTTTTTATACACCAGCACATCTGAACCGCATTCTTGATAGCCGAAGCTGCTAGCACAGCCCTACGGAGCATTAGAGTTATTGTCTTTTTTTCATCTTCCCGGAGCTAGAGAGAGGCATGGAGCACTAGTCACGTAAGCAATCTTTGCCAACTCCAAGTATATGCTGCCTAACGCATGGCAGCAATGTTTCAATATGTTCAGTCATCGATGTACAAAGTGATGCTTCCATGTTTCACAAGGGAATGAGGCACATCTGCCACCGAAACGACCGATATGGACAGCGCATGGTTTCTGCATAGACGTTGCTGGCTAGCAAAGCACAGCTTCTGTCAAAGCTCTGCTCCACGAGTGAAAACAAGGGCAAACCGTTACTGACACCCAAAAAACAGAGAGCAAACTCGCGCTCTAGAACTTCCAAAGAACATTCAAATGAGCAAGTAATGCGTACTTCATTCTCTGCTCCTTCATTTTTTCATTCTGCCGATCTGCCGACGAATCGGCCACACTGATCTCCACGACCGGCAAATGCTGGGCCACGGCCGGGCCAGAGCCACTGGTCTCGGCAGATTCATCGCACGGTGCCAGAATCTTCAGGTTTTCTGCAAGAGAACGATTGGATAATGGGGCGGTGGCTGTACCACAAAGCCGTCAAACGCTGGAAAGGCACAAGCAGCAATGCAACCAGAATGGCACCAGCACAAAGCCAACAGCTAACACACACACACACACACACACACACACACACACACACACACACACACACACACACACACACACACACACTCACACACATATATAACATATATACATATATATATATATAACATCTATGTATAAAACCATATATATACACATACATATATATATATGGTGTATAACCATATACACATGTGTGTGGTTATATATATATAACCATTCATATATAAATATATATATATATATCCATCTACATCTATATATCCATCTACATATCTATCTATATATAATTCATTTGTATAGCACCCTGAGAGAATTTGATCTCTATTCAGGCATGTCACATGTGCCACAGGGCTCGAGCCTTTCACCTCGGTCGTCAAATACATAGCCAGTGAGAGATGGAGTGAGATCGAGATCTACAGTATTAGGTCCACACCAACCCCCTAACCCCACGCCAAAGTGGCAGCATGGCACTTACGATAGAAGCCGACCTGCTGCAAACAAGCTAAAAAAAATACCTTCCTGTGCCAATAGGAGCTCTTCTGCACAATGTCTGGCTCTGGGGCCATTCCAACGACATGAGAGCCTGCTTGATAGTTGTTCGAAGCAGCAGCAGCAGCAACCGTAACCGTGACGTAACCATAACCAGCCATGCAGATGCAACTGCACCAGCAGCTGCAGCAGCCCGGCCAGCGACATTGAGGCAGCCTCGGAGGGGTGACAATGGGTGGCAGCACAGCTCTCCTACTGCAGCCTGTTGTGGCCGGGCTTCCGAAAACTTGGTGTAAACAAATGCCAGGAGCTGCTGCCCACAGTCCACAGCAGGCAGCACGAGCAGCAGCACATCCAAAACCTCAGCACGAAAGCTGCAGCAAAGGAAGGAAGCCCCCCCCCCCTCTCTGCCGTTGCCCTCCCCACATAATGGCATTCACTTTCCTGGAACTGAATGGTGTTGTAAAACGTAGAGGCTGCATGCTGCTACCCACACATTCTAACCAGACATTGTATACAGCCGAACAGCGAGGCGTCATTTCATCTTCATACCACGTACTCGTACGACTTGCAGGACAAGAGCCAAGACAACTGGCCTACCGTGCAGCAGGTTAGGTTCGCTAGCCCGACGTGCCTCTAATGACATTAGTGTGCCTTCTGACATAAGGACCAAAGATCTGAGGTCAGAGGTCTGAACAAGAGAGCAAAGCACTCAAATTTGAGAAGCCCAGCTGGCAGTGACCAAGCCAGACGGCTAGTGTGAGAGGTGCAGTAGGGACGACTGAACGCTGGGGCCTTAAAGCTCAGCCGGTGACCGACGGACGGAGCTGCCTCCATGAGAGGCGCTGTCCGTGACATGACTAATTCGCAAATATTGCCGGCTATGAATGCACATGCTGCGTAGTGTGCGCTATTTTTCTAAACATTAATGAGTTAAACTCACTTTGGTTTCAGCACTGCCACCTCCTAGAACAGCAGTACTGCAGACGGTGAGTACGGCACGTTTAGAGCAAGTGTGCACACAGCTGCATAGCTACCGAAAGGCTTACCCTGGACCAGAGTTTTTGATGTTTGCGGTTCACTCGAGAGAAACAAAGAAGCCAGCCATAACAGCACACACTCAGCTGATCCACTGGGCCATGCCAAGGCACTGGCACATCGTCCAACTCACAGGAAAGTGGACGGCCGAAACGTGCGGGCTAGCAGCCTAAGCCAATGCTAGCGAGCCTTTGTAGCTAGTGCTCAAAGTAGTCATATGGTTAGTCCTCATAGCAACGAAACGCACGGCCGCAGGCAGAGTGAGGTCCCATGCCAAACTGTCAACTTAGCATCATGCACCTACTTTAAGTAGGCAGTACAGCCGCAGCATCTGCTCCCAAGTCAACCACCCTGATAGGGACCGGTATGAGTAGTGAAAATGTAAAACGAGCTGCCCCTGCTGCAGTCCAGGTAGGCTGCAATTTTTCAGGCACTAAGTCTCACGACAGGTGGCCATCGGAAGCTCTGCATTTTGAAATGCAGGTGTTTGCCACTTATTGACCTGTGGCTATATGCAGCAGCAGTAGCAGCAGCTCTTGAAATTACCTTTCAGCTCCATTAATTCAGCAGTCATTCCGTTTATGTTTGACAGATAAAAGTCCACTGTTTCCTTAAGCATGTCTGGCGTCATGGACGTGCCGTCTTGCTGGACACTCTCCAGCTCGATAGTCATCTTCTACAGAATCCGGATACACCAGGCATGTTCAAACCGTCGTAGAAGAAGGAGCAGGAGATAGGTGTGAAACAGACAGTGCAAAGACAAGCAAAAGACTGAGAATACGAGAGGAAAAAACAGGGATGGGATGGTGGTCTCCATGGGCAGCAATAATTTTGGAATGGAAAAAGTGTGTCGATCTAACAGACTCACTTTTTATAGCGGCAGAATAGCCTGACAGACTAGCAACAAGCTGATTGCAATAAGCTATAAAGGATTGTCCACTGTAGGACTCAAACCCACGACCTGGGTAGTGAAGAGCGAGCACCATATCTCTGGGCTAAGACCCAGGGCAATAGCTCTAGTCAGAAAAGCAAGTCCCGACAACTACGGCATGGTAGAGATGGTCTAGCTATGAGGTCAGTGTCGGCAGCTGTTGTGCGTACCTTGATGTCGCTCTCCAGGAGAGCAATTCTGTTCTTTAGATCGTCAACTGCGTGTTGACTGGCATCATTTGCCATGTCGTCTTTCCAAAAGAGAGATATATACATTAATGCAAAACGGGGTGAAAGTAAAACATTTAATCATCAACAATACAGCGAGAAATCTACTAACTGCATTGGCATGTGTTTTGTGGGCACAGAGACATGGATGCAGTGACGACACAGTAGACTTCACGAGTTAAACGAGTTCGTGAAATGAAAACCCACCTCAAAAAAGCTTAGCTGATTTAACAGTCTCGACTATATAGCAGCAGATGAGCCTTGACGGCTATCATCACCGGTCGCAGTGGGAGATCGGGGATTGCTCACTGCAAGACTCAAATCCGGGTCGTGAAGAGGTACTGCCTAAGGTCTAGCTACTAGCAGAACAGCAGAACTGCCACACAGGAGAACAGGACCGAGTCACCAATCGTAGTTACAGATTCAGATGGTAACGCTAAGTATCAGGCTACCAATACAAAAGATTTCATTCTCATCCAAGCTTCTTATTGCTTCGGGTGCCTAAAGAGGTACAAGTAGCACTATATAGAATTATGTATGGCTAATCAGATGGTGTTCTATAGCAAGTATCCATCCGCTAAAAAAGTAATTATTTCTTCGATTGTGCTATTGTGCCAAACATCGGCTGGAGTCTGACAGGCCCTAATTTACCTGAGCAAACTAATTCAGGAAGCTTGCCATTGGCAGGTTAAATATTGCACAGCTTCAGCGACAGTCAGTTACATATCGTAGGGCTGCAGTCTAGCGACAAAACGAAATTCTCTCAATCCAGCTACACGCTTAACGTGCCATAGAAGTAGGAGTTCGATTGTATTATTGTTTAGTTTAAGAAAATCGGCCAACATCCTGGGTTCAATGTGCGCAAGGCATGCATTCAGTTAAAAGCAGTCGTTAAAGCAGACTCGGGTGGTTTAAATAATAAATACAGCTGAGCATTGTCAGCACAGAAGTGATAGCCGATCCCTCGAGTCCTAGCCACTTTTCGGAGACTCGGAATAAATAGAGAACCGCAAAGGACCGAGACAAGTCACTCAGCTGCGGGATAGACCAGACCACCACACGACACGGATTGAACACGACCGGCCAGTCATGCTTCCTTTGCAGAAAATGTAAAACACCTAGAAAGGGACTGGGTTCTCCGAGAGCGCTATAAAAAATGTTTTATTATTATCATTATTAAGTGTATTTCGAACCATGCCATTGCCTTGTCTACCAGACCGATCGTAGACCTGCACGGCCTGCAGCAGACCAATGCCAACAGACGGCAGGCAGGTACAAGACGATGGAAACGATGCGAAACCAGGGAGAAAAGGCAAACTTGCAATAGAAAAAAATGCCTTTGCTGTGGGTATCCAGTCGCTACGAAGCACGAACAAAACGTTTGACATGTCAGGCTACAGGCCCCTGGGTCTAGCAACTCACGTGCAGGCACCGGTGCAACCAATGGCATTGTTGCTTTAGCTGCTTCAGCGGCTTCACTAGCAGCCGGCAGAGACGGTACAGAGCTGCTCCTCGCCTGGGGTACAGGCGGTGCAGGTCGGCTTGGCATAAGCTTCGCTGCTGATGAAGTCCTGTGCAAAGGAGGAGGCGGCAGAGCCGGACGCGTAGAACCAGCAGTAACAGCAACTAGAGCTGCTGCGGAAGTCCTGTCGGCTGATGCCGAGGCTTCAGGAAAACTTGCTGTCATTTCGGCACCTGCACGCATAATAAAGAAAACCACAATCTTTTGGGACGAAAGAGAAATCAAAACAGTGTCTAAATCTCAGGAAACAGAGAACGTACACTAGCAGGCATGGAAGAAGTAAAAGCACAAGTTCCGTAGCCAGCAGATATAACTAACAAGAAAAGCAGAGGCCAAATCGAGGCTGCACTAGCCAGAGGTTTTGCTCGAAGGAGGCTAAAGCTCAACATTCGGCTCAAAAAGACCCTGTATACCCTCCACAAAAAAAGTATTACTCCACCCCTCATTTGCCTTTCTAATAATTAAGTAAACTGCCGTTTTAACATGTTGAACATCTTGAAACGTACCGTATCTCCGTCTGCAACTCCACAAAGCCTAAAGGACAAAGTGGGTGTTATGCATGGGAGTTATCAATAGGTCACTCAAAGCTTAAGCCGGTTGTGTTGCCCATACGATAGCCAATAGACTTCATCTCACAGAACGGAGAGAAGATGAGAAGCACAGCTGAGTCAGGAGTGCAGACGAGGAGGTGAGCAGCACGGAAGTAGCAGCTCAGTACGGTAGGACAGGATGTGCCACAGTCGGCTTCATGAGAGATAATGCCGTCGCATACGAATTTTAAAAGTGAGTTCCAATCTTTGACCAGCAGATGAAAAGCTTCTGTCGGTCTTTAAGCGCACGAATGGAACGGCTGTATTGTCAGCAGCAGTCCAGCTAGGTATGGAAGAGCCAAGCAGTGGTATGCCTTGTAGGTCAGCATAATAGGCTTGCTCTGTCTGCGGCCATCGCGACTCCTTCAGCAAAGGTGACACGTGACCGAACCTTTGGGGATATGATGACCAACCTTACAGCCATATTTGTCACCAGCTGCAGAGGCCTAACGGCTTTTTCTATAGCACTGTCAAAACTGAATTGTGGCCGTCCAGTCTAGAAGGAACCTTGGGGGAGCCTGAAGATACTGCCCGTAAAACCCTGTAGACATACCTCCCGTGCCTTGTAGATACACCTTCTTCTAAAAATAAACGGTAGCCTTTTCTATTCTGACTCTGCACACCAAAGAAGCAACATGAAAGACAGGCTCTACAGCACCACTGAAGAAAATGGCTGCAGATTTTCGTGGAAAGTCTGAAAACATGAACCAGAAGAACGCTGCCCAAAGGCCATTCTGAGCATCAGCTAAAGAGGGATCGGTGCCCCCATTTGCAGAGCTTGAAGCTCAGTCCCGAAGGCAGGAACTGCACTCCCGGTGACAGCACCGCAACGGAAGGTGCACTGCCCACATGCGGCCGTCTTGTACCTACTAGCGTCACAGCAGGCACTCTAGACCGCAAAAACGGATTGTCACCAAGTCCAGACCCGGACCACGGCAGATCAGAAACAGGTTACAAACACTCCAACCCTAGCGGTGAGACCCAGAGAGCAACAAAGAAGCTCAGAGGCAAAATGGTTCAGCTTGGCAAAGGCACGATATGAGCGTCAAATCTGAAAGGACCGGTCAAGGCCACGGCTAAGAAAGCCATCCAGTCGTGCGCCCTCGGTCACCTGAAGGTAAGTCACCTGCTGCCGAAACATCGACGACAGCATCGACTAGGTCAGCAGTAGCAGCAGCAGCGACGCTGCTTTGGCCTTCTTCCGCCGTGACGTCATCGCTGCCATTAACAGTCGCGTGGAACATCGCTTCGGCTGCCACCGAGGGCTCGGCAGCGTAAGCACTGCAGCTGGCAGCTGCATCGCTCTGAACGGCTTCAGAGGCGACGGCATCACACTCCACAGATGCAGCGCCGGTGACAACGGGATCGGCGCCGGCTGCGGACGTCATTACCACATCGGTGTCCCTGAAAGGAGTCGAAAAAGCATGTCACGCAGTTGCCCATGTGCTTGGACCAGATTATCGTGCTTTCGTGAGGCAGATTCTTGAATGAAGAAAACCTATTTGTAAACGACTGGGATTTTCACATGAGCAGCAGAGCATACTATCAGCTTGACTAGCTAGTAAATATGAGCTTATCCTGTGACGTTATCTGTTGTCTTCACTGCTATCTACCCGTTTAATAATAATAATAATAATAATTCATTTATATAGCCCCCTAAGAGAACTTAATCTCTATTCAGGCGCTTCACATATGCCTCGGAGCTCGAGCCCACGACCTCAGTCAGACCTTAGTCGGGGGTTTTGTTAGCTAGTCACAGTCGTCAAGTCTACATAGCATTTTACATAGCATTGATTACATTTTTTTTAAATAGAGTCCATGCTTGGCTATTTATAGTCGTACTACGACAGCACAGCAATGATGCATCAAAAAAAAGTGTCAAAAAAGGGAATAATCAGCTAAGTTGCATACGTAGATGCAACGTGCACTGATCAGTTGAAATTGAACATTGAAATGCTACAAATTCAAAGGACTATGAACTTATAGGCACGGTTATAGATAGGGCGGCCATTACAGTCCAGCAGCATTCGCTCGCTGCACTACGACCCAGACAACTCGCTGTAACTCGAACTGGCGACCGGCGCTTCCCAGCTTCCACAATAGACCAACTGAGTTGGCATATTGGAAAGCTACCAGAGTGGCCGTGAACGATCAGCAGAAGTCGTGCTGCCCCTGCTGCCTTTTCGGTAAGCGACGGACATGAAATCTGCAGGTGATTCTTCACGTGAGCATATTATCAAGCGTGCAGTTTCCACATTAAACGTGTGGTTTACGCCGCCACTGTGGACCGGCAAGTTTTCACAGCTATAAATTGGAGAGGAAGGTGCAAAGCGATCAGAATATATAGCTTTGTGCCTGTCGCAGACAGCAACGAGAAAAACGAGCATCAAAGGAAGCCACTCGATGGCGAAACTTGACAGAAACGTCGCATACAACAAGTCGTGGCTACCAGAAAAGAGACTGGAGAAGAATTTCGCTCAAAAAAGCGAAAGTCTCAAATCTCGGCCGGTGAGGATGTGACGAGGTCAAAAACAGAAAGACGCAAAAGCTAAGATTCGAGCACTTACCGACCCAGGTCTCGGTATCGAAGTCATCTATTAATTTTATATACAAGACCCTGCATTGAAGAAGTCGGAGCAGGCGATGAACTTGGCAGGTCGTGGCATGCACGCCCAGCACCCATGCAGATGCAAGATGCAACAAGATTAGACAACCGAATAGTAAGGAGCTCGGCTTACGACTGGGGAGAATCAGGGCACCGGACCTCCGGGGCATTCTGCCATGCTGGCGACCAGAGCACACCCTTCCAGGTCGGCACACTGCTTGCAAGTCATGCAGGCTTGATCGAGCACGGGCGCTGCCTGTGCTGGCCAGGCGTCTGCGAGTTTTCTGCGAGCACTTTACAGCTGCTGTACTGTCCGATCAACTTGGACATCTCTCACTGGCGGCTCCCTAGCAATCTGGCATTTCCGTCCCCTAAATCCCCGTGCACCTCCTCTCAGTATCCGCATGAGTTAAGACTGCAGCGGCTCCAATCCACATGAGTTAAGACTGCAGCGGCTCCAGCTAGCGGTTCAGCCAAGACATTATACGACAGCAACCCAGCTAGACATCCGACAGGGAAACATCGACGACGACTCACCAATGCCTGATGGATCACAGCGACTGTGTTGATTGCATCGCTATCTGCTCGAACTGCTTAAGGAGGCGAGCAGAGCGCTGCACGTAGACTGGCAACAGCAGGCTGCCTAACAGTAAGGCGGTAGCTCACAGCCGTCACATGCAACCCCAGCGCTGCCGAGGGAGGCATCACTGACGGATGCATCACTTGCCCCCTCCCACTTGCCCCCAGCGGCAAGCACAGGCGAGCGACGACAGAAGCAGAAAAGCCTGATGGTAGAGACCCTAGATTCTGGGTAAGGACACAAGCATGTGAGGGCATCCTTGGAATACCTACTGTCCACTCGACAGACGACTGTTCAACCGTGCATCGATTGGCATCCACCAGTTGCAGCAACGCCCCCTGTGGACAGACGCTAGCCGTGCCACCCAGCAGATCGTTCCCAAGGATAGAGCCCAGCCATATCCGTCTAGCCTGCAGCTTCACGTGAGTGACACCGATGGTTTCCCAAGAAATGCAGCAGCAGCAGCACACTCAAAGCAAAGCTCTAGTCGCTGCTTGCAGCGGTGTGTTGGTAATTAGTGCACACGCCCAAAAAAAGAACAGGGTCACGACCGGCAGCCAGTCACCACCTGCAAAGCCATCCTTTGGGCACAAGTCATTAGTCCTCCTACTTCAGGACTGCAGGGTGGCGTTTGAAGAAAACATTGACTCTTGCCCTCGGCTGCACAATAGTGTACCGTCACCATTTGCTTTCGGGCCTAATGATGCCTCATTACCAGGGCATGTCGATTGGTTAGTGATATCATTCACAGCGACCACAAGCTCACAATAGGCAATCCACACGAACCCAGCAAATGTTGTGAGAAAGAGATGGGATTTTAGCTTCTTTGTAAATGCCGTAAAATCAGGAGACGTCGTGGCGTCAGTAGGGAGTGAATGGCACTGCTTTGGGAGCATACGAACCAACAGAGCCGGCCTTGGATTTGAGGCTGCTTAGATACACACACCGTTAAGCGGTTTGAGTCACAAAAGCAAGTGGTACGATGCCTAATCTGATTGGGAGGTAGTTACGATAGGTAGACCGGAGCACGAGAATGAAGTGACACAAAAGTGAGTGAAAAAATCGCCAGCAGCTGAGAAGCAGTGTAATGTGACAACTGTGGCATTCATGACCGACAATCTTGGCTGCATAGGTTTGCACAAACCACAAGCCCCCTCCCACCCCCTGTAGCATAGGCAGGTCAACCTCTTGAGGAGTGAGTTACAGAAGTCGTGACAGAATACCATAAATGCTTGGAACAACTTAGATGTGCTCCCAAATCTAAGCAGGTCCAAATTGAGTCAATGCTACATAGCTGAAAGTAGGCAGACTTGACTGCTGAGCTGATGTGGTCATCGAGCGAAAGGTCTATTAGGAACAGGCAACCAGATTTGAGATCAAATGAGTGAAAGGTCACTTCGGAATAAGACACCTAGATTTCATGCAGGTAATGCTGTCCGAGCCCATTTTGAGAGTTGAGCCTCCCAATTTCTGAGAAACACAGGGTTAGCCTACGACTAATAAGTTGCTTTTATCGTCATTCGATTTGAGAAAATGTGCAGCCATCAAAGTGCAATTGTGTACAGCTGTGCCTCACCAGCGTAAAAATGAAAGCCTGTATTGGGCATGGCGATTAAATCGGCAAGAGGCAGTAAAATTTATGAAAAGAAGTTGACCAAGCACATATAGCTGGGGCACACCATACTTGAGAGGTTCTGTGGATGACGGTTGCCTATCGACATCAATAGCCAGTTGTCCAAGAAAACCCCATTTAGTTCACCCACCCAGCCCCCCCCCTTCGGAGCCCATCCGTCGGTAGCATGTCCCTGTTGGTTACGGTTTTCGGTGAGCAACTCAACAGTTGCTTTTAATCAGCCATAGCTTCACAGGAGCACGACTATGTGGAACTCTTCAACGACGAAGAAGGCAGGAAACTTAACAGTCCAGCAGTTCACATCCAGATAGAATAACTGCTAAGAATCGTCAAGCAAATGATTCAAGCAGTTTTTTCGAGAGAAAGGGTGGCGTATTGGTTATTATATGGTCATTCTGAATTTCTGGGTGTATACACGGATTTAGTCCTTGAAAGTGGATAGATCGGCATCATCGTACCCAGTCCTGTTAAATCACTAGGTGAGGCGGTTGCTTTTCACGACCTCGTCCCTGAGGTCGTGGGTTCGAATCCTGCAGTGAGCGATCCTTTATCGCCACTGCAAGCGGTGGTGATAGCCGTAAAGGCTCTTCTGTCGCTATATAAAAGAGGCTGTTAAATCAGCTAGCATTAAATTAAATTAAAATTAAAGCAGGTGTTCAAGCTTGCACTTCTTTTGAAGTTCATTGGTAAATAGAAAGGAAACTCCAGAAATGGATAGACTTTATTAGGGCATGCTCGTCGAGAGTACTCGTAGGTCTCGAGTGTACTGCACCAATGAGATTTCAAGGCTGTCGGCACAGTCTGGGTGCAGATCGAGATGACCTGTATCGCAAACAGATTTCAAGAATTTCTCGATATCAACGCTTTCTTTTACTTGCATCGCTGGACAAACTCTATGCTGTACTGCTCCTACGACAGAACAGAGACAGTAAACATGATTGAGCAATGCTCCAATATGATGAGTATGTACACATCCTGCCAACGTTACTGCTTAGTTCATGGTAGGCCATGCTCATTCATAAATATGCCCACCGAAATGGTTACAGCAGTCACGCGTCAGTGCAGCCTGTTACTGATCCTCTTGACTCGATTCATGCAGAGCTTGAAAGCCCACGCAATCTGCGATTATAGGCGGTCATCATAGAATGAAACAGGATTGTGCAGCCAATAAGAATGCATCTGATCAAGGTCCGTGGCCAACTCGCCTCATAAATGCCCCGGTGTCCCTCTGCCCCGGTTCATTGGCAACGACTGATTCAGCTATACATTTTCACGATACACAATATTGACCGGACTCTACAATCTTAGTCATGCAAGTGCTAGTTGGATCCGTTAAAATGCACATCGCGCCTAAAAAAAAGGATAATCGACTTTGCGGCTACGAGTGATGCACACTTTTACACGGCGCCAATCGAGTCTTCAGCCGAACAGCCACACAAAAGGAAAAGCCATTGCAAAAGAAAACAAATTGTGCGATGCCATTGCAAGGAAAACGTACCCAGATTGCTTAGGCCCGGTTGAAGTCGGCGGTGAAGGTCGACTCGATGCACCGCGACCTTTGGAGCGCAGAGAGGCCGATGACGAGGACACGAGGGCACCACCACCCAGAGACGGCAGCCGAGCGGGCACGAGCGGCTTGGCCTTCAGCTTGGCAATCTCCGAGGCCACGACCTCGTCCAGGCCGCAGGCCGGCGACCAGGAGCGGCGAGCAGCAGCCGCGGCCGCTGCTGCGTCGACGGCCAGAGGCCTCAGCTGAGCTTGGCTGGCATGGGCAGGGCCTAGGCCGCCTCGGCCACCGGAAGAAGAAGCGCCCGGAAGAAGAGCCCGCTTCGATCCTCGCGACTCGGCGGCGGAGGCGACGGCTGCTCCTCCGTCGCTGGCGGCCGCCGGCACGCCAAGGTAGGCCAGCGGGCACAGGCCGCGCAGCAGCCTGGGCGGCGGCTCTCCGCCCAGGCTGCCGCTGCCCAGCGACACCTCGCACCAGCCGCCGCTCAGCGAGCGCAGCACCGTGACGGCGTCGCCGCGAGACAGGCTGATCTCGCCGGGCGCCTCGGCGAGAAAATCGTGCAGCGCAACGTACGCCGTCGCCGGGCTGCTCGTCTCCGGCGCAGGCGGCGCGCGCTGCGGCAGCAGGTGCTGCGCGGTCGGACCGGCAGAAGCGGCGGCCTTCGTCACTTTCCCGATCGCCTCGTCCGTTCGCCGGTCACCGCTCTTAGCGCGAGGCACGTTGCCGCCACCGCCGCCGCTGCCTTTGCCTTCCAGATCGAAGCCGCGAGCCTCGGCGGCGTGCGTCTGCAGCCGCTCGACGAGAGAGCTCAGGAAGATGCCACGCCTGCCGTTGCACTCGCCATAGTACCAGTCGTCGTCCAACATGCGGGTGACGGTGATGACGTCGTCCTTGCCGAAGCCGAGCTCCTCGTGCAGCTGCGCAATGGAGGCGACTTGCGCCCGCACGCGAAACGGATGGCACCCCCCGTCGCCGCCGACGTCGTCGCCTGGCCGCTCTCGCTCGCGTCCGTCAGTGGCGGCAGCTGCACCGGCAGCTGCTGCCGCCTTGGAGCCATCGGCCTCGGTGACGACGGTGCAGACGAGCGAGCGCCGTTCACCGGGCGCCGACGACGGCGCTGAGGAGCGGCTCGGCGCTTGAGAGCCGAGCTCGAACGGCAGCGGTGTCGTGAACGTGACGGGGAACATGCCCACCGCACCGCTGCTGCCTCGGCCGGACCACCAGTTGGCATCCACCGGCCGCAGGCCAACGACGACCTCGCCTACAACACCGCGCCAGATCAAAGTCAAGTCGTGCGGCAGCTCGGCTATCGAGACCTGAGAGAGGTGCCAGGCATGCCCGGGTGTGCCCGAGATGCTTGGCGCTAGGCCGACGACATCGGCAGCTCGCGAGCGCCACGCTCCCGCTGAGCTCGCGAGCACGCACTCACTACAGAAAGTTCCTGACCCTGCCTGCAGCACCAGGCAGCCACCTCGATGGATAGCCTACTCTGACTACTCACGAGAAGATCGCCGACCACGAAAAACCACGAAAAAGAATTATGCGAAACATATGACAGGCAGCTTCAAGGGAAATTTCGCATCAACGGGCCTCGGACCGCAGCCGACGAGCTTGAAGAGGCAGACATCGTATGTAGCCTCCTCACTTCACTACTGACCCAAGGCTGACCTGACCTGCGAGCCCGACTGGAAGGGCTGTCGGCAACGCTCGTGGCCAGCTGGCTTGGAGTGAAATTTTGAATATTCGAACAGTCATTATATGTCATGGCACCAAAAAAGCTAAACGTTGACCAGACCACGATAGCAAATAAAGCTAACCTGGCAGCAGAGAGATTTTGGGCAACTCATACCTGAATCAGACCTAGGCACAGCGAGTCAATGCATAGCACATTCAACAAAGAGCAGGGCAATAGCAGGTTGTAGTAGAGGAACGGGACAGCGTCATTGCGCAAGTACTAGCCTACTATTGGCGGCTGCAGTAACCTATGAGACTGGCCGAAGGGACACTCAGACGACCACAGACAGGCCCAGACAAGCTTCGATTCGCACAGAAACTCCAGCCCAGGGACGTCAAAGAAGAGAAACCGAGGTCCCGCTAGACATCTGCTCATCGAGCAGCATCATCGCAGAGCTCTTGGCTTGAGGTGCACCGGACCTGAAGGTGTGGCCTGCGCAGAGAAGTTGGGGTCGGTTTGAAGCAGAGCCAAACGAACGGAGGTGACCAGTTTGGGACCAGGGGACCCCCAAAAAAAGTGAGTATTTCAAGAAGTAAGCCAAAGCCAGCGAGCAAAGGGACCAACAACTATGAGTGACTGACAGGCCCACCAAGCAGATGTGCTGCTTGATGTGGAGCTTGTGCAGGTCAGAATCTCAAAGCACAGAGCGACAAGGGGGTGGGGGCCTGAGCATCAAAAATAATTTTGCCTCAAGTGGGGAGGTTTGAGTGATGGAGTAAAACCGATCTTGCGACCTCTGCTTCACTAGTCCAGTGCTATACCGACTAAGCTCAAGACTACTTTTCATTTGAAGTTCAACTCGGGGCTTCAAAGCCACGGTTTAAATTTCAACTAACTTGCTCGAGCCGAATCCCTGTATGCAGCACGAATGAATGTGCTGGTTTGTAATTCACTTCCGACTGATGGCCTCTCGATGATCTCTCGACATTCAAAAAGAAGCTAAAAATGCACCAGTTTATCACAGCATTTAGTGGGTCCCTGTGATTCGTCCTTTTGTGTGCTTGTGCATGTTGACACTGTGCATGCTGCCACTAACCATATTTGCATGCTGACACTGTGCATGTCACCTCTAACCAGGTTATGCTTCTTGTTCATTGAGCATGCTACCACTAACACTATGATCGTGCTTCCTGCTTTACAGCAAATGCAAAGTGCCTAGAAAGAATGATCGAGCTCTCTGAGGGTGCTATACAAATGTACTATTATTCTTATTGTAGTTGCTAATTCGGTGCCAGGCTTCAGCAATAAACCTGCTGTGGTCGGCGACCAGAGAGCATGACCAGTCGTACAACTTGTACGGTCAGTACGGCAAGTAAGGGAACCTCCATCACACGAACGATCAGCCGCCACATAGCAAGCCATGACTGGCTGAAAGAAGTGCTGCAATGTGGCAGTCGTCACCACAGACAAGCCTACGTACCGAATTTGCAAATTACTAGATATTATAGCGACACAGAATGTGGCAGAGGTGAGATGCCGCGCAGCTGCTGCTGCAGATGCAGCATGGCGGTGCATCTGAGGCCAGCAGCCGTCTGGCGATGGCAGGCGCTTTGCAACAAGAGGCAGGTACAAGGCTTTCCACTTTTTTTATGAAGCCAATAATACTTCCAGAGTGGCATCGATGGGCATCTAGATGGGAACCATTCCTTGCAGGACTTGCAAGCTTTAAAACGTTCATGCTCATACGCCCACTCTGCTGCCTCTTCAACTGCCAGTAGGAACTAGGCAACAGTAGTCAGTGAATGTTATAAACCAACTTTTGCGATGGAATTACAGTCGATAATCTCTAATTTCGGGTTTCAGTATAGGCCCGTCAAACTTGGCCATCGTAAAATGAAAACTCGACGTACCAACATACAGTGCAATGCACCAAATCTCTGCCTCAAACTCCACAGAGGCAGTGGCCGTTACGCATTAACCAGTAATTAGCAGTTTACTCCAAGCATGACTGGCTTTTCTTGTTCTTTCGGTGGCCAACGGATGTCAGGGTGCGGTTTTAGTCACTTGGGTTTTAATCGGTTTTTATACAAAACCCGACCATCTGGATCCTACCCAAATCCAGTTTTATTAAAGTCGGTCAGCCTCCCTTCTAACGGGAAGGCCTTGTTGGAGTGGCAGCAGACCGACGGCAGCTCTCCAAAAATTCCCCATCCAACTATTCAGTGCGGCAACGTAAACGGCTGCATCTGAGCGAAATTTCTTGCCGATGGAATTTATCCATTTCAAAATGAGAAATAGGCTGGCGTCCAAGACCGCCGAGAAGCCCATTTTTATCAAGTTGAACTTCACCACATTCTACTACTGCCCGGTGCCGGAATGCGACAACACTATGTACAGCATCGACGGCGACAGTGACGGCCGAGGACGCAGACCAGGATCAGGATTGAAGTATGGCGACACGCCGAAATAAAAACCAGGTTTTAATCGGCAAAATCGGGTTTTATTCCATTGAAACCAATAACCCGATTTGTCGGGAGAAGAATTGCATTTCACTTTGCAGCAAATGTAAAGTGCCTAGAGAGAGATTAAGTTCTCTGAGGGTGCTTTATCAAGTGAATTATTATTATTATTATTATTATTAAGAAATAGGGTTTTTTCCATCCTAGCACCATCCAGCCAGCAATGCAGTCTTTACGAAACGAAGCACCAGCCAGCAGCATGGCAGCAGTGGGAAAACACTCGGTCTAATTGGTAGGTTCCAATCGGGATTTAGGACAAACCATTCCACAAAAACTGCTCTGCATCTGGTTCACGATGACTTTCTGAGTAAGGCGATATCGGATAGGGTCTCTCTGCTGATTCTCCCAGATCTCCAAGCAGCATTTGACACAATTGACCACCAGATCCTTCTAAAGCCCGTCTCAAAATGCCTGTGGACGACCGGAATAATGCTGCACTGGGTTATATCCCTACCTCATTTCGAGATATGGAAACAAATAAATTGTATATAGATATGTAAAAGCATAGATATAAACTCCTGTCAATTATTAGGAGCCCCTGAACGATGGGGTCACGGTCACGGTTCTGTCTTGGGTATGCTTCTTTTAACTATCTATACTCTCGCTCTGGCCGATATCATACCCAAAGGCAATCTTGACTTTTACTGCTCTGCCGTCGACATATAGATCTGCATATCCTTCGAACCTTCTAAGCTTTGCTTAACATCCAACTCGGTACAAGCATCGACTACATTCACACCTAGATGGCCACTTACTTGTTAGGGCTTAATGAAGATGAGACCAACCTTATAGTCATGGGCAACCCGGAAGGTCGGCCTAAAGTTCAAAGACCTCCACCTCAAAATTTCTTCATCTAGCGTTACACCAGTGACATACGCCCATAATCTGGGCATGCTGGTCCATAACGACTAGTCATTAGATAAGCACATTGCCTCTACCTTAATTCAATTTACTTTCAGCTAAAGAACATCACCAAAATCAGAGCTTGCTTTGACAAGAATATGACAGCCAAAATAGCTCATGCGTTTGTTTCCTTTAGGTCTACATTCCTGCAATCCCCTTTATTCGGGACTTTTGGGCAGTGAGAGTAATCGTCTGCAACTCGAGCAAATATCGACAGCTCAGCCTGCTCTGTCAATGGAGTAGCTGCCACATCACAACATTTCTGTCTGAGCTTCACTGTCTCTCTATCAAGTGTCAAATCGACTTCAAGATCCACTTTCTGGCCTATAGGTCACTTTACTCGCTTGCACAAACCTATCTATGCACTATGTATGCAACCTCCTTAACTCCACTAGTGAGCATTTTCACTGCCTACTCTTCGGTCTTCAGTTTGCCACCTGCAATAATGGTGATCGAGCCTTCAGCTCGTGCATACCGAAAGTCTGAAGCATGCTTCCTGCTTCTGTCGTGACCTGGAATGACTTAGCATCGTTTATCGAGTCAGCTGAAGACCATTTTGTTTCACTTAGCTTTCCCTTCCGAGAGAAATGTCTTTTTTGTAACACTGCCTTGCGTGATTACCTGTGCATGATTCAGTGAATGTTACTAACCAGTTGCCATTGGTGTCTTCTTGTGCGCTTTTGCATGCTGACCTCAGCATGCAAAAGCATGCAGGCTATTGTATACTCCTATAGGCAGAATAGCTTGTTTGTCATCTACTCTTGATGATCGCTACTCTTTAAGGGAATTTTCAAGCACCTGGATAGAGATTTAGTTCTCAGAGTGCTATACAAACGACTTACTGTCATTATCATTATCATTATACTCTGGTGCATTTTCAATAGCACACTCATGGACTAAGCGACCTCGTGTGTAAAAAGGTAGCCAGGAGAGAAGACATTTGCAGCAAGAGATGTATTATCTCAATCAGGATTATATGTAAACAGCAAAAGTCGGCAGATTCAATAGCTTTCTTAATATATAGCAAGGGGAGAGCCTCAAGGCAGCTTTCCTCCTCTTTGTAAAGGGCAATACAAAACTTCGTGGTGTAGGGCTTGAACTCAAGACCTAGGTCCTGATGTGCTGTCCCCACAGTGCTATGCAAAGACTCTGTCGGACAGTCAATTGAGCCGAATGTATTGTCTTAGATGCGACAATACATTATTGCACATACATCAAGTGTGGAAACCTTGTAAACTTTCCAAAGGAAGCTGCAGGGTGTAACTCAACACAGCCACCCAGTCGAGGTGACATCATGGGGGCAGGAATATGCACACTTTTGTCAACGATGAAAGCTTTCAAGTCACATGCCAAATAATCATAGAAGGATGGCATGCTGCTCTCGTTTAGTAAATAATTCACTGACTTGTGAGCTGGCATTTAGCATGACCGGCAGAACTGCTGCTTGCAAAATAAACAATAAGCTCTAAGCAGTTGAGTGTAAATAACGAATGCAATCTCAAACCTGTTACGTTCGGTGTCGGAGCCAGTGTTTTTTAAATAGCACTACAGCTTGCATCTCAATTTGCACGGCTAAAGCAAGACAGCGGTACTTGGAGACTGCACAGCCGATGCAACAGCAGCAAAGCCACACTAAGTCAAAGTAAGAAACACTGATAACGAGCTAGCTGACACAATAGTTGCCATGCACGCCATTGCTGCCTCGCACGGCCTCCAGCTCACCCTTCTTGAAGCCAAGGTCTTCGGCATGCGTTGCCGAGAATTCTTCCTCTGCTACGAAAAGCCGCAGGCCATTCTCGAGCGGCGGAAGTGGCACATCTTCGACGAAGCTGGCAGGGAAGATGCCTTCCCTCTTGTCGTAGCAGCAGCCCCGCAGCCAGTCGGCATTGACGACGGCAATCACGACCACCAGGTCGCCGTTTCTCAAGCTGATCTCGCCAGGTACATCGGTTACAAAGTCGTAGACAGCACGTACCAGCCTCATCTTGTTCATGCCATTGCAGCGGCACCTACATCATTGAAGTGGCACCTACATAAGCAGCGGAAGCACATCCTACCGGCCAAATCAGTCAGTATATCGCAACCATAGCAGCATGCAACATCTGCCCTTTGAGTTTAGTGCAGCAAAAGTACTGCATCTTGCACCACAAATACCGTGGGTCTGTGTAGGGGGTGGTGGGGGCCATTTCTCCTTCACCTCTGTTTTCCACTTTTTTATAAGGTCCAAAAAGTCTGTTGGCTACCGAATGCGTACTGAAAGCCACTTAGGCTGTGCATGCAATACAAAACTTTCTTGCGTGTAACACCCACATAGCCTTTTTGGCTTTGTGGAGTTACAGACAGAGATACATTACATTACATTAAAAAAGAACCAATTACATACAGGTATGAAAAGGCGAAAAATCGGTAGATGTCCTTAAAACCAGCCAGCATTTTCGACTCCGTGTTTCACTGCGTCTACAAAATGCTTCTGCAAACGAGTGCACCGATAACTGATTCCGACTACCCTTTCTTCCTCCAATATGTCTGTAACTGGGCATTTAGATTATCTTTAGTTCAAACGGACAAAGTTTCCTGGTCTCTCACTTTGAGCCCGTACGAGAACGAGGCCAAAGCTCATTCACATAGGCTCAAAATGTGAAAAACAAATTCAAATGCATGCCCCCTGCAATGCAAGGCTACGTGGCACACCTGAAGCATCACGGACCAATCCAAGCCAAACAGCAAAGCAGCAGCGGCAGCAGCTTCAACACACGGGCCACACACTATACGCTGCCATGTAAAGAAAAAGCATCGACCTTAGCCCTTAGCCGGTAGATAATTGCAAATACCTTTCCTCTCGGGCAATGGTGCGTGCATGACCGGTACATCGCTTGATCCGTCGGCCTGCTCATAATCATCGGCATTCCGGAGGAGCTGTCCTTTGGGGAAAGCAGCACCTCACTAGGGCACGCCCCCAAGCCTTGCTGGGAGGGTATAATTAACATAAAACTTCTTCCCACCCTTTCCTGCCCCTTCCTTTACTGTTAGCCCTTCATCCACTAAAACTACAGCAAGCGAAGCAGCAGCTGTCTGTCTTATTTGATGGCCTGCGAACAGCAGGTAACTGGAAAACAGCAAGTGCACATCAGCAGCCTTACAGGGGCTGCAGCTGCCCCCTTTCGTTCATGTTAACTCTTGGTCTACCAAAACCATCAGCTGACAAAGTACGAGTCAGTACAACAATGAGTCAGCAGCACGGGCAGCAGCTCCTGACCAAGGCATGTGACCTGTGCCTCTGCCAAGCACAGAGGCATAAGTGGCCACTAGTCAGCACAGCAGTTCTCAACCTGTGGGTCGAAACCCCTTTGGGGGTCGAACGACCTTTCACACGGGTTGCCTAAGACCATCGGAAAACACCCTGCATTTCCACATTTCGCACACGATAATTTTATGGATATGGGTCGCCACAACATGAGGAACTGTGTAAAAGGGTCGCGGCATTAGGAAGGTTGAGAACCAGTGACTGTCAGCAGATGAGTGCTGAGTAGGGTCTGAGAGGAACCCATCCAGAGCCCCTTCACAGAGCAAGCCTGGAACTGAGGAGGCGGCAAACCGAACCTGAAAGCCCTGTGCACGACTCAGGCCTAGGCCAGCAGCAGCTGCGCAACAGCAAACAACCGGGCTCTACCAACTCAATCCGACGGCGATTCAAACACGAGCTGGCATTAGCTGTGATCCCGAGGGAGCAGTCCCATCGATGACTGCTGACAGCACGTCAGAGGTGGCGGCAGTAGCAGCAGCAGCAGCAGCGACAGCGACACTGTCGAGGCAGTGCGCTTGCTGCCTACAGGCTTTGAGTAGGAATTTGGAGTCGACCAAACAGTCAGCATGGCCGAAGCCACTCGAATGCCGACGCCGGTGCCGGCTCCGAGCAGAGCTGGCAAGGCGATGCACCATCAAGTCGAGCATAGATCGTCGAGCCGGGTAAAAAAAATAAGCAAATGGCAGAATCCTGCCAGAGCTGGATGCATCGTAGCGAATCGCTCGAAACCAGGCAGAAATCTGTCGATAGAAACACGGTTGAGGATGGCCAGTACTGTCGTCATAAATCGAGCACGTGACCTCAGAAACTGGATGCAAGAGTCAACCCAGCACGAGCAAAGCCGGGAGTAAGTTACCGCTCACAGATTTTGAAATGCTTCGATAGTTGGCAAATCAAAGGCTGAAACCAGGGTAGACGTCCAACCAGCATATGAGGGACACAAAAGCCTGCACTGCATCCTTGCGAAAAATGCTGTTGTCAGGCCACTGATAAAGAAGTTGACACTAGATACAGAGAACTTCAGAAACTTCTGCCCACTCTGCTTGTTATTATTCTAATCTAAAGATACTGGAATGAGCAGTGGCAGACCAGCTAAACTCCTCTATCAAAACTTCTGACCTAGAAAGCAAGTTCCCATCAGATTTTAGAGCTAATCACTCCACAGATTTAGCACTGTTTCGAGTGTATGACGACTAGGCTCAGGAATGCTGGCTTAAGTAGGGTCTCTCTGCTAGTTAGTTTGATAGCATTTATCACCTAAGCCCTTCTTGAACGCCTATCACCTTAACTGGGTATCACTGCACTGCAATGGTTTGGGTCCTATCTCAGGGAGATGCTACAGAGTTGTCACCAACAGGCACCGGTGATCCGGGGTAATAATAATAATAATAATTCACTTGATAAAGCGCCCTCAGAGAACTTAATCTCTCTCTAGGCGCTTTACATTTGCTGTAAAGTGAAATGCAATTGAATGGTAAGTAAAATCATGCTTGAAAAACAAACAAAATGAATAGCATGGTTAGGGGTGACATGCACAGGGTCAGCATGCAAATGTGGTTAGTGGCAGCATGCACAGTGTCAGCACGCATAAGCACATCAAGGACGAATCACAGGGACCCACTAAATGCTGTCCTAAATAGGTGTGTTTTTAGGTTCCTTTTAAATGTGGTCAGGTCAGGGGATGTTCTGACGCAGGTCGGGAGGGAGTTCCAGGCTTTGGGAGCATATGAACTAAATGCACGGTCTCCAAAGGATTTGAGGTTTGTATGAGGTATTTCTAGACTGTTGGATTCCGAAAAGCTGGTGGTACGATGCTTGGCCTGATGGGGTAGTAGGGGTGTCTTTAGAGCACGACGTACCCCGGGGCACTATGCTTGGTCCAGTTCGTTATACTACTTACACTCTCGCTCTTGCTGATGTAATCGCCAAGCACCATTATTCTTCTATTGCTATTCAGACGACACACAGTTGTAGCTGTTCTTTGACCTCTGCCTGCCTTTCAGCAGGGCGAACACTCTTAACTCCCTGGCAGCAACCATTGTAGATATAAGCCATTGGACGGCAGCAAACTCTCTCAAGTTGAATGATGATAAAAGCAACCTACTAGTATGGGTAAACATAGTGTTACTCGGAATAATGAAAGCCTTGCCCTGAAAATGGGCTCGGCCAGTATATCCGGTAGTTTCTGTGGTGCAAAACTTCAAAGAATAATGCTCCAAAAGGATTTTAGCTTGATGACATCAGTTCTACAGTCACACCTGCCTACTTTCAGCTATGCTATTACAAACATTTGGGCCTGCATAGATAAGCATACAGGCCGGTCCATGTATTTGCGACTTTCCCCTAAACTTCTGAAACTCGCTACACATGGGTCTTTATTTCTATGCATAATGCGTTCGGTGAGGTCTAAACTCGTCAGCTACACTTGCCTGTCGTGAACGTTGCCATTGCTTTATTCTAGCACTTCTCACCGATCAGCACAGGCTCCCTTCAAGCACCGTAACGATTTCAAGATTCTGTCATTTACCTTTAGGTCCTTTCATTCTCTGGTTCCTAACATACTTATCGGAAATATTTCCTGATCGGGCTTCGCATCGTACCAGCCACTCTTCTTACTCAAGTAGCTCAGCTGTGCATCTAAACCACCTAAAGCTCTGTAGAGGAGATCGTGCCTTCTGTTCCTATACTCCAAAAACCCTGAAACTCACAAGCACCGGCAAAGAGAAGGGGGTCGCTCCAAAGTGGGGCAACGCCACATTTTGGGCTGACCCAAGGTCAACCGACTTCAGCCACTTCAGCATTCCTCTGATGAGCAATTCTCTCTGGCAAGGTCACTTAACCATAATTACGTCTAGCTATGCCCATTGGTAAAAGAACGAATATAGTAAAACTACAGATCGGCTAATACAACAGCCTCACTTATATATAGCAGCAGAAGAGCCTTGGCAGCCTTTAACCCGTGACTGGGTCTAACCCAGCAGTGAAGTGCTTGGACTTGACAAATACCAGGTTGTGGGTTCAAGCCCCATGAGCAACAGTAAATTCTCTATTACCTCTGCAAGCAGGGAGGAGGTGAAAACCACTTCAGGCTCTTCAGGTGCTACATAAATGAGGCCTTCGAGTCGGCTGATCTGCACATTTACTTTACTTGCACAGGGCAGTAAAGCATTGCCTTACGCAGGGCTCAAACTCGTGACCTGGTTCGTGATGTGCGACCATCTTGGCAACAGGCTAAGACCTAGTGCTGTTGCAAGCAACGCTGTTGCTGCTGCTGCTGTTGCTGATGCAGTAGCCACTGAATCTGCAGAGACTCTGCAGTGGGCTGAATTTAGGTTTGGGCCCGAGGAATATGGATCTCGAAACCAAGCTCTGGTTTGTACAGGAGAAAAAAACAACGAAACCGGTACAGCAGATGAACATAACAGTAGCATGAGGCACTTCACGCTTCACCAGCTGGTTTAATCACACGATTTAGGGACTGAAACAGCTCCCATGGCAGCACAGCTTGCCTGCCAGTTACTCGGTTGGACAACAGGGCCGATGAAACACGAGTAACCGTACCATAACAGAAGGAGAATAGCACGATGTCGTATGAAAAGAGTGTACAAAAGTACGAAGTGACCCGCAGGGAGCACAGCCACTGGGATCAGGACGTCGCTTACCCCTCACTATAAACCACTCCCCTCTGTCACGTGCAGCTCCCTGCTGCAGGTTCAAGCTGCGAACTCTAATGGCAGAAGTAAGACATGCGTGACTGGCACTCGTGAGACATTCCCCGAACCAACCTCGGCTACATGCAATGGCATCAGATTTTGGTTTCACTCCCAGCAACCACACAGCACAGCAGGTCTACTACTTCAATGATCCACCCAGCTAGGGGGCTGCAGCTGCCTCTGCCAATGCAACCGCAATACTATGCTCTGCCAGCTATCCATCAAGTGCCTCCATCGTCAAAAGATTGTGCACTTCTTTTTGAGATTCTACAAAAGCCTTCGGTGTAGTGGGTTGTGATTTTCAGCCGGAGGACATGTGCCACCGGCATCCAGAGATCATGAGGGACCATGCAGGTGTTCATCTATAGAAGAACGGTTGAGAAAGATTCCATCACTGACGGTTAGGAATATGAGTAATCTCATTCTATCAGTAAAATTAGTCTGAGCTCTCTACATTCTTCGTAGCCATTACCCTAAGAAACTCGATGAACAAAAGGCCATACTTCTAAAGGACCAGTAAAAAAAATTCCCTGCAACTGGAATATCAACACTGCCTTTTACAGAGCATTTTTGATCGCTTTGATATCTTGATGTGTAAGGCTGTGACAAAAGCCCAAACCTTAAAAATGGGGGATACTTGACACGAAAAATACGACTACATCCCCAAACATGATCGCCTGGCACTCAAATTGGGAAAGCAGGCTGGAAGCCAGCATTCCAACTGCCTCTCTGAATTAAAGAGACTCCTGTCAATCAATGACGGTTTCAGAAGTTTTGAGGCTATAGTAGCGAATCTTCTTCTGCCCCAACAACCAAGACCCATGGAAATAATTCATGCCACCTAGTTATAAGCCAAGAAGACTACTCCCAATGATGCCAATATAAAATTTCGATAACAGTCACACTTGCACACGTGGTCTCTCACAACCAAACCACTAGGCTAAATGGCTGTTAAACTGGATTTATCTACCTACATCCAACTCAGAGCCTTCCGTGAGAAATCAGCAGCAAACAGCATAGATCTCAAGCAACAAATACAAAAAGGTGAGAACCGCGCAAGAAATAAGAGAACATTTAAGTGAGCAGTGAAGAATAGCAATTAATGAGACAGCACTTTCGATGTCTTGCCAGGCCTGGAACCAGAAAGCAAAACTGGACTTTCATCGTTCTACTGAATTGACTGGCCTAAGGTGACCAGTCGAAAATGAACCAGAAGAGGAAGTGCTAGGAAAGCCTGGCGCTGAAGACCCTGTGTCTACCATGCTGAAGATGCCTGGAACCAGTTTTCAGAATTGCAGAGTGGTTTGATGGTAATGCCCGATGGTGCCCGAGACAAAGATGTAGCTCCCCCACACTGATCGGAACATGTTCCTCACAAGGCAAAAGCGGATCCAAGCAAGCACAGATCCAAGCCACGTAGAGCTCTGGCTGGGCTAAGGCAGATGCACGGCTCACCAAGCAAACACTATTCCTGATCTGAGCCACCACGGTAAAGCTGGGAGGTCTTCCGAGATACTTTATGTATCGACCGTGGCAGAGTGCCTAAAACACACAAGCAGCTGTCCATCGCCCCACCACTCCATCCCGGACAAGGCACGTGCTCAGTCACAAAAGTTATACAAATTCCTTGGCAGTATGGCTGCAGCTGTTGTGGCTGCTACTACAGGTACTTAAGAGGATTTTCAAGCACGATAGACATACTAATGCACAAATATCTATTGACAGCTCATACACACTGGTAAAAAGAGCTCGTCTTCTGGAGACCCTATACCATTCCCTCTGTGGTCTTCAATGGCAGACAAACTTAGCCCAGCCATAAGTGAGATTTGCAATGCTTCTCTAGAAAAAAGGGTTGTACCCACATCCTTAAAATCGGCCATCGTTGGACCAATACTTAAGTAGCCTGGCTTAGATTCGTAGGTCCTGGCAAACTATCGCCCAGTTTCCCTTCTTTCTTTTTTGTCAAAGATTCTTGAAAAAATTGTCACTAAGCAGCTTGTCACACAGATTGAAAACAATAGAAAAATAGAAGGTCAGAAAACAATAGAAAAATTGCAGTCGGGATTCAAGCAACACCATTCCACTGAAACTGCTCTCCTCCGGGTAACCAATGACATCCTATGGAACAACTATGCCGAGGATGTCCCTGCTCTAGTGCTGCTAAATCTATAAGCTGCCTTCGACACTATTGGTCACGATATCCTACTTGAACTATAGAGAACAACGATCCGTATTGCAGCCGCGGCACTGGCGTGGTTTAAATCGTACTTGCCCGTTCGTGTTAAATCCGTGTCGTTCAGGGGGGGGTCACGTCTCATCCACCAGGCCAGTCACCTGTGGAGTCCCTCAAGGGTCCGACCACGGTCCTTTGCTGTTCTCCATTTATACTCAAGCTCTAGGAAAAACTTATTCGGGCCCATGGAATAGGCCATAACTTTTATGCTGACGATACTCAAGCCGTATTCGTTGTTTAATCGGTCAGAATCTGCTACAGCGACTGACAAATTGAATGCTTGCCTTGCAGACATTCGATCCTGGATGTCGGCTTATTTCCTCAAAACTACACGACGATCAAATGGAACTGCTACCCGCAGGTCACCCCAAGCATGTGGCTGGACTAGAAGACTTTGCTCTTCTCATAGGTGATACTGTTGTGCGACCATCACCGTGTGCTAGAAATTTAGGTGCCGTCTTTGACAGCTGCCTAAATTTTGAAAGTTTCATTATGAAGACTGCCTCCACTGCTAGCCATCACATCCAATCCTTATCTGAAATTATGGGCTGTCTAAAACGGTAGCTTTTAACTAGCTCCCGGGTTCTGTCTCGGCTAGGTTATTACCATTGCCTTTTGGCTGGGCTACCGAAAAAGCCACTTGGCCACTGCAGCTGGTAAATATGGCTACAAGGCTACTTAAAAAATCCCGGAGGTTTGCCCACGTGTCCGGTTGATCGACAGAGGCTGAGCAAAGTTCTTGCACTAACCCACAAGGCCCACCACGGCTTGGCTCCTTCATACCTAGCTGAACTGCTACACCAGTTTCAACCTCCTCGTGACCTCAGGTCCAGTATGGGCAATAAATTAGCTGTTCAATTCCTCCACTTAAAGACCGTTAGCAATAGAAGCATTTACTCTGCAGGTCCTAGTCAGTAGAACTCACGTCCATAGTTCTTAGGCAACGACATCTACTCTCCTGCTGCCGATTATGGCACATCCTTTCCAGCCGTCTTGAGCTGTTACTTCCATGCTACTCACCACTTCAACTGCCTCCTGATTCAGCAGGGCTTCTCACTTTCTCTTCGTTCCGTGAGATGAAGTCTATTGCCTATAGAATGCGTACCGAAAGACGCTTAGGCTTTGAGTATACATAACAACCACATGGTCACTGTGGCTTTGTGGAGTTACAGACGAAGATGCATTACATTGAATTACATATCCAGGCACAGTGCCTGCACTCTGCTATCCAACTTCCTTGACCACCTGAAGGAACATGAACTAGGTCAATGATACTTTATATCCTGTTAAGCTGAAATACCTTTTGCAGCAAAGCAGTCCCAAAACAGACACCGATTTGCAACCGAATTTCACTGCAGGTTGAAGGGCTCACGATGGGATGCCCTATCTTTCCTTCGGCTAACCGTTATGCCTCACTTTCCTATACCAAACATCGTGAACTTGCTTTCATCAGTCCGTAAAAACAGAATTCCAGGGGTCCTCTCCAGCAGGCATGGTCGCGACCCGCTGAAAGCCGTCTGCTTAAAGACGGCTGGTGAGCAGAGGCTTGTGTTTGGCAACACGACGAAAGAGCCCACTCGTAGCATGCCCTACTTAAAAGTACTTTTACCAATATCGAACCGTGTAGCAGCTTCGCATGACCGTGCAAGGTATCGAAGTGAGGCAGTTTTATTTCTGAGCTGCTACTATCCTGAAGAGTCAATCACCTCTGGCATCGGTCCCACCATGTATTGTTGATAGTGTAGCACACCTTATGCACTGCAGGCCCTAGACTGTGGAACTCGCTTCCGCGATTCTTATGCAACAACAAATACTCTCCTGCTGCCGACTAAGGCACACCCTTTCCAGCTGTCTACTTACTACCTCAACTGCTCTCCTGACTCTGCTATGCTTTCCACTTCCTCTTTGTTGTGTGAGATGAGTCTGTTGGCAACCGAATGCGTACCCGAAAACCGCTTAGGAGCTGTAAGTGTGCTACACAAACTCTCCTGCGTAGCACCCACTTAAATGCTCAGGATTGCCTGCCGAGGGTTCGCTGCAAGTTTCTTACAGCAAGTTCTAGTCCAGGCCATTAGACAACCTCAAGAGAATTGAACAAAAGCCGAAGATTCACATCCCTTAGAGGTGCACTAGTGGCCATTGCTGCAGAGCTTAATGCTGGTCAAGCTTAATGCTGGTCAAGTAAGCAGAAACCTGAAAAAATCGGACCACATCGAAAAGGTGGATCTAGAAACATGGTTGACAGTGCAAACCTCTGCTAATCTTTCCAAATCTTCAGCACGGTATGGTCTGCTATCCAATTTGCGACCGACGAAGCAGATTGATGATACTTGCCAAGAATAAAAATGGGGCTGCTGCCACGAGCCAAAAGACTGACGCTGGAAAAATTCCCGCCCCGACCAGGCCACACTGTATGCAGATGAGCTTATCTCTCTACCTTAAGCATATTTTTTTGTACAAGAGTTGTCGGAAAAATCCATAAGAAAAAGACTAGTGCAGTTTTGGCAAATGCTGCACTCGCCATGGATTGTGTCTCTAGAGCTGCAAAGGCCATTGAAAAGAGTGAAACCACCAAAGCGCAAACCAAAAGTGCAGTTAGATCGAGTCGAGAGTAAGAAAAGGACACAAACAGGCTCCTCCCATGACACTATAGACTATCATGTTGAGTTCAGCATATGAAAAAGCTACTGCAAACAGAGAGATACGCAGTTCAACCTTGGCAGGCAGTCGACAGTAGCAGACAGCTGCTGTCAAACAGATGATTGCCCTTCAGGGCAAAAAAGGTTAGCACAAAAAAGCATGCATGCCTTTCATCAACTAGTAGCACCTTGCGTAGAATGCTAAGCAAGCAGGTCTGCATGCTCCCAAACACTAGGTCGCATTGCGACCATTAATACAGCAATTGCATATAATAGGCTCCTGCCTCAAAAGTTTTGGATGTCACAAGAAGACTGTATAAGGTAATTAACTGCATCCATAGAAATTCTTGCCTAAAGAAAAACATCAAGGCGTGAAGTCAATTTATATAAGATGTACAGACCCGCTCCAGGCAGTGTGCTTACTCACTGGCAGAAATAAAGTTAAGGAAACACCAAGCCACTCTCGTGGATGGGAGGGCTGCAATGACTTTCACGGCAGCTGTATCCATCGCAAACAACCCTGTCCAAAGCTTAAGCGCTAAATGCAGCGTCTCTCACTTATTGCTGCTACTTGAGGGGTACCTTTTGCTTTCGCGGTTATGTGTCCTGAACCACGACTAACTGACTGAGACCGTTTCTTTTACCTCTTGGAAAGCCATACTGTTCCAGGCTTACACTTTCAAAAGCTTCGCGTGCTTCGCTAGCCAACCTGAAACACTTGTCCTGCATATCCAAGTGGGATACCTCTATAAGCAATCCCAGCTAGACCACAGCTATAGCAAGCAACGATTCGCCATTCGCCCACTTGCTAAGCTGCACGCCGGTTCTGACGGTCGCAGAACTCGGGTCAAAGCATTAGCATAAGGCGAACAGTATGTGATGATAAGAGCAGATCGTGAAGGACCTGTCTGCTTTACCAAAGCTTACACTCGTCGAACATCGGTAGACCCAGTTTGCCGACTAGGTAGGCGACGAACGCCGAGTTAACCGCCGATACTGTAGCGAGGAAAGCCCCATCAAGCAGGATCTCAAAGCAATAAAATGTCAGCAGACAGAAATGTCATATTTTAAAAACTGAACAGCCAAATAATCTTCTAATACGATTTAACGCAAGTTAAACGGGTCCGAACGAGCGCAAGCTGTCAACGATCCAAGCAGGTATCAGGAAAATAATGCTGCAACTAGCGAGCCTGAGCAAAGCTAAGCAAGAAACAGCACGTAGTTTTAAACAGAATTTTTTAATAAGTTCTGGCTAAGTAGTACAGAGACAAGCAAGGTGAATCGGCGGTTTATACGCACCAGCAAAGCGTCCGTCCACAGCGGCGGGTAACGTCGTCGGAAGTTTCTACGATCGGAGGTAGACTTGTATTCAACTCGCCACTCCCACATCAAATACCTGTACCCGGCAGCTGACCCGCCCCGTCAACGCCAGGTCGGAGAGTCGGTAGGCGTGGTTTCTACTCGCAGGAAACTCTCCAGCCTCGCCGCCGATTCCGCTGGGCCTCGTCTGGACAAAAGTTCGTGATTGTTTTTGTCTCAAACAGTTTGCGTTAATCTATGTCAGCGGTACTTCCGGAACTCTTGCATTTGTCTTACGTCTTCGATAATTCGTCGGGCCTTACTGAAAAGATAGGGAGTACCCCCGAGGTAGTCAATCCACTACCCACACATAAACCGAGAGCTGGCATGGGGTAGCGCTCCCCAAAGGAAAGCTACTGAAAATCTTTGAAACAGCTGGCTTCCTTTTTACATTCGGCTGAGGCTAATGTGATTGCCCAAAAGATCCGTTAGCACTGAAAAGAAGCAGGTTAACGTCGGCGAGCAAAAACAGCCAAATTATGGCCGATATTCACCAGTCGCGGTTTAACTGCTAGAAACCGATTGTGCGAAACCCGATATGACCGAGGCCGCGTAAAAACCGGCGCCGTGAGATATTCAGTCAGTTGTGTTTCTGGAGTTGCCCTAAGCATTTGAGCAAATTCGATCCCTAGGCCGGATGTGTATATCCCGCTGTGCATATCCGAATGAAGTGTATGCGGCTCTTCTGCCGCTGTGTAAATGAGACTGTTAAATCGGCTAAACTATTCTTTTAGAACTAAATTGAGTCAACAAAAGAACGTGTGATAAGATGACTAGAACTATTGGGAAGTAGTTCGGATGAGGAAGTCAGTGCAAGAGAATGAAGAGACCTAAAAGTGAGTGACAAACCATTATATGACAAACCATGATGTCGATATGCTGCTCGATGGGTAGCCATTGATGGGCAGTGCTAATTTATACTTGCGGGAAGGTAGGTAGGAGTCAAACCACTGTTTCAACGCTGTGTGTTGCCAGCATAAAAATTGAAAGCCTTGATTATGTTGGGTGATTGCATTAGCAGCAGGGAGATTATAAGTCGGGAGAAGAAGTGAACAAATCACAGATCTCCGATGTAAACAGTACTTTAGAGGCTCGTAGGATAACTGCTGCCTTCAGTTATCAACGCTCTGAATTGTCTCACTCAGGGTCAAAATTATTGCATTAAAGTTCCAATGAAACTCAGGCAGATGACAGGCGCTACAGAAGGTTTTGGTGATCAATAGCATCAAACACTGCCGAAAGATTCAGCAAACCAAGCAGAGAGATTCTACCTAAGTCTGCATTCCTAATAAGGCCGTTGTCTAAGCAATGCTGACTCTTTAAAGTGGTTAGCTCTAAATCTGACTAAAGCTTGACTTCGCTGCTTCAGTTACTAATGCATCAAAGCTAGCAAGCTTCAGTCAGATTTCAAACTAAAATAACTAAACGCATACAAAATTTTAGCATAGATTTTTAGCTAATCTCCTACTACACTCGTTCCAGTGTCTTTGTCGTAACGGAAGTATGGAGCCGGGGCAGAAGTTGTTTAAGTTCTGCTAGCCTAGTGTTGCCTTTGTATTGATTGGCCTGACAGCAGCCTTTTGAAGAATGTAGGGACAAAACGTGAGGCTATGGACACATTTATTATGCTAGTTTTAGATAATTAGGCAGCAATATGTGTTGCGAGCATACAATCGTAGTACACTGTTTGATCGAGTGTGTAACCCTCACCGTGTGTGGGGAAATGCAGGCAAGTCAGCTATGAGAAAATCAGTCAATGTACTAAAATTGGCGTTATTAAAGTCATCGAAATGAACGCTAAAATCCCCCAGTTCGAGGATCGAGGGACGATAGGAACACAGAATGCTAGGAATTTTGGAACACGGAATAGAAACACGATCAGATAAACCAGAACTAAGGGAAAACTTGGTAATGCTTGGAGGGCGATAGATGACTGCCAACATTGGCTGACAGCGTGCTAGCATACTTTTTATTTTCTCGCTCCACTCAGCCTTGATATCAGTACCATAGCAACGTGCTACATATTCCAAAATATTTTTTTTTCTCGCCCTCAGTTACGTAGAATGCAGCTCAGCGTTTCGCTGAGGCCTGTATCTACGTTATTTCTTCACTCATCAAAACGAAAGTCGTGACCATTTATCCGGATGCTTGCTTGCAGTCTTCGAAATCTTTTCTGTAAGAAAAAGAAAACAATTTTAGATACTACCAGGAACACCCTGAATAAAGAGATTCAACATGGAAGTGCATCCATTGTATTCATGTCATAGGTACTCGGTCAGCTAAGCTCTGAACATCTTAAAATATCTAACCTCGAAAATAAGTTAAAGTCTGGATTTATTGCTAACCGCGATAGTGTCAGAATGAATTCGCTACAGCGAATGAACGATCTTAATAATCATAATACTAATAACACATTTGATATAACACCCTCCGAGAACTCGATCTCTTTCTAGGCACTTCACAATTTCTGCAAAAGAAGCACGATTGAATGGTTAGTGGCACCATGCTCAATGACAACAAGCATAACATGGTTAGAGGTGACACGCACAGGGTCAGTATGCTGATATGGTTAGTGGCAGCATGCACAGTGTCAGCACTTGCAAACGCGTAAAGGATGAATCACAGGAACCCAAAGGCTGTGATAAATAGAGGCGTTTTGAATTTCTTTTTAAATACGGACTAGTTAAGAGGATGTTAGAGGAGTTATAGGATGCCGTTAGATGCAAGTTAGAGGATGCCGTCCGAAACCCGGAAGTGAGTTCCAGGCTTTAGGAGCGTACGAACTAAATGCATGGTCTCCAAAGGATTTGATGCTCATACGAGGTATATGTTGCGATGCCACCTAACACACAGCAACGTGCAGTGTTGTTGCGTGCTTGTGATGCATTCTGCTTTGTAATTAGCCCAGTGCCCTAAGGCGAATGTACTCCTCACCTGTGGCCAATAGTTAAGACATTGGCGCAGCGTCAGGCCGTTATTGTATGTTATATTTTTTGACATCTTCTGCGATCCATCGAGCTCACGTATATGTACGCGTTGAGAGAAAGTCTCGTTGACTGAGCACGCTGTACCTCCGAGAGACTATACTAGAGCTACTACCGTCGGAGCCACTGCAATACTAGTGAGGCCGACGAAGCTTTTGGGCCGAATGGGCCTACCTTGTTCACTCGCTATTCAGCCCGCCCGTTTGGCGTACCACTACTGTCAATCTGCAGTCGGGCCCACCCCTGCACACCCAGTACCGTAGACACGGTATATAGGCCGGCCGCCCTACGACACACATACACTTGCTCTCTGGACCTATGGCGCCGTGTTCCTCATTGAAAACAACTTTCAAACATATATTTCTTAGCGCTATTTCATCCTACGAACACGACAGTATAGGTAAACAGTTAGATTCCGGAAAGCGATTGCTACGATACTTGGCCCGGTGGGGGAGTAGATCAGATAGGTAGGCTGAAGCCAAAAAATGAAAAGACCTCAAAGTAAGTGAGCAACAAAACCTTGAAGTCGATCCGTTGCTTTACTGGTAGCCAGTGCAGGTCGGCGAGAAGAGGTGTGATGTGTGTGTGTGGTTTTATTTAATGGATGACACTGCGCCTGATCGCTGTACGAGTGGGCTGTGACACTCGATGTGGTAAGCAGCCGGGCCGTGCTATTAGTGGTTGTTTTGCCAAGGGAGTCGGGGTACTCCGGTGGGCGAGAGGGGCGAGGTAAGTTGTGCTTCGCCCTGCTCCGTGTGGAGGTGGAATAAACTGGTGGTGTTGCTCGTCGGCTAGCGTTCTGTGCAGTTCGCGACGATAATTCAGACTACAATGTGGCAACTGCCACGCTCACAAAAGACAAGCCTACCTGAAGAGTTTTGCACCAGCCGTAAGCGCCTGATTGCACAGGCCGGTAGACCTGCAAGCAGTGAGTTACAGAAGGCAAGATGGAGTGTCACAAATGCATGGACCAATTTAGATGTGGTATCCCTGTCTAGGCAAGCCCGAATTTTAGCAATGTTAGGTACCTGAAAGTAAGCAGACTTGACTGTGTAGCTGAGGTGGTCTTCTAATGAAAGGTCACTATGGAACAGGACGCCTACATTTTGTGCTGATTCAACAACACACAGATCATCCGAGGAACCTCTGAAATATGGGGTTCATCAGGGTGGTCCCGTTCTTTTCACGGTTTGTACTCTCGCTCTTGCCGATGTGATTTAAAAGCACAATCTAGGCTTTCACTTCCATGCAGATGGCACTTAGTTGTACCTTTGCTTTGATCCCTCCCAGCTCTCCAGCAGAGATGAGAGGCACTCAAGAAGGACTTGACGATTGATCAAATGCTTCCGGAAGATCGAGCAAAACAATAGTAGCAGAAATAATCTACCTATATTGCTGATGATGTTCACACATGGATGGCAGCAAACTCTCAAATCAACAATATAACCAACTTACTAGTTATGGGCTAGCCAAGTGGACTCCGTAATTGAAAGCTTAACGCCCAAAGTCAGCTGTGCTAGCATATCTCCTTTAGCATCTCCATAAAATCTAGGTATCCTGTTACAAAGTGACCTTTTACATGAGGACCACATCAGCTGCACTGTCGAATGTGCCAACTTCCAGCTACGTAACATTGCAAAAACTATGGCTAGCTGAGATATTGATAGTACAAGGAAGTTGATCCGTGCATTTTTGATATCCCATCTCGATTTTTTAGTTTACTGCTTGCAGGTTTTCCGGCCTATGTAATCGGGTGCTTACATTTTATAGAATATAATGTCATATAACAGTTTACAGAGTATAACTTGATATGCCGAATACATCAGTTGACTCTGAACTGTGGTTTGTGGTTCTCTGTGCATGGCTCAGATCGCTGGGCTCGCCGGCACACTGCAAGTGCAAGCAGACCGGTAGTGCCCTAAACCACCCGGGGTCTAACAGCTGGTGGCTGTGGCCTAGGCAAGTGCACGGCTGTAATTTGACGGCTGCGGTTAATCCACAGGCTGGCTTTGTTCTCCCGCCTACTCACGGGATGAGTTGTGGCTGGGAGGGGGTGGGGGAGGAGGGAACGCCAACCTGGCAGAGGGGAGTTGTGTCTGGGGGAGCGCTGCAGGCGCACGCGATAATATACGTTCCTGTGAACCAGCGTTGGTGTTTTATCTGCGCCCGCGTACGTAGGCATTTGGAAGAGCACTATTTAATCTACATGAACAGCGCTAACCCCGACAAGCCAAGGCAGGTCCGCTTGCAAAATACCGTCACCACTTGAGCTTGCCTCCCTCCGCTGTACACGAGCCTTGAAAAAAAACGATAAGGCCTCGACCGCCGGTCCTCAAAATCAAGAAAAATCCAGACCTGCAAAAAGCGGTCCACGAAATCGTACAAACTGTTGTTTGATTACCGTCGCATAATGCACAAAACACCAGCCGATGAGCAACACCACCAGTTTATTCTACCTACACACGGAGCAGGGCGAAGCACGACTCTCCTCGCCCCTCTCGCCCACTGGAGTCCCCCGACCCCTTGCCAAAACAACCGCTAATAGCACGTCCTGACTGCTTACCACATCGAGTGTCACAGCACACTCGTACGGCGATCAGGGGCAGTGTCATCAATTAAATAAAACCACATGCCCGACTGATCTGGAGATCAATTAACGACGTATCCAGAGCAGCAAGCAGCAGTTCTTCTCCACTGCTTTGACAACGAGAAGGTTAAACATTAAGCACATAGTCCTCATAGCACGCCGGCGGTCTCAGGCCACATCTTGGCCGTAGCTGTCCGCTGCGCTCGTCTGCTCTGGCCATACTACCAGGGCGAGCATCGAAGTGTGCGTCGAGGAGTTCATTGGTGATCGGTACTGGTCTGATGTCTGCTCCCTTGATTATGAGGCTAAGTATGCCTGCTCGGAGGTGGCAGGCGACCGCAGGGCCTAAGGAAACAAGCCGGCTGCGTTTGACATGTGCGTTCACGCATCGCAGGGCCACATATTTCTCCACCGCTAGCGCCTCGTCGGTTGGCACGGCCTCGAAGCTCAATGGTGCATCTCACACCACCACCACTTCAAAAGCCACCACCACGTCTCCGGGCACGGCCGCCGCGTCTCCGGGCTCCACCGCCGCGTCTCCGGGCGCCACCGCCGCGTTTCCGACCTTCACCGCATCTCCGATCTGCGCCTCGTCTCCTAACTGTGCTGCGTCACAGCCCACTTGCGTCGCCGATGAGCTTCCGACCTGCTCCGCATCTCCGACATGCTCCGAGTCATAACCCACAGGTTCGTCGCACGCCAGCGTCACCTCCACGGCTTCTGCTACCTCACAGGCCGTTGCCTCGTTGCACACCACCTGCGCCTGGCAAACCATCACAGCCTGGATCGCTGTCACCGCGTTCCACAGGTGGCATCCTGGTAAACCGTTGTCGCCGGCACACCGTCGACGATTGCTGATATTGCTTCCGGTCCCTTTTGTCACCACCCTCTCTCCGACAAGTATTTGCTAACTCAGCTTTACCTACAGGGCTAGCCAGCGCTGTTACCAGAGCCTCGCCAAGCAGACTGTCGTAATCCTTGATTGCCTTCGGCATGTAAGAGTACACATAGAAGGCGCTTCCTTCCAGGAAGAGAGGCAGATACTAGTGCCAGATTGTCGGATTGACACTGCACAGCTCGAGCCTCTGCTCCGAGTCAAGCAGCCAAGTTGCGAAGTCATCTCCGACTTGAAAATGCTCAAGCAAAATTGGTGTAGGTCACCGCCGCCGCCAAAATAGCTTGGAATTTGATTGCCGTCGCGCACTGCACAAAACACCAGCCGACGAGCAACACCAACAGTTAATTCTACCTACACACGGAGCAGGGCGAAGCACGACTCGCCTCGCCCCTCTCACCCACTGGAGTACCCCGACCCCTTGTCAAAACAACCGCTAATAGCACGTCCTGGCTGCTTACCACATCGAGTGTCAAAGCCCACTCGTGCAGTGATCAGGGGCAGTGTCATCAATTAATTAAAACAACAAAAACAACGCGCCCTCAGCCACTAGTCAATGGAATTAAGGAAAAAATAAGAGTAGGCCTTCTGCAGCATTTTTCACAATCCCACGAATCTGGTCGGCTGCATCGTACTCAGCAAGCACAAAGCCGCACAATTGGCGCAAAGCTCTGCAGTTAGGTTTTGTCTGTTGTGAGCTTCGCAGTTGCCACATCGTACCGCTTCTCGCCGACTTGCACTGGCTTCCAATAAAGCGGCGTATCGACTTCAACGCTCCGTCACTCACTTGTAGGACCCTTGATTCTACGGCTCAAGCCTACCTAACAGAGCTACTACCCGACCAACAAGGCCAGGGATCGGATCATCCACTCTTCTTGTTCAAGTCTTTAAGCTATGCCTCGAAACAACCTCAAATTCTTTGGAGACTATGCCCTACTGACGTCACTACATATCCTGACTTCATGACATTTAAACTAAAGGTAAATTAACACTTGTTCCTCAGAATTTGCTGGGTGCTTACGATTTGTCCTGCATGTGCTTGATTGTTGTTTTCTAAGGATTTAAGACACTAAGCAATGCGCATTCGTTAGCTTTTAACTTTTTAATGAGCGAGACAGACAAATAGCCACCAAGCAGTAGCTCCGGATAGCGTTCGCTCGCGTGCACTTCCTATGTGGGAAGCTCTGCGGGCACGTGCATGCATCGCAGGGCGGCAGGCCAGGTGTATGCAAATTCCGGCGCTTCGGTTCGGGTTACTGCTGATTGGCAAAAGTACGGGTCTAGCGGGTGGACTGCATCCTATGCGATGTAATGTATCTCCGTCCGTAACTCCACAAAGCCATAAAGACTATGTGGGTGTTGCGCAGGAGAGTATTGTACAGCGAACTCACAGCCAAATCGTCTTTCGGTACGCGTCGGTAGCCAACAGGCTTCATCTCACGAAGCTAAGAGAAAGTGGGAAGCATAGCAGAGTCAGGAAAGCAGTTGAGCTAGTGAGTAGCATGGAAGTAGCAGCTCAGGACCACTGAAAAGGATGAGCCATAGTCGGCAGCAGGAGATTAGTTGTCGTTGCGTAAGAATTGTGGAAGCGAGTTCCACAGTCTGGGACCTGCAGAGCTAAAGCTTCTGTCGCCAACGGTCTTTAAGTGGAGGAATGGAACAGCTAATTTATTGTCCACACAGGACCTGAGGGCGAAAACAGGCTGAAACTGGTGCAGCAGTTCAGCTAGATACGAAGGAGCCAAGCCGTGGCGGGCCTTGTGGGTGAGCGTAAAAACTTTGCTCTGTATCCGTTGCTCAACCGGCAACCATCCTAGCTCTTTCAGCAAAGGAGACACGTGCTCAAACCGAGAGTCACGTTTACTGAGCACGAGTGCCCGCTGTGTCTCCGCGAGACTCCCACTAGAACAGCAGCAGCCGGTGACTCCGTTCGCTCTGGGGTTGAAATCGATTCGCCCGCAGTGTATATATCGCCAGTCATCCGAGTAATTGATTTAACACCTACAACTATCCGGTTTGACAGTGGTTTAGGTGCTCATCCCGACCAAGGTCTGGCCGAGGTCGTAGGCCCAAGTCCCGTTGCCTATTGGACGGGCCTTGATAGAGATTATCTTCTCTCAGGGCGCTATACAAATGAATTATAAATTATTTATATATATATTTGCAATTAGGAGTTACCTTAAATGGTCCACCAAACTCGGCTAAGGTCTCCTCCCCTGCGGCCAGTAACAACCGCAGGACTTAACAGTATCAAACAAAGGGAGTGGGTACATGGCCAAATATCGGCAATGACTCCTGCAGATGACTGGAGTTCCGACGATCCAACAATTCGATTCCACTAAGACAAACCTTGATTCCCATAGGGAGTCCTAGTAGGTTATCTTTAATTAGGCAGCAAAGAACGTCCTGGCATCAATGATTGTAAGATATGCAGTAAACATAGTTTGGTAAGTTCAGCTTGGCGTTCATTACGTTGCCGGTAGCACCGTTTCTCTAGTCTCGTTTCCCGACAGTCTATTCAGACGCTATTTTTCAGACGCAAATTGTCTGCTGCAGGACTCAAACCGACAACCTCAGCTGAGGAGAATTGAAGTATTGCAAGTGACCCTTCGTGTGCGTCGGTTTCCTAATCTTGCTATTATTACGAGAAACGTTCGACTTTTCTTGACCAGTTCAACTTTTGGGAGAGAATAGGGCGAACTCAAGTTCAGACAAGTTTACAGGACAAGGGCACAACCCCACGTGGACAAGTCAATAGTGGGGCATTGCATAATCTAGGCCGGACGGATGACAGCCACTAGTCTGACGAATCGTTCCACCTCTACTTTTTTACTTGACTCATCCGGCCTTTCTGATGTAATCACATGTGCTGACATACAAATAAAACTACTGAGACCATTAAAAGCGGGATATGCAGTTTTAATAGTTCAAAACATGACAGTGCTGTGGTGTAAGACGCTTAATTCGCCCCAAGTTTGTCTGTTAAAAAATACTGTGCCGTTTATACGATCATACTCTTCACGTATTTTTTAGACTGAGACTTGGCAGATTCTGTTAAGTATGCAACCAGCTATGGCAGTGCAAACTCGGTGGTTAGAAGCAACGGATTAATGACAGCTCACTGGAGCCTCAATTTCAAGCTACAATTTGCTAGTGCCATACAAAGAAATCTAACGCATGCAAGCACGGCAATAACAATAAAGAACCTTCTCTTAAAAAAACGTCGACTAGCTTAAAAGGGCATAGCAGATAACTTGGTCATAATAATAATAATAATGGTAATAACAATACACTTGATAAAGCGCCCTCAGAGAACTCAATCTCTTTCTAGATCCTTTACATTTGCTGTCACGGCTAAGATTGCCCCAATCCCACAATAGCCCTTCTTTTATTGTCACGGTAAAGAGAAGCAGGTAATTTCTCACAAGCTTCTTCAATCTGATGGTCCTGATGGTCTCCACTCGTCCCATGGCCCATGAACATACATTGGGTTCGTGACTGGCTTAGTAATGAGCCAGCGAAATCTAATCGAGCCGGAGTGCACCATCCTCGATCTTCCCTCGTCTGTAATGAACTCAAGCACATTCGACGAATGAGCTGGTGGAAAGAAACGACTAAATTTTTAACAGCACAGCCATCCAATGCAGTATTCCACTCAGTGAACTTATCCATTGTACCTAGCATGACATTCGAAGGAGTTGTCAGGACCTAAAGTTGGCTACGTGCTATTCATTAGCCAGTGAATTCCACCCTACCCTACTAACCATCTAACACTGGGATCGACAATACCTCATAAACTCGAGTGGTAGCGGTATAGCGACCTTTGAGGTCAATACTTGAACAGTCCTTGCCTGTTGGATGGCATAGACCAGGTCTCAGTTCAGCACCTCAGGTTACACCCACTAAGTCCTTGATTCAATGAGGAAAGTTCAGTTATACCACACTAACCCTGATATAGGAGTTGTATCCTTAAGAAATACGACCGACATCCGTGACATAATGTCAATAAGGTAGGAGTTTAGTCTGCAACTGCTGTGGTCGATTTTAAGTAGTTGTTAGGTGTGCACAGCAGGTTGTCGTCAGCATGGAAGTGATAGTAACCCTTGAAGGCCTGAATTACATGTTCGAGATACCCCTACTGTACTGCTCAGCTTTGAGAAACAAGGCCTGACAACATTTCCTGAAAACACGTGCAGTAATGACAAGCAACTTGACGACTATGCAGAACCTAATTGAAATTAGCTCTATTTATTAGAGCAGTAGCAACAATTGCAAGCTATAATTCAGCTATTCACGACGTATGCCGTACTGCTGTCATCTTAGCACGATAATGATCTTGCAGCTGGGGTGTTGCCTATATTGCCGAATCATTCATCGGTCGGCAAAGAGCGACTTGGTCATCACAAGACCGACACCTACAACACAGATTCGAAAGCCCCCGTGTCACCTGGCATAAAAAAACAATGCGGTAACTGCAGCTTGCTAAAAAGTATGAATCCACACCACAGTGACAAGTTGCAACTATTGTTACATGTACAGCCAAATAACCAAAGGTCGCCCATCCGGCTGCGTGGCAAGCCCTTCGTAACAGCTAGCCCAGCAAAGGATTAAAAAAGCACAGGCACAGAAATGTGACAAAATGACGGCATATATCGTGCTCCAAGAGCTGAGTTAACTGCTGCCTACAACCAACCTCGGTAATGACGCCGGCTGCAATAGTCGAGCCCCCATAGCGAAGCATGAATCGGCCAAGCTCTTTATAGTCCTTGTACAGTTCCACTGCGATGGGGCGCTGGAATTCAATTTCTATGAGGCCTGTCGTGTTCTTTGCTAGGCACCTACGAACAATCGATGTATGCAAGCAACGTTTCAAGCAGATAAAGGTGGCAAACATGTGCAATAGTGATGCAAAATCAGACACTAATATGCTGACCAGATAAAAGCCCACATAAAACCAATCGGGAGAAATATAGACATGCGACTAAAGAACATCTCTCACGGAGGCCAAGCAAGGAACATCGCAAAGCTTGCTACCGAATAGTATTGAATGCTGGACTGCGATCGTGGGACTAGACTAGACTATCCTGACGACTAGATGAAATATCCATCTTACTTTCCAGCCCTACAATATACCACATGGGATATTTGGGATTAGACATATCCGGGTGAGAGTTTACCTTGCACTGGATGACAATCTTACCGGATTCCACAGCCTTATGCAAGGGACTGACCCATTACCAAGGGGCACACGCAGAAAGAACAGCAGCAGCTAGCATGGCATGCTTCCATAACCCAAAACCAGGTCTCGTGACTGACTATGACCCTTGAAAGCGGCTAGCTGTGAGCTATAATAAAATAAAAATATGACGATAAGACCAACCTTATGGCAATGGCCAAAGCCTAACATTCCCCGTAAGTTGCAAGACCTCTCCTTCATGACTGGTTTACCTAGCGCCACTCCAGTCGACCCATAAGCAAGCTGTTCCAAACTGACCAGTCATTGAATGAGCACAGTGCCTTTACAGTCAAGTCGTCTAAATTCAGCTAAGTAACATGGCCAAATCAAGAGCTTGCTTCGACAAGAGTATGACAGCCAAACTAGTCACGTGCTACTGACGTCGCATTGACATGTAAATTAATGCAATTCCTTTTATTCACGACTCCCGCCCTGTGCCCGTGATTGTCTGCAGCTGGTGAAAACTCAGTGGCTTGTCTGTTCTGTCGTCAACGGCGTTCCTGCCACATTATACCATCTCGGTCTGTCTGAGGTTCACTGGCTCCCTGTCAAACATCGAATCGAAATTAAGATCCACTGTCTGGCTTACAGGTTGCTTTATTCACATGCACCGGCCTACCTATGCGATCGACTTTCTCATCCACTGTGCTCTCAAACCATCCTCACTTCGACTTCCACTAATTTCACTATCACATTAAATAGAAATCTTTTAAAAATCGGGTCTACCGTTTGCATGCAATAAAGGTCGAGAACTTTTTCCGGCTTTGGCCACTAACTGCCTAGACTTTGTATCATCAAAGTCTCAGCTGAAGACAGATCTGTTCCACTCAGCTTCCCATTACCTAGAAACTCGCCTTTTTTGCTTCCGTGTGGCCCTTCCCCCTCTCTCCCCTCCTCATGCTCTCTCTCCTTCTTTATCTCCTTCCTTTCCCTTACCACTCTCTCCTCTTCTTCCTATCCTTCCCTCCCCATTCGCTCCTCTCTCTGTGTCTCTGTCTGTCTGTCTCTCTGTCTCTCTCTTGCTCTCTCTATCAATCTCTCAGTCACCCACCTGCACGCATACACACTTACAAAGCACTGCCACAACCGCAACACAGTTTAATCAAACAGGAGAGGTACTATCACTATCCATACAGCACTGTATACATTTCTAGGTAGCAATACCTCAAATCCCACTACCCCACACTACATACAAGTATTAACATGAGGACATATATATATACAATGGTACTTCAAGCAAGCCATACCAGGCACATGCCCACACGTCATACCTTGGATTGTTTTTCACAACTTCGCCAGTGCCCTTGTTGAGCTGACTTATGAGTCTGCTTATTGATGCCGGCTCATTCATAGACTGATAGTGAAAAACTACCTGTGCCGAAAAAATACAACATTTGGTCTTTTGCACATTATACTGTAGCTGCTACAAGGTGAAAGCCAGCCAGTCTAGTGCTGCATTTATCACTCACCGGAAAGCCACGAGTTATGGGGACGCCAATATTGAATATGACAACTCGCGCACGGATCTTTGCCGCAGTCGGAGCGGGCTTGAGCACATCACACAGAATGTTACCTTAAAACAAGCGCAAAAAAAATCTCTAACTATATTGACATTCTTCCTTTACAGCAGACCCATGTGAAGTACCTGGTGTTCTCCAGGGATCCCACACAAATATCTTATGATCATTATTATTACTATTTGGACAATAACAGGCGACTGGCAAGTCAAGGTCAGTGTGGCTATTAGAAGCTGTGGCGGCAGCAGTTCCACAATAATGGTATGTACACAATATGCTACAGCTGATGGTCGTCAGCATTGCATGGATACAGCAAACAGCAGTACCCCAAGTGAATTCACACAGCTACAAAAATCACAAGATAAACTGCGGAGAGGGTACACAGTCCACATTTGCTGACTCCGATCATCAACCATCAACCCAAACTTCGTGCAGGTTAACGTGGTTAACCAGTGGCTATGATACTTTTCCAGTCTACCTGAAGTGCCTAGGAAGAGATCTACTGCTGAATGAGTGCTACACAGATGTATTACTATTTCTAGTATTATTATTTTGATCATCATTATTCTTAATACGGCCGAATACAAAAAAGCATGCTGGCATTCCATATAAACATGAGGAATTACCAGTCGCCATGTTGGTAGCAGTAGCTGAAGATACTGGATAAGGTGAGGCCTGAACACACTAAGAGAGGCATCAAAAAAGAGCACTCAAGAGGCATCAAGAAAGAGAAAAAGTACGAATAGCTAAGGTGCAGGAGGTCCATTAGCATACATACACCAGCCAGCACTCTCTACTCACCTATTTGTATCTTATTCACGTCTATGCCTGACACGAGCAGTGTAATTGAGTCTCCGGCAAGTGCACAGGACACTGGTGCTTCATCGATAAGCACAGCTACAAAATCGGATATATCAAGTGCTCTGCATGCACGTAGTCCATGCTGGCAGCAAAAAGATATGCAAAACGGAATCACCACACGATTCAAACCAAGGAAAAATGAAAACCTCATCCAACTAAAAAATGCAGATACCCGAACATACACATAGAAGGCCAAATTTAGTTTTTTGCCCTTTAGAAGACTGGGTTGTGAAGCTTGAGCCAGACCAAGAGTTTTGGGTCGACTGATCTTTGCCTGATCGGATTAACTAAACCACACATGCAACACTTGCTGACTTCCTTCAGCATAAGTCATTACTTCAAGGTAGCCAAGTAGGCTAAGAAAGGAAGAAGAGCCACAGGAGTCTAAGCATACTGTCGTAGGCTATTTCGACCAACATATCAACAGAAATTTGCTGCAGTAATTTGAGGCTTTTCTTTCACCTGTTGACTGGTTATCTCTCCCATAAATGTCCGGCAGACCTCCTAGGCAGAAACTGTGTTTCTGTGTGCATTAATACTAACAAATCATATTGTCACCAAACTTGAATTGTAACGAAAACGTAAAACTGTTCAGTATTTGAGGTGTCTGCCTTACCTGTGGATCACTAGACAAAGACGTTGAGGCATGGTATTGATCGGTTGTTCCATGCACAATTATTAATCGAGAACGACAACGAGAACGACAACGAGAAAGCAACTCTGAGCAGCTTTGTTTCAGTGGTTCGGGACTTTCCTACGGCAGCCACAAGATCAAAAGATATCTAGAGCTGGTTGAGACTATTTTGAAGAACTGCAGCACAATGGGCTGCAGGATGTTCTTATCCTTGATGCTCATCTTGATAAATTCAAGATGGACATGGATACTAACACGGAGGAGCAAGACGAGCTCTTTCACCAGGATTTAGTTAACTTGAAACACCATTACCAAGGACAGTATCATAAAACATGGTGGTAGACTACCGAGGGGGGAGCTAGTTCGTAAAAGTGATTGTGAGAATATTCGTAAATCTCAAAAAATACCCACTCCTAAATACTATGTGGTAATTATTGTATAACTTCAGTAGAAATATACATTCTTTCTGGTTTAATTTTTCTCTCATCTGATTGAATGTAATCCAAAAAATTCAGCACGGTGAATTTGTCTGTTTTTTTATTGGAAATCTGAAAATTTCAAAAACTTACCTTGCCTAATAACAAAGGCAGAGTTTGTGGGGAATAATGACCATTGTCTGTAGTTTTGAGGCATAAGCACTTGCAAAATAACAGTTAGTATGCAGAAACCAAAACTGTATGACATGGTGCTATTAATTTGTCAAGCGTAGTCCCTCCACAAGAGCTCTGGCACAGGGCAACCAAACACACGGTCTTCAGGATAATTCCGTGATAATACAACGAAGGGTTCTGATGCTGCAAGCCTAAGAAAATACGACCAAACAAGAACACTGCCACCACCATACTTAAGCGGCGAGTGCTGGTAGTCCAGGTGGTACTCAAATTGACCTTTTCATGGCTGACGAACGTTCTCCTGTTGCCATCGTTGCGGATCAAGAATTTACTTTCGCTGGAATATAGAACACTGACTTGACTAATCCAATCATCAGCAGTGAAGTGGGGTGCTGCCGTGACTATTGGAGACAACTTTGTTTTTGTTATCCCCCATTAATTAACGGCTTGTGTTGCAGGCCCTTCTTTTAATGCCATTGTCCAAAAGCATCGACACTTACAGCTTTGCAGGCAGCCTCTTCAAATTCAAAGGACTTTGAGAATGCTCGAAGTGGGGCTTTCCTTCGACGCAGATAGCAGCCAGCTTCAGCAGGAGGCCATCTCTTTTTTCCTAGCATTCGGCAGTCACAGCATGGTATAACGTCTTTGCTAACATCCTGAAAATACTTCCTCAAGTTGCAGCTGACAGTAGCGTTGCTAGCTTCCGAGCAATCTTCAAATAGACCTATCTTGTGATGGGCAACGATTTTCATATTCTTTCCAAGTTGAGTTACTGTCTTTGTCATGGCAGGAGAGCACCGGATTGGCCAGGGTGTGCGTGCAAAAATTACTCACAACCCGTGTACAAGCATCCAGGCCAAGATTTTTCGTCGCTTAGATTGCAAAAGACTGCAAGTGCACATTCTGCCATTTTTAAAGGTAAAATATAGTCACCAAGTGAATTAATGTGTACTTTTATAATTGCAAATTAAGTGCCTATATACCACCATTCTGCCTAAGGTAGTCGGCGACCCAAAAGCCTTATTTATGAGTGGTCGGAAAATCCTATACAAAGCCAGAACAATATTCAAACGCATGCAGATACACACGCAGACAAAGGGGTGCACACACGCACGAGCACACACGCACGCGCACACACACGCACGCGCACGCACGCACGCACGCACGCACGCACACACACACACACACACACACTGGGTCTTAATAGTTTCTCTGACCACTAATCTTCTGGACAGCAGTTCACGTGTGGTGAGCAGTCTCAGCAAGGATCATACGTAGTGGCAACATAAGATGGCTTTCCAATCACTACAACTCGGTGTTATTTGTAAGATCACGACGAACCTGAGGTGCATCTGTAATTAGGCTGAGAACCATGACCTTGCTTAGAGTTGCCAATCAAATGGGGCAGAAGTGGTGTGCCAAGAGGTAAGCAGCAAGGTACACTTCTTGATCGGTCCAAGGGGACCGAAAGTCGACCAACCTCTGGTAAACCCATGCATTTAATCCGAACACATCAACTGCACCTTGTAACTGAACTAAACAGGCGCAGTTAAGCCGCTTTTTGCCGAGCTCGTCTGGCCCCGACCAAGGATAAAGGATCGCCCACCGCAGGTATCGAACCCACGACCTTGGGACCGAGGTCGTGAAAGCAACCGCCTTACCTAGTGTGCCATCACGGCGCCACTAATTTAGCTGTCTATTGTAGCACCGGCTAGGCAGTTACCAGAAGCAGTCGGCTCACGTGTGAGTAGGGGGCTACATAAGATACCCAGTGCACTTGACTCCCTTATGGTCACATCTGCTCCTCAATTAACTCATCCGGCCTATCGTACAGCATACAGATTCGGGACGAAACACGTTTTCCTCGTAGTTCTGAAGTGGCGACGCTTGGCAGTCCCAGGCTCGATTGCAGTCACACGAACAGTTGGGCACAGTGCGGCACATGACAACCACAAGTAATGGATGTGCACGCTATGTGCATGCGTCAGTGCTCGCGCATGTGCACCCGCAAAGAAGCGAGGTCTTACTTTTAACAATAGCCGGCTCCCCCGCAGGCATAATCAGAATACGGTCGTTAGGCTGCACGTCACCTGCCTCTACTTGGCCGGCAAGCGAGAAGCCACCGCCAATGCCCTTGAAAATGTCGTGGACACACATCCTAAACGGTTTGTCGATTTGGCGCTCTGGCGGTCGAAGCTTTTCTGCAACAAAAAATGCCCATGGATAAATTAGGGCAGGCCTATCGGCATCTTCAGAGGGAATAGCAAAACATCGTGGAGCTACATGGGATGGCATAAAAAAAGAGGAGAAAGAACTTTGATGCTTTGATGCTGACGAGCCACGGAACTTATGCGGACAGACACTAATCGATGCTAGCGCACCGAAAAACTTATGCGGACAGACACTAATCGATTCTGTGACCAAATGCCGAGGTGCACGTACCTATCTCCTTCAGCAAGCACTCGCCCTTGTACCACGAGAACTCCTTTAAGCCGGTTGGGAGGGCAGCCAGGTTGAGACCTGTCAAGCCGCTGCATGGCACGTACGTGACGTCGGCCTCCCGAAAGGCTGTCAGCTTCAAGAAGGCCTGAAGTTTCTTGACTATCTCATTATATCTGTCTTCGGACCAGCCGACAGTGTCCATCTTATTCACAGCAACAATCAACTGAGAAACGCCTATAAAGAAAAAGGAATTTGTACAACGGGTACAAAAGAATAACTGACGAAGATATAGAGGACCAAAGGATATGCATCCTAACAAGTAAGAAGCACTGGTGGTCACATGTTCAAGATACAACAGACCCCCCTCCCCAACCACAAACCGGTGATACCTAAAAGCAAGCGACCACCAGACTAGTGCCGACTTGGAGGCCGGCACCCATTGCTGCAAAAAAAAGCTTTACACCTCTTTAATCCTCCCCAAATCAATTTTTAAATTGCAAAAAAAAGAGTACACCGGATATACTGGAGCAGACAGCCAACGTTCGAGGTCGATCAGAGGCACTAGGCTCGATTTCCATCGTCACAGCTCCCCGACTTTTGTCGAGTGACCCTCTATTAATAAAGCCTTTTCTATCAAGTCCTGCCCACGTGCAGATGCACGAATCGGTGCTTTCGAGCAACAGAGTCGCACGGGCAGCAGTCCTTGGCTGACGCGAGCAGCACGAGTCAGCTCATCCTTGACCGGTTACTGGCAGCGGTGACCATGACAACGAGCCAGAAGCACCGATGCATCGATGCAAAGCTCCACTGCTAGGGTGCTCACTGGGCCTAGAGGATGCACTGTACCTAGGGATTTGGCAAGCATCGCGTGCTCCCTCGTCTGGCCTCCAGCTTCGAAGCCGGTCTCGAATTCGCCGTTGGTCGCGTTGACAACGAGCAGAGCAGAATCGGCCTGGGCGGCACCTGCACAAGAAATGAAAGCAGTGGCAATCTGCTAGGTAGCTAGCGTGGTGCCCGTACAGTGGGACACACCGAGGCGGCCTGATCGCGCGGCCTCATGTGAGGCAGGCAGGCATGACTGGTCAGCGGCCTGCCTGGCAAGCGGCACGGAGCATGGCGCAGGCGCTTCCTTCCTTCCGTACACACCTGTAATCATGTTAGGAATAAAATCCTTGTGACCCGGAGCATCGAGCACATTTACAATCTTGGTAGACGTCTCGAACGACGTGTGCGCAACATCCATCGTGACGCCACGAGCGCTACAATGGCAAACGCATGGTGAATGTGCACACGGTGCATTGAATTTTGATGCCAGCCTCCCTTTTGGCTGTTCGACCTTCTCACGGATCCAGGACCGACCAACCCCAAACCACAATGCACTTCTTTCCTTCTAGATGTTCATTTCCGGTGTAGCTCTGACTATGGCCCAAACGTGCGAGGGTGGCACTTTAAAAATATTAATAAAGCATTTGCAATGCTTTCTCAGAGAACCGATTATCTTGCCGGACACTTCAAAGGTCCTAGAGGCATTTAACAGCAAACACAATGATCTATATGAATTGAATATCTATAGGATCTACATAGTCAGTGGCCTATAGGCAACTAGAATTTGCGCATTTAAAGTAAAAGAGCTTTAGCATGCTGCTGTCCTGTCCTGGAGTCTTGACCCGGTCATATTTCGGGTAGCAGCAATTGCTGAGCTGTTCGGTACGCTCGTTCAACTCACTATTGCCGAGTTCCTGTGCTGCATACATTCATTATTCATTCAATAACATTCACAATTTCATAAAGCTATTATTTCCACGACTCAATCCCGCCGTTCAATTTGGCTGACAGAATAGATAAATAATCTGGCAACAATATTCATCACCATCGTCCCAACAAGCATGCGTTGACAACGATGGAACGAGAATGGAACAGCTATCCAGTCAAAGCACACGAGGTCATGTGCCTTCCTCCTCTCCCCCTTTCCTTCCCCTTATAAAAAGTAAAGGTCAGTCGATTCAACAGCCTCATTTTTATAGCAGCAAAAAAGCCTTAACGGCTATCACACTGCTTGCAGCAGGCAATAAAAGATTGTCTACCAAGACTCGAACCCACAACCTGGGCCGAGACGTACCTTACCCCTATGCTAAGTACGAGTACCTTATCCCTATGCTAAGACCTAGGAGCTACTCTCTTCCCATACCTCCTTCCTACACTCGATTCACCTCCCTTCACATCTCTCCTGTCCCCTTCCTCCGGCCACTTGCTCCTCACCTACATCTCTCCTTCCTCAATCCTCCGTCTCTTTACTTCCCCATAATGTGACTTACAGCTTGCGTGGCCTCACAGTACCACGGACGTGCTTCTACATGGTTCCTCAGTAAAGTGAATGCCCAAGTGCATTCATGTGTGAAGTCTGCGGGCAGCACCATTGGGCCTGTCCAAAAGTATGGATGTGTTTAGTGCTGGTCGGAACTATCAAGGTCAGGCTGCTGAATCGTGGTACTCTGCATGCATGAAGGACAGCTCCAGTCACTGGTCTTCAAGCAAGATTTGGGAGCAAGAGAATGCACCCAGGGCATCTCTTGGGAACGCTAAAAGGTGAATGCAACAACCGTCTCTACAACGTCGAGCCAGCAGCAGAGGCAGCTGCTGCCGAAGGGCTAGCCGGGCAAGCAGGAGAACGTGAGAACGCTGCCGCGCGTCCCAACCCGCACAGCAGCTACTTGACACGATACCAAAGGCAGCGACCTCGGCCCAATTGCAGCCGCCGAGCTGCATGTCTGCTGCCGCCGCCGCCGGCACTGCCCCGGCTCCGGGCGAGGCTGACTCAGCCGCAAGTGCAGCCCGGGAAATTGCGGGCAGCAGGGCCTCGCTCACCGCTCCTCCTCGGTTTCGTCGAGCACCCACGCGTACATGAACGACGCCTTGCCGATCTTGCGCGACTCTTGCTCAAACTTGTGCATTTGCTTCTGGCTTACGGCGCCCATCTTGTAGAGCAAGTGGCCCATCAGCGTGCTCTTGCCAGCATCCACGTGACCTGCAGCGCGTTTGGAACAAACATGTGTGTATAGCTCGGGGCACGGGACCTATGTGCGTGCTAAGGGGAACGACGTGCCGCCGGACAGAGACAGGCGAATCGCCGACGAAGAGAGCGGCTTTACGAGAAGAAATCAGGAGAAGAACGAGAGCTAGCTATAACGATACACACATACACAAATAGAGCACAAACAAAAGAGCCTGGCTGAAAAGAGCCGGAAGATGTGGGCGGTTGTGGGACGGGGTCAGCTCAACACGCTTACCAATTACGACGAGATTTATCAGATCTTTGCCAGTTGCCCTGCGTTTTTCATATTCTTTCTTTGCGTCAACGCGCTCCAGCCGGGCTCTGCGGGACGAGCAAGGTGCGTTGATGACGACAAGTCATTTGGCTCCACGAAAAAAGGAACAGGCAGCCAGCAGATCCGCAGAGCCCTAGCCATGCACGATCTGCAGCTAACCTCGAGCCACTTTTCGTCAGGCTCGGCGAGCTCCTGCCGCTGAGGTCGGCGGCACCGTCTGCTGCCATGACCCTCTGCAGAGCGGGGGTAGAGAACTGCGCGGCGGCGCTGCAGCCACTGCGCCCATCCTCTGTGAGTCCCGACCGTCCAAGCTCGCGCACTCCCGCCGGCGTCGCCGGGGAAGACAGCGATGCCGACGCAGTGCCTCGGCGACTGTCGTCCACTTCAGCAGGCTCCTTCGACGACGCGGCCGATGAAGTGCCCACGCGAGCAGCCGGGCCGGGACTTCTGACCGCCAAGCGAGCGAGGCTGTCGCTGGGCGGCAGCACGGCTGCCGCAGCTGCGCTGGCACCGAGCGACTCGGCAGGAGGCCGCGCCGAAGGGGCCGGCACAAGTGGCTCGTCGTCCAGCGTGAAGGAAACTGGAGCCGTGGCCCTGGCAGCTCCTGACACTCCTGCAAATAAAGGCTTTCACAAAGCGAAAGATCGAGTTAGTACGCAACTTCACACGAAAAGCATACGCACACATGCACTCGTGCACGCGCTCGCGCACACGCACACACACACACACACACACAGAGCATGCACAGCACTCGTGCACATAGATGCATTGCACGCACGCACGAGCTCGATGCCGCCAGCCAGCTAGCTGCACGCCAGCGCCTGGCGAGCGATCCACCGAAAACTTGAATGTTCGGAGGAGTCGTTTGCATCAGAATGACGGGAGGTGGGAGAGAGGAGACCCTTACTCAGGCCCGTTCGTGTGAAGGCTCCCTTTTGGCTCTCACGGACGATATCGTCCGGAGAAGCTAGTGAGAAATCAAAGACCACCAGTGGAGTTGGAGGTGGCCGGCTCGAGGTGCGGTGGCCAAGGCTGCTGTCCAGAGCTCGCCCAGCAGCCCTGCACTGCTCTGCATACAAAAACGCGGATGCTGCTACAGCAGTAGCAGCACCAGCCTTTGGCGTCGCGTCCAGGAGGCAACGGCCACCGCCTTCGCTGTCGCCAGCGACAGCTGCCTGCTCGTACAGCAGACCCAGCCGCAGCTGCAGCCAGCGACAGCTGCCTGCTCGTACAGCACCGCCGCCGCCAGCGACAGCTGCCTGCTCGTACACCAGACACGACGAGAACGACGACGGCTGCTTCTTGCACAGCGGCGGCAATCGGCCGTCGCCGCCGAACGACCGGTCAGAGCGCGTGCAACCAACGACGCCGGGCCGCCGCTCGCCGGCTGCCGACGACTTCGATGGCAATGGTTGCTGCTGCCGACGCTGATGCCCGGCCTCAGAGGTCGCTTTTGCCGCTGCCTCGGGCGGAGCCCTTTGCCGGTGCTGAGCCTCCGCTCCCTTGCTCCCATCGACCAGCCTCTGCAGCGCCTTCGAAAGATCCACCAAGGGTGCAGCCGCTTCAGGTGCGCGGTCGGTGCTGTCCTTGCTCAGTGGCTTCTGGGCCTCGAATCTGCTTGCAAATGGCCACGACGGTGGTGGTGGCAGCGGTGCTCGATCTGCAGCTGCAGCGCCCGCGAGTCGACCCTGCTGCTGCTGCCTTGCTCCAGACGAAGCATCCATCCAGAATGCAGGAGCAGTCTTGGCAGCCGCCCCGCACGGTCCGAGAGGCCGCATTTGCGGCGCAAAAGCCGCGTTTGGTGGCAGCGCCCTGGCAGAGCCTACGCACTGGGCCAGCCTCGGACCGCCAACGTCTGACATCGAGACAGCAGCAGAGAGACCGGGCGGCAGCTGCGTGCGTGGCGCCGACTGCAGTGGCTCGCGGCCGGCAGCGAGCCTGTCGGCGTGCTCCCTCGCCAGATCTGCCAAGTTCGACGGCGCAGAGCTGCCGTCGACGCGCAGGGCATGCGGCTGCGCTGCGTCCGACGGGCCAGTTCGGGCGGCGCCCGGGAAGCGCGCTGCCCCGACGTCGCCCGCAACTCGGTCGGCATGTCGAGCCGCCAGGTCGGCGAGCGTCGGCGTCAGACCCTCGGACACTACTTCAGCCACCGAAGTGGCGAGCCGCTGGGCGAGCTGTGGCGTCAATGGCGAGAAAGATTTGTCAGCGGCGGAGAAGAAAGAGGCAGCACCCACCGGCTGGCTATCGCGTAGCCGCCACGCCGCGTCTGCCGAGCTCCCAGACGCGGCGCCGAATGCCGACAGTGGCACGTGACCTGCCGAAGCCTGCGAGCCGAGGCTGAAAAAATTGAAGGCGGCCCGCTTTGCACCAAGGTGACCAGGAGCCGAGCCGACAGCGGAGAGGCCAGTCAACGCAAACGGTTCGCCGGGCAACGGTGGCTGGCCGGAGGTTCCGGCAGCCCTGCCCTCGCTGCTGCTGCTCCTGCTGCTCTCGAACGCCAGTTCACGGCCACACGCGGCATTCTGACGAGCAGGGTGACTCGACGACTCGGCAGCTGCCCGAGGAGGAGGCTGCTGCTGCTCCTTTGCCGGCGCGTCGTGCGCCGCGCTCGGCAACGAGCGCAGCGCACGACGCTCGCACGCAGAAGGTCCTGCTGTGCACGGCAAAGTCTGCGATGGCAGGTGCGCGGCGCACTCGGCGGCGGCCAGCAGCGAGGGACCGTGCGCGGTGCCACCGCTACCGGCGCTGCTCGGATCGGGTGTCTTTCGAACAGACACGATCTTAATGCAAGACTCCTTAACGTTCAAATTCTCAGAGCCACCTGCGATAGGAAAAAGTGATTGCAGTGCAGAAGCTGAGGTCACGTGGCACGATGACTCCACATGACATAGCAGAGTCCGTTCCAGAGGCACGCTGGCTGCTACCGCCGCCGCCAAAGAGTGGACAATGAAGCCATTGGGCAGTGAGTTAAGAAAAAAGAACCCACCCAGGATAGCACCTGTCCAAAGAAGAGCATGGCGCATGCATACAGCTAGGTCTTCTCACTTGCTCACTTTACCAGTGCAATAAAATGCTATCAGCCGAATGAAACGATGGATGATTGACATACACACGACCTAAACGTCTTACACAGCCACGGGTTGTGTTGCAATATTTGGAAATGAACCATGCAAACATCATTTTCTCTTTTTTTTCATGCAGCATCTGTCACGGTTGCATGTATAGAACCGAGCAAACAATAAGTGTCATCAAACTCTACATCAGCAGTCGAGAAGAAACAGAAGGAACAAAGTAAGCCGAAGCTTATCATGTCAGCAGCCTTGGAATAAAGTTAGATCTCCCAAGAGTCACAGAGAGCTAGACCAAGTGCTTAGTTAGAAATGAAGCACCCAGCATCATCTGTTACGCTCAATCCACGTCACAATAGGAGATCCAGAACTTCCATTGACAGCAAATAAAGACTGTCACAGAAAACACAAAATACACATACAGCAGCAAAACAGGAGTCTAATGCAGCACTGACGGAAACAAAGATACCCACCGCTGGATGGCACCGGGGCAGCTGACCCCGTACCACTCAGTAGCATGTCAATGGCCTTCTCGCAGTTAAAATTGTGCTGAATGATGGCTCTAACCAGTAACCGATCTGAGAACGACTCCCCCAGAACACTGTGAAGCTCGTCGAGACATGATTGCAGCTTCACTACAAAAAGACATGGGAAGATAATGCATGAAGCATGCATGCATGGCATGGTAACAGCACGTATTGCTGACTACAACACTGATAAGTATGAAATAATGCACAGCATGCACAAATTATCGGTTGCTCGGCTTTTGGCTAATGAAACAGCCTCGACCTACAGGCAGCAACAAGAGCAATGACCAAACAACAAAAAGCTAAGTGCAGCATCTGAATCTTAAGCAGTCAGAGTGGTGCACAAAATACATGTTGGTGACAATTGTTACAGCGTATGCATCATTGATTCTGGCAAGTCTACATGCCAGCTGTCTCAATTATATTAAAGCCATTTGTCCCAAAATGACACTAAGCACTGACGACAGAGAAGGATGTGAAGGACAGAATAATGAAACTGCAAATGGTGCAATGTACCGTGAACACTTAAGATGCAGGTGCAGGGCCATTATAGAAACGCAGCTCCACAGTGGAATTCTAGCAGCTCAGGCAGAAGTTGCACTTGCAGTACCCGAAACTGACTCAGCTATCAGCATCGTATCACGGGCTGCCATCCCAAGAACCACAATAACTGGAGGTATCGAACCACAATCTACAAACAATACGGGTTACAAAGAAGAAAACTGACGGTCAGAATTATTGGGACCGATCGACAGCACCTAATGCTACGGTCAAATACAATCAATGCAGCACTGAGAATTCAATTCTGTCAGAGAACAAGTTTAAAGGCCCTCTGCACGAATAGCACAAGGGATATCTTTTAAGGTAAGTTGATAATGGTAAGTATAGGGTCTCAGTTGTGTTCGAGGGAGACCATTCAGAATGATACTATTCGATAATTATTGATATTTGATGATATTCGCACGATGCTATTCCAGGCAAGATTGATAATGATGCTAAATACGAAAAACTATTAATCCAAGACAATGACAATACTGAAACTGATTCCAGGGATACTTTAACTATGCTAATTACACAGACATAGAAGCCGACATTACAAACGATACAAATTCTCTTCATTATGTCAAGCCCACACAAGGGGTAATATAATGCAACAGTATTTTGACAGGAATTCCACTGAAGTTCCAAAGATAAGCACTGCCATCGGCAAATCAAAAGAATGTAAAAATGGTTCAAACGCGCACAGCTCAGATGCCACAAACGACAAGCAAGCCAACAAACCCTCGTCTTCGGCATCTAATTTGGGCCACCCAGATCGTGCACTGTCATCGGTGGCTATGTCATCTTCGCCTTCTGACTCTTCCTGGATGCCATCCTCTTTTCGCGACTGAACGAACGATGAGTGAGGACTACTGTGATGCCGGCCACCGTATGTAAATTGAGCAACTAAAATTAAATTAAAAAATGCAGGTGTTCTTCGGAAGTTATTATATATATATATATATATATATATATATATATATATATATATATATATATATATATATATATATATATATAATGCACTTGATGAAGCGCAGAGAACTCAATCTCTTTCTAGGCGCTTTACATTTGCTGCAAAAAGAAATGAGATTGAATGGGTGAGTAATATCATGCTTGATCAACAACATGAATAACATGGTTAGGGGTGACATGCACACGGTCAGCATGCAAATGTGGTTGCACTTGATGAAGCGCAGAGAACTCGATCTCTTTCTAGGCGCTTTACATTTGCTGCAAAAAGAAATGAGATTGAATGGGTGAGTAATATCATGCTTGATCAACAACATGAATAACATGGTTAGGGGTGACATGCACACGGTCAGCATGTAAATGTGGTTAGTGGCAGCATGCACAGTGTCAGCACGCACAAGCACATCAAGGACGAATCACAGGGACCCACTAAATGCTGTCCTAAATAGGTGTGTTTTTAAGTTCTTTTTAAATGTGGTCAAGTCAGGGGATGTTCGGATGCAAGTCGGGGGGGGGGGGAGTTCCATGCTTTAGGAGCATACGAACTAAATGCACGGTCTCCAAAGGATTTGAGGTTTGTACGAGGTATTTGTAGACTGTTGGATTCCGAAAAGCGGGTGGTACGATGCTTGGCCTGGTGGAGGAGTAGATGTGAGAGATAGGCTGGAGCCAAAGAATGAAGTAACCTAAAAGTGAGCAACAAATATTAACTTCAGGACGAGATCACTAGTAACCTGCTTAAATGTAGACATTGAGGTGCAGCCAGGAATCGGGAAACGGCATTCTAGGGTGGGTGTTGTCATCGCAGGGATGGACTCCCTCATCTTGTCTATCTTCTGCACAAAGAATCGAGAGAAGCGATCGGCTAGATCATCACAAGGATAATCAGGTAAGGAGCCAATCTGGGAGCGGTTGAGGAGATGGTTGATCGTCGACATCAGCATTTTTGGATTGTGCATATGTGATCCAACAATGTTTTTACAGAAGCTAGACTTGGCCTTTACTAGGATCGATTGGTATGACCTAAAGTAGTCTTCGTATGCCTGTCGATGGACAGTCAGTCCTGATCTTTTGTATGCTTTTTCAAGCTTGCGCTTAGTAGACCTGGCTAGTTTAATGTCTGTGGTAAACCATAGGCCGTCTGGGCGAGGGCGCACAGTGCGCTTAGTCATAGTGCAAACTCGTCGAGCATGTCAGCTAGTGTCGTGTTGTAGCTATCTACCAATGACTGATCGGAGGGAGGACTGAGCAGCAGAGGCGAAGCAGATATTCTCGCACGGACAGCATCGATGTCAAGGGTCTTGAGGTTTCGCGATATATATATATATATATATATATATATATATATATGTGTATATATATATATATATATATATATATATATATATATATATATATATATATATATATATACATATATATATATATATATATATATATATATATATATATATATATATATATATATATTGGAGCATCTGCATTAGAGATTTTGCAAAGACCTACAGCAGCATGCAGAGCACTCATGAGGCATGTGAACATTGACTAGCTAGTCATGTTAACCTACTGCTACAAGATGCTGTGCACTAATCCACAAGATCAAGGAAGAAGACATGCTGACTCGTTACAGTATGCTTAACACCAACATTCATTTACATTTCGATCGCCAGAAGTTAATGTGGTTATCCTTGTTGTCATTGAGCATGCTACCACTAACCATTCGATCATGCTTCCTTTGCAGCAAATGTAAAGTGCCTAGAAAGACATTGAGTTCTCTGAGGGCACTATAACAAACGTATTACTCTTATTACTATTATCCACAAGAAGATAAAAAAGAAGGCATCTGACTGTTTTGATACTTAGCAATAACACGTGAAAAACTAAGCTGCTCTCCATAATATCAAGAATCTAGAAACAAGCATTTTTTCTGAGCAACTATATGCAGGCCTCCTCCAGCAGCATACTGCTGCATCTTGTGCAAGTGCAACCAAACCGGCAGACGATCTAGCCTTCACAAGATGTGCAGCGAAACCAGCAAGTGAACTAGCCATTAAGTGATTTAACAACGGTAAGTACTCAGCAGATAATGCTACCTTGGGATCACTACTACCATAGGATCCATCACTACCTTAAGATCTACTGCTCAGGATATGTCAGCCCCTAACTGGATATCGGCATGCAGCATCTGTAGAAACATCAGGAACACATACGAGCTGTACTACCCAAGTCCACACCTACCAAAACGTTACACGACCCATTAATGGTTGCTCAAGGCAAATGCTCTACACCTAAGTTGTACATTGTGCAGCTGAAAAAACCATGAGGTAACGACCTAACCATTGTAAGTGCATTATTTTAAATGAGAGTCGATCTGAATGCAGTCTATCTACAAATCTACATCCGCAAGGGCAACGCGTGCTTCCGATAGACTAGCAGGTAGTACATCAGGTGTCGGGCACTATCTGCTAGGATGCCGGTGGCTCGGCTCCAGTGACCCTGTCGTGTGTCTGGACTAGGTGCAGTTATATGTCTAGATGCTAAGTGATATCGAGCCACTCAGTGCTTGCTAAACCCGACGCCCTTGCATGCAACTAACTATCCCACAGGCCGTGGCTGCAGCTACCCCAGGTATATCACCTTAATGTGGGGTTTTGCGTTCTCGGAGCAGATTATAATGATTCAGAAGCAACTACTCAGGGCTGGTGTTGACCGTTTGTTCCATCATAGTACGGTGCCTTCAGTCTCATGCCCCAAACAATCTGCTACTCACGACTCAAGTTGATCTACCAGCGGTCAATAGGCAGTGGAACTAGCTCATCACAAGGTATACTGTAGTTCACATGAGCGCACAGATGTCTGACCAGCACCAAGAGACAATAAAATTGCTATCGCTATAAAATTGCATCAATCAGAGAACATCACAGATGGGTTAGCATTGCTATACCATTAAACGTTCTTGAAAGTCACATTCTGGACATGCATAGCCAAACTTAACCAACCGAAATCAGAGATAAACTATTGCACTGATTTACAAGCAGAGCCGGACTCACGTTTGGAATTTCACATCGATCCGTCAGGTGTTGACCAAGTTATGGAACTTACAAGGCACACAGCTACACGGTAAATGAAGCTGTATAAAAAGTCACAACTAGCACATACCTCATCAGGTTGCAAACGTGTACCTCGATGTACCAAGGTTAAACAAGTTTTGACTAATCGTTTTTAATGCTTTCTTTCTTTTTATGGGGAAATCGTCAAAACTTCAGATCTCATTTCTAACATGTTTGTCTTTTGAAAAATACCCTAAACAAATATTAGAATGGTGAACCAATCATTTCTGAATTTCCTTGACATTTACCTTGATCATAACAAGCTACACACATATAAGGGAAAGGAAATGTAATAATTAGCGATAAGATAACGTCACCAATAATCTAGCTGAGCCTGAAGCAGATAAAAAAAAAAGTCACATGGTCTCTGGAGTGATAGGATGCCTGCAAAATACCAAGGGGTTAATGCAAGCTAGAATTAGCTAACCTGGTTGCATACAGTATCTTGGCTTCTAAAAATCATTCTAAGCCAATCAATCGATCCCTATAAGTCTGAAAATCTATAAGAAATAATAATTGGAGGAAAAAGTGATAATAACAGCGCTTTAAGAAGTCCTTAAGTCTGGGTGCAGAGATACAGTAAACAGCTCATGAGGTGTTGTCCGAATTATTGCACTGGTGCCAATAATTTATGACAAGGTGAGTCTATAAGAACTCAGCCAACTCCACTGATCTCGGCATGGGCTTCGAGAAAATTATACAAATCATCTGCATGGTATGAATAGATTAACCAGGTCGTAAACACTAGCCAACGAGAAATGATGTATTTCGGTATACTGTTGGGAAAGAAGTACAACCTACACTTTTGCACGCAAGACTAACACAGAATGAGCACATATAAGAACCCTGATTACTAAAGTACCGGTAGATGGAGAGACACCATATTCTTCCTCAACCGAATGTCCATAGACGTCATCGTAACCTTCATATTCTAAAAAGAATCACACAAAGACGATTACAATAACAAGCAACAGACAGGGAGCCAGATTACTGTCCACCACCAAACATGAGTTCTTCATGCAAGTGACACCTGCACATTTACAGAATACCAAAACTGATATATGGATAAGTCTCCAACTAAAGAGAGCCTCATCAGAGTGCCTCCCCCCCTTGAGACTAAGTCCTTTTCATTCTACTAGGCATTACCAATATAATATTCGAATATGGATAACAGGTTCTTCAATATCTGCATATAAGGTGTGTTGCTTGCATATGACGAAACTAAACACGGTCATTCTCAGCTGTTATATTCTGCTCATTTCCACAATTTTGCTAGCAGCAGATAAGTGTCTTGGGGTGAATGCTGCAAGCCTATAGTGTGGCAAATTGGGCATATAGAATCACATGAGGGCTACAGCCTATGTCGGATCCCTAATAAATACCGGGTGCTTGTTACACAGAAGAGTCTTCAAAAGCATACTCAAACACGAGATATATGAACAGTTCATCTCTGGCGACACAAGAAATGAAAAGTATAGCTAAACTCATATAACAGTGGTCGAAGAAGTAGCAACAAACTAGCACTAAAAAACGGCTAGAAACATAGCTCCAAAATTGGCAGTAAATGAATATCAATGACTTTGCATCGGAGTGATAGAAGCAAGTTCCGAAGTTGGGGATAAGGCCAAAAAAGCAAAAGCATCTAACCCATCTTGCAAAAGAGACAGCTATTTTAATGTCGAGAGAGAATACAAGCACACAAGAAGGCTGTCTCTGTTGATGCACTTTAGTTATGCTATAGCCAAACAGTGGAAGGCCTTACAAGTATGAATAAAGATTAGGCATGTGTCCACTGTGCAAGTGAGAGTGACAACAGCTCCTCTAGCAAAGGGGACACGCGGCCAAATTTCTTGGATTCAAAGACTAATTAAATCTCGATAAGGACCACTCCAGATGGATTATAGCATTTGATAGCAGTTCTGCAATAAACAAGTTACGGTAGTCTAGCCCGTGGGATCCAATCGAGAGTGAGCATGGGATTTTGGGATCGACAGAAAGCATTTCCATGTACACCGGGTCACAAGCATGCCTCCCTAAATATTATCGAGTCAGTTAACTTATATTTCATTACTAGCCTCTACATGATCATACGGATAAAACAATCTTGGACAAGCCTACCCTAAATTCGCTACTACTGCTAGTAAAAGAAATGACCATACATGGTTAGCAAGCTCATCATCCTTATCACGAAAAATTAAGTATAATGTATGCTTATTGGTGTCAGCCGGTATTGAGTTCCGTGCTTTGGCAGCACATGAACTGAAGGGTCCATTGCCAAAGAATTTGAGCTTGGTTACAGGCACAGGTTAATGGCCAGAGTCAGAGAAGCATGTAAGATGATAGAGAGAAAGCAAAGGAGAGTAAAGGTGAGCCGTGCTGGCTCGCTAGGTAATGCGGTTGCTTTTCACGACCTCTGCCCCGAGGTCGAGGGTTCGAATCCTGTGGTGAGCGATCCTTTATCGCCACAACAAACGGTGGCGATAGCCGTAATGGCTCTTCTGTCGCTGTACAAACAAGAGGCTGCTGTTAAATCTGCTAGTACTTAAATTGAAATTTTAAGTAAGTATTTAAAATAGGTCCCCCTGAACAAACGAAAGACGGAACCTAAAAGTATGTGACAAGATCATGTGAAGTAGGGATGCTGTTGGATGGGGAGCTACTTCAGCGCATGAAAAGTGGTGATAGTTGCAACATTCACTACAAACAAGCCTATCTGCCGAGATTTGCCCCAACTGTAAGCCTCTAACTGCATAGGCAGGAAGACTAACAAATAGTGGATTACGGAAATTTAACTAGATCTCACAAATGCAAATACCAGCTCTGCAGTAGGTTGAGAGTGAGAATGAGTTGATGTCAACGGGCAAGGGTCATCCAATAACCTTTAAAGTATGAAGTACCCCAGGGAACTGTGCTTGGTCGAATACTTCTAACAAGGCGATCGAAAAGCACAATCTATGCTTTTATTTTAATGCAGATGACAAACAGCTGTACGTGTGCTCTGATCCATCCCTGCCTTCCAATATGTAGAATTCTCATAACTATCTTGCAGCACTGCCTACAATGGCAGCCAATTGTCTGAAATTGAATGATACTGGCTCCAAGTTATGGAAAACCATTTATTGTGTAATGTCATGTTATTATGCCTACTGCTCGAACTGTCCCAAAAAAATCGAGATGCATTCTTAACCAGACGATGGCCTGAGGGGTTGCCTCGTGCATGAGTAATAGCATCCCCATTAAAGCCCAAAAAGAGCATATTAGCAGAAATGAGACTTCGGGGCCTGGGTGGTAGCACCGGTAGCTCTTCAGCCCACTTCCATACAGCTGGTCCTAAGATAATTGATGACCGACCACAACCTGAAAATCTAGGCGATCTCTGGTAAGAAAGGGTAATGAGAGTTTTGCAACGTCGGGGTGGGGTAAGGAGTCAATTCTCATTCGTGCCGCCATATTTCATGCAGCTCAGCAGGCCAATTGCATATCAATAATAATAAAAATAATAATAATGCACTTGATAAAGCGCCCTCACAGAACTTAATCTCTTTCTAGGCGCTTTACATTTGCTGCAAATGGAAATGCAATTGAATGGTAAGTAAAATCATGCTTGAAAAACAAACAAAATGAATAACATGGTTAGGGGTGACATGCACAGGGTCAGCATGCAAATGTGGTTAGTGGTAGCATGCACAGTGTCAGCACGCATAAGCACATCAAGGACGAATCACAGGGACCCAGTATATGCTGTCCTAAATAGTGTGTTTTTAAGTTCTTTTTAAATGTGGTCAGGTCAGGGGATGTTCTGACGCAGGTCGGGAGGGAGTTCCAGGCTTTGGGAGCATACAAACTAAATGCACGGTCTCCAAAGAATTTGAGGTTTGCACGAGGTATTTGTAGACTGTTGGATTCCGAAAAGCTGGTGGTACGATGCTTGGCCTGATGGGGGAGTATATCTGACAGATAGGCTGGAGCCATAGAATGAAGGGACCTAAAAGTGAGCGACAAAACCTTGAAGTCAATCCATTGCTTGACTGGTAGCCAGTGCAGGTCGGCGAGAAGTGGAGTAATGTGGCAACTGTGACGCTCACGACAGACAAGCCTAGCTGCAGAGTTTTGCACCAGCTGCAATCGCCTGATCGCACATGCTGGTAGGCCAGTAAGCAGTGAGTTGCAGAAGTCGAGACGGGATGTCACGAATGCATGGACCAACTTAGATGTGGTATCTTTATCTAAACAAGCCCGAAATTTAGCAATGTTATGAAGCTGAAAATAGGCAGATTTGACTGTGGAGCTGATATGGTCGTCTAACGAGAGGTCGCTTTGGAATATGACACCTAGATTACGAGCTGATTCGACAGGAGCTATGCTGGTAGACCCAATTTTGAGAGTTAGCCTTTCCAATCTCTGAATCACACTCGGTTTGCCCATAACTAGTAAGTTAGTTTTATCATCGTTTAATTTTAGAAAATTTGCTGCCATCCGTGTGCGGATGCCATCGATGCATGCAGCAAGTGAGTTGAGAGAATTCGAGGTGCTCGAAGGCTGGGAGGGATCAAAGCAAAGGTACAACTGAGTGTCATCCGCATAGAAGTGAAAGCCTAGATTGTGCTTGGCAATCACATCAGCAAGAGGGAGAGTATAAACAGAGGTACTTCAGATGATCTTTGTCCATTCACGTCAATACTCTGGAGTCTCACACTGAGGTAGGGCCTGAACCACTGCAGAGCAGTGCCAGTGATGCCCAGGCGAGATGAGAGGCGCTCTAGAAGAACTTTGTGATCGATGGTATCAAAAGCTGCCGAAAGATCGAGCAAAACAAGCAGAGACACTCTAACCATGTCTGCATTCCTAATTATTGCAAGACTCTGGCTCAAGATACTGAAATAACTCTCTAAAAATGCAGGTCTTGCCAAGCGAATCAACATGGAGTAAGCTTTTATGAAGAATCTCAGGCGGTTAGCTATTGAAACATCACAGCAAAGTTCATCAACTCAGTTGTGATCGATCAGCCTCTCCCAAAAATACATAGAGAAACCTAATCCAGCTCCAGAACCAGAGAAGATTGCAGGATCAGATTGCAGCAAATATTTTCTGGTTTTTAAAACAATGCAAGAAAAACCCACAGCAGCTATTGTTACCTAGTCAGCCGACTGTCCAAATCCTTATAATCAAGATCGGTCACATATCAGCAAAACGGTGCACTACAATCTAAGTGCCGAAGAGCACCCAACATTGAGCCAAGGTATTTTAGGCTTTGCTCAGTGCACCCCAATTTAAAAAGGCTAACAGTAATAAAGTCCATACAGTGCCAAATTGGGATAATAATAATAATACTACATTTGGTATAGTGCCCTCAGAGAACTCAATCTCTTTCAAGGCACTTTAAATTTACTGCAAAGGAAGCACGATCGAATGTTTAATGGTACCATGCTCAATGACAACAAGCATAACATGGCTAGGGGTGACATGCACAGGGTCAGCATGCAAATATGGTTAGTAGCAGCATGCACAGCATCAGCACACATAAGCATATAAAAGGAGAATTACAGGGACCCACTAAATGCTGTGATAAATAGGTGCGTTTTTAGTTTATTTTTAAATGTTAGTCATGCCAGGTGATGTCGTGACGCAAGTCGGAAGCGAGTTTCAGGCTTCGATAGCATACGAGCTAAAGGCACGGTCTCTAAAGGATTTGAGGTTCATACGAGATATAGGTCAACGATTAGATTCCGAAAAGCGAGTGATATGATGCACTGGTGAGGATTAGATCTGCTGGGCTGAGTACGCTAGAGCCAAAGGATGGAGGGACCTCAAAGCAAGTGACTGAAGCTTAAAGTCGATGCGTTGCTTGACTGGGAGCCAGTGCAGGTCGGCGAGACGTGGTGTGATGTGGGAACTGTGCAGCTCACGCCAGACAAGCCTAGCTGCAGAGTTTTGCATAAGCTGTAAGTGCCTGATTGCACAGGTCGGTAGACCAGCAAGCAGTGAGTTACAGAAGTCAAGGCGGGATGTCACAAATGCATGGACCAATTTAGATGTGATATACCTGCCTAAACAAGCCCGAATTTTAGCAATGTTATGTAGCTGAAAGCTGGCAGACTTTACTGTGGAGCTGATTTGGTCTTCTAATGAAAGGTCACTTTGGATGAGGACACCTAGATTTCGTGCAGATTCAACAGGACATATACTGGCAGAGCCAACTGTGAGCGTTAACTTTTCCAATTTCTGAAACACACTAGGTTTTCCCATAACTATTAAGTTTATTTTATTATCATTCAATGTAAGAAAGTTTGCTGCCATCCGCGTGCGGATGTTACCAATACATGCAGCAAGGGAGTTGAAAGAATTCGACGTGCCGGAGGGTTGAGGTAGATCAAAATGAAGGTATAACTGAGTGTCATCCGCACAGAACAGAAAGCCTGGATTGTGCCTGGCAATCACATCGGCAAGATGGAGAGAATAGACCGCGAAAAGAACGGGACCAAGCACAGAGCCCTGAGGTCCCCCATACTTCTATGGGAAACGGCTAGTCGGCAAACCCAGCACATAACTTGCGTTGCATCAGATCCAGCATATGTTTTTCAAGCAATCCCACGATCGCCTGTGGCTAGATTCCGGGTAGGCGTCCTCGGCCAGGAGGTCGAAACAACTCGTCAGACGCAACTCCCACCTGCCAGGCTTACGTTAGTACAGCCAGGATAACCAAAAACAACACACGAACCGCATGGCGCGTAAAACCCGTCTTAACGTGCACGCACTCACCGTCGTATATATCCATAGAACGAACGTCCCTGTGTCGCGACATGGTTAGGACGGTTACCTCTCACGAAGTGGGGTATAAGAAAAACAAGTAATTAACCAGCCATCGCACTTTTTACAAAAACCGGATATTCATGTGACGTCGCAGTCACAATGGCGCTGCAATTACCCTCTAGGTAAATCCGCTAATCCTTTTTAGCAATAAATCGAATAATATAAATATTTTGATCCCAATAAATTGAAATAGTTCATTTTTCAAGTTATAATGAGCTAATACTGTTCCTCTAGTTTCAAATCGTTTGTGGGGTATGAAGAACAGCGGTGGCGCCGGACGTGTGCACCTAAAACAGGTCTTGGTTGTATCAATAATAATGACTATTGTTATCATAATCAAAATAATGATAATAATTTGTTTGCATAGCAATGTGTATGACGTTAGCATAAGATAACTAAATAAATCTCCATCCATGTGCTTTACAAATACCTTGCAAAAAGAGAGAAACAATGACCGAGGATTAATAGCATTGTTACAAATGTGGTGTGCGGCTAGGAACTCTGCATACGCAATTCAGTTAAGTCTATTTGACAGCAGCGGATTGTTACAGACACTCAACAGCGGCCACGACGTACACCAATTGCTCTGTGGCCTTGAGCTCAGATCAGCCCAAATGCGAATCCGGGGAGTCCGGGATCCTGACTGCCAGCTTATCTCAGTGCGCCGCCGGCCTTCTGTACGCCCTCGGCAATCAACTATCGTACAGTCACGGAGTCGCGAATAGTGATTATCCAACATCATCCGGCTGGTTTAGCTGGCGCAGCCGTTTCAGTATGCCCGACGTCATGCTTGGACAAGCATACAACAACACAATGATATGGCGATGCTGCCATCGATTCCTTTATAATTAAAGCTTATTCGGCCTTTAGAATTGCGGTGGTAATGTGCTCACACTTTTTTTGTCTTGGGTTCGAGTTCCGCAGCAGTGCACCATGCATGAATCGCAAATGCCACCAGAGGCTTGTTTTAGGAAAAGTACCCTTTCTGGACAATTCCCTTTTCTGGACAATCTCATGCTCACTATCGTTCGCATTTCGAAGTCCTAAAAAGGAAACTGTCCAAAAAGTGGACTTTTCCTACAACACTAAAACTTTTGTCCTATGATTTTTTTAATATTACTGTATTCTAACTTGCTTGACTAAACTTATTTCAATAACATCGGAAGGACTAGGTGTTCTAAATCCTACATAACTTAAAACAGGATAACTAAGATCGAATGTTATTATTTTTTATCTCTTTCTTCAATGATGGCAAGATTTTTTATAGAATTACTTAACGTTAACATATAATCACCTTTAACACTTGAATAAGGTATATTATGTAAATTAGAAGGAAGAAAGTTGGGTGAGTAGAACTTATGATAGCAGTTGATAATTATATTATCGTATTCTACAGACAACTTTTCCACTGTTAGTGATATTGTCGACGTAATAGTTCTATAAGGTATTCTAGTCATGTTATCGTCATTTAGAACAAATGAATTATTTTCTGCTGTTCTTCCATAAACATTGTAATAAGTATCATAATTGATAATATTAGTATTATCATTATTTATTCTATTGATATCTCTTATTTTTAGTGTTATCTTTGAGTATAGAGGTTTTTTAAGTTAATATCAGATAACTTTGCTAAAGTTGCGTCAGTGGTGTTGTTAGATAAGTTAATGACACTTTTTGTTCCTATTTGTCCTTCTACTATTAATGATTCGTGGTTAAAAAGTCTATTAGTTCTTAAAAACGTTGAATAAGCTCTTTCTCTTGTGTATGAACAATCAGTGGTGTTATTAGCAGTTAATCTATCTACTTCTAGTGTTCCGTCTATTACTTGTCCTCCTTCTGTTCCAACTTTTGTATCAAGATACTGCTTTGTAGATAAATCGTTTCCATTCTCTGGATAACGCACATTTACATATTTTTTTGACTTGGCAGATAAATCTCCTCTTACAATATCATCAGAGTATTTTCTAATATATTTATTATTTGAAAAGGTTTTACTTACATCGTCTAAGTCACTAATAGTAGAACCAACATTTGCTATTCTATTTTTACCAAGATTTAGAGTTCCATTCATTTCTAATAATCTTCTGCTAAGCATTTTTTACGTTGTTGCTATATAAACAAAGATATTTAATTCTTTATCAAATAAGTTTGAGCCAGATATGAAAGTTGACGATTGAACAAGTTTTTTATTTGCATCAAGTACATACCCACCATATAACTGATCTTGTAATGGAACTAATGTTTCTGGAAGAGGTTGTAGTATACCTTTTTTCCAGGTGTATACTCATACAATGTTGTAACAACAAATAAACCTCTGGGGATGGTAGTATCAGCTAAAGTAGAGATCCATCGACCATTAATTGTTTTTCCATATAAAGATGTTGTTAAAGACCCATCTACTGTTGCTCTAAAACGTATTATAGTAATATTTCCATCTGATATTCTGTTTAGATAGCTAAAGTTTACGCCATCAGTAGGATTAACAGGATCGTTTTCTAAGAAGATAGAGTATCCATTCATATCTAAATTTCCATTAAGAGTTCCACCTGTTAGTTTAAGGAAGTTAGAGCCCATATACGATTTATTTGGAATATCATTATCAGAAGTAGGAGGTCCTACAACAGATACATTCCCATTTACAGTTAGTGTTCCATTAATAGTTCCACCAGTCTTCGGTAATTTACTGTCTGCATAGTCTTTAGTTGCAGCATCACTAGGATTTACAGGATTTGCTAGTTCTATCAACTTATAATTTTTCATATCGATATCTCCATCAGCCGTAGTTCTTGATACTTTTGTAACGAAATTGGTATCTATATACTTTCTATTTACTGCATCTCCATCATCAACAGGATCACCTAAATCCTTTATCAAATTTCCATTCATACTTAAACTACCTGTAAGTACATCACCACTTTTTTTAATGTAATTTGTTATACCAATTCTTCTTCTTTTAGGTCTGAACATTTCTATACAATAGTAAAAAGAAAATCAATGTAAGTTATTCCACTTGCAACAGTAAATTTATCGATAGCATATCTACACGTTCCATCAGTGTTAATTATTAAAACTAGAGTACCACTAACTCCATAACTATTATCAGTAGATAACTCTACGTAAGACTTTGTTTTATCAGTTGCAAACATAACACCACTTACCATTGCAAAGTTGGGTAATACACCAGGAAAGAATGATTTAAGATTTAATCATGTACGCAACAACATCTCCAGTAGTTGCTACAATAGGCTTATCACCTGGTGTAACTTGTTGTGTTTGAAATTTATTTCCTGTGCTACCATTAGCTGTAATACTCAAACCAAGCATGTCAAGATAGAATACGGTTGGATAAGTACCAGAACCCGCTCCAAAATACCTAAATGATATTTGTTTATTATTATCTATATATTGTTTTGTCACAGTATCAGAGTCTTTTAAGTTAGTAATATTTTTTCCACCCATATTCATACTTGCTGTTGCTTTACCTTGAAACACTTGCGTCATATTTTTTAAGAGTCCATAGTTAATCACTTTATAAGGTCTTAAATCACTGTATACAGTTCCATCAGCAGAGTTTCCTGATATACCAAAAACATTCTTACAATTTAACTGCGACATCATCTTTCCATTAGTCTTTGAAAGAAACCCTGACATACTTGAAACGGTTGCTAAATCACCTATAACATTTGTAGCAACACTTCCTCCAAAGTTTGAACTAAAACCATAGCTCAAATGTATTGCATCACCATCATTAAGAGGGTATGCTAAGTTGGTTACTCTATTTCCGTTAGCGTTAAGATCACTATAAATAGAATCATTAATCTTTCTAACTTTTTCCATTCACTTATAATATATGAAGAATTAAAAAGGAAAAGGCGTTGATAGTATAAAAGAAGGAGTAGATACAACTAAGGAAGTTGTTTCAGGTATTACAACAGCAACTGAAATTGGTTCGAAAGCAGTTATAAAGATAGTACCTAAAGTTGCTATGAAGCTGTCCTTACAGGCCTCAAACAAGATCGCAAAGATCGTTCCAAAGGTATTACAGTCGTTCAAGGTTATTGGAACAGCTACAAAAGCTCTAGGAGGATTTCTGTCAGGAGTAACAGGAATAGTAGATCTTGGTTTGTTTATTAAAGAAATTGTTGATGATATATCTTCTGGTAAGTATGGACAAGTCTTCTGGAAAACAATGTCAGATAAAAAAGAAGGACTCTCAAAGATGGTTGCTAGTTTGGAAGTAGGTTTCTACATTAATGAGATATTATTAGAAGCTGAAAAAGCAAACAGTGATTGGTATCTGGATCCTAGTAAGTTTTTATCTGATACTTTTGGAGAAGAAGTTTCTTGGGATGCAACACAGCTTGATCCTATAGCATGGAAGAACAACTTTCTTGAAATGAGAGGAGGCTTTCTACCAGCTATTCCAGCCATCATCGCTAGCATAGCAAGTGTAATAGGAACAGTTGGTTTAGCAGTTTCAATCACTGTAGCTGTTGCAGGATTGATAAAAAAATAGTAGATGAAACAATGTATACTGCTAGAGCACCTAAAATGAATACTCATGAAGAGAGAATGAGTGCTTTATCACTTCAAAGAGAGAGATTAAATAATGCTATTGTAGACTTGAAAAAACATGATAGAACTACTTGAAAAAGGGGTTGATATAGATCTAAGTGATAAAGTACAGAATTCAGAAGTCAAAAATAGATTAACTTACCTTAACAAAGGAAAAGAACTTGTAGAGAAAGGACGTGTTAGTTATAGTGAAGATTTAAAACGAGACATAAAAAAAGTAGAAGCTTCTACTGTTGGTGGTCGTAAAACATGTGACTATAAAGCTGAGAGTGCGATGTTATTGAGTAATCTTTTTGCACAAAGTAAGAGTCAAGAGGAAATATATAACGAAATGATTAAGCTTAGAGATGAACTCAAACGAAGATGTAAAAACTATAAGTCAGTGTAGCGAACTATTTTGTTATCTTCTGTTAGAGTGTATTTAAAGTTTAATTTTGCAAACTCAATACTCAAACGTATTACTACATTATCCCGAGCGTAAGCAGCTTCTTCATCATTAAAGTAACCAAGGTGTCTTTTTTCTCCATCTATTCGTATATAGGAAACGTATTTGTTTGCTCTTTTATTAAAACTAACACCAATAAAATTCGATGATAAACCTTTTACTTTTGGTTTATTTCTTTGATTTTCTGAATGAATTGCTTCACGCAAATTCTCGAAACAATTATTTTTTCTATCATTATCAATGTGATCAATCTCATTCAAAAGTAATTTACCAGTCATTATCAACCACACCAATCTATGAGCGTAGTATAACTTTCCATCAACCATTATTTGTTTGTATCCGCAGGTGTTTATACAACCAGCCTCCGATCCAACTTTTATTCTCTGTCTTCTAGCTTTATATGTAAATTTTTTCCTGTTAGGGCGTTGTAATCAAATAATTCAAGAACTCTATTTCTTAGTTCATCTTGATCCATTTGTACATAGTTTTATAAATGTTTAATATAATTATATATAGAAAATGAAGTATGAACTAGCATATTTATGCCTATCGGATGATTTGATAAGGGATATTCGAAGATCTACTAATACAATTTCAATAAGACTTATGCAGCATAATTTAGTGGGTTCTACTGTTTTATTTGTAACTCAAGCTCAATTAAGAGAAATAAAAAAAAGTATATCAAATAGTACTGATCTTGTATTGAAATTAGAACCTGATCAATTGAAAGCTAATAGAAAAATTGGAACTGGTGAAATTGATATAATAAATTTTCAGACGAAAAGAAAATCGATAATACAACTTTGTTATTGTTATTGTCTATCATTTTTACCCAGGATAAAATACGCGTTGGGATTTAAACGCCCGTTGCAAATTAAATACCCTATGGGATATAGAGGAAGTAACTATTTTTGTTTAAATTAATTTACTATATATAGAAAATGAGTTATCACGAAATCAAACTATCATTGTCAGATCATCAACTAAAAAAAATACATAAATCGACAGAACCAATTTCAATCAGACTTAAACACTCTGATTTAACAGGATCTGTTTATTTATTTGTAACTAATACACAACTAAACAAAATAGAAAAAAGTAGAAGTGCTAATAAAGGGTTGCAATTGAATATTTCTCTTAAACAGTTAAAGGCAAATAGAAAGCATGGTTCTGGTATTGTAGATATAATAAATAAGATATCTGGAGGAAGAGAGTTTCACTTAAAGTTGCCACCAGGAGTAAAATCAGAATTTGTTCCAGATGGAAATTTTAATAATACTAATAGATATAGTTATGCGGGTCCGGGAACTAAGTTCGTTCAAAGGATGGAACAGGGCTACCAAGGCGTTAATGACCTTGATAATCGTGCACTTATCCACGACCATACATATACAGAGACTGGTGGAATGCCAGAACCAAGAAGAACAGAAATACGTAATCTGACAGACCTTGTTCTTGCTGAAAGTGCTGCCCGTATTGCTCTTGATCCTAAGCAGCCTGCTTATGTTAGGGAAGACGCTAAAACAGTGGCAGCTTTCATGGCAACAAAGGCAAAATTGGGTTTAGGTATTGGTGGAATGTTAAATGATTCATTTGCAACTGATTTCTTAAAAGATAAAGTAAACAATCCATCAAGTTTGAATAAGATAAAAAATTATGCCCGAGGCATTGTTGATAGGATGTTAGATATAAGTAGAAAAAAGATATAAAAAAATTAACTAACTTTACTAATCTAACTAATTTTTATTTTTATTTTTTAATAATCTAATAAACAGAAGGATCAAACTTTCCCCGTTTTATAGGGTCATAAACTTTAACTTGATCAAGCTTTAATCTAATATTAAGTCTTTCTTCAGAGTTGTAAGAGTCTTTAGTAACATAACTTCTATTGAGAACACCAGTAATAGAAAAGTCATTTCCAAATTTATGAACTGCATCAGCAATAGAACTGAACTTCAACTGTTAATTTTTTTGATTGAAGAATATACTTGGCTTAATACCAAAATCAATTCTAGCTCCGATTGTAGATCTTTTACTAAAATCATATCCTTCGAAATCAAGTTTCTTACTAGACCTTTCTGCAATGTCTTTAATAGATGGCATTATGTCTTCAGTGATGTATATCCACATGTTGTAATATTGTTTAGAATTTTTTGAAATCCTCTCTTCAATGTGAGCTCGAGCTGGTTTTCCTTTTGGAATTATGACTGATGCGTTTTCAAGAACTACGAATTTCTTATTTTGGATTTCCATTTCTATAAAAGGTAAATAATTTGTTTAAATCAAATCAATAATTCCATCGTTGTTCCAAAATCAGTCAATCCCATTAGTTTTAAGAAGATTAAACACCTTCTTCCACAATCTTTCTGATTCAACTTTTGCAATTGAAATGTTTGAAAAGATGGTATATCACCGAAGTAACTTATTACCTCTGGCATTGGTGGTGCTCCAAAAGAATCAAAGTAAAAACACTTAGACCCTTCTTTCTTTAATGCAACCCAGTGATATATTGCAAGGTCTGACTTTCCAGTGTTACAAATAAGACATTCATTCTCTAAAGGCTTTGTCAGTTCATCTCTTGCAAAGACACCTCTAAAGTTTTTTATATCTAAGTTTTTTATATAATTGTTTATTTCTATATCTGTCAAAGCTGATGATTTTACTTTTTTTTAGTTTGTCTATCGCACTCTTAATCTCACCAATTATTTGTTGTTCACTTGCTCCTCTTCCAATTCTTCTTCCTTGTGATAAAGATCCTTCACCAAAAGCAGCTGGAACAGCAACTGGAACTTGAGTACTTCTTAATCTAGCAAACTTTGATTTCTTTTTACTACAGATTGTACAAATTCCTTTTACCATTCCTCTTAATCCTTTTGTGCTATCTACTTCAACATATTCCTCATGGATCGTATCAGTCGACTTTTTACACTTCATACAATATATCTCCATATACAAATATAAAAAATTAAATATAGGATGTCTTTGGAAATTAAACCTTTTAATTTTGGGAAGGATACTGTTACTGGACATAAAGAACCACTACCTAAAGAACCCATTAGGGAGTTAGTTTTAGGTCCGAGTGGATGTGGTAAGACACAGTTAGTAATGAATTGGATATTTTATGGAAGATTAGAGTATGATATCTGTACTATTATTGCTGCAAGTTTAGATCAACCATTATACCGTGGATTTATTGATATGACAAAAGAAAGCCCTGCATTTGTTTGGGTTAGTGGAGTAGATGAAATGCCAGATGTTGACTCATATAAGAAATGTAAGAACGTTGTTGTGTTAGATGATGTTATAAATGAAGATCAGAGTAATATATTGGATTACTTTACTAGAGGAAGACATAAAAAATGAATATATTATATCTTGCTCAAGGATTTACAAGTGTTCCTAAAAGAAATAAAATAAACGATGTAAACTTTATAATAATCTTTAAACAAAACGGTACAGATATGGAATATATACGTCATTCATATGTTGGTGATATAGATGGAAAGCAATTTAAAGATTGGGTCAATTCTTGTACAAGGAAAAGATTTGGATATTGTGTTATAGATCTAACTAAGACCGAGGATGAAAGAAGATTTTGGTCTGTTGATGAAAAAGGAAAGCAACTAATAACTACTTTCAATAATTTATAGGAAAGGAATGATTAACGGAAAGTTGTATCAAAGTAAAAATAAACAATACAGAGGAAGTGTTCAAGAAGCCCTTGATTCAGAAAACTTACTTAGTAATTTAGATAAGTTAAATGTTGCGACAATACTTAACAATGGTGAAGAGATGGCAAGAATAGAAGCTGAAATTGTTGCTAGAGATCAAGTAGAACATAGACTAAATGAACGTGCTTTAGAGCACTCAAAAAATGATTCAGGTGGTGTTGATTTTAATAAACTTACAGTAATGAGACCTAAACTTGCAATACAAATGGAGAGTAATAAACTAATTGAAAAGGCGATAGAACCTAAATCTAAAGAACCACAAGATGTTTCTAGCGTTTTGAAAAAAGCAATTACTGATATTGTATCTGGGGAACCTAAAAAAGAAATTACCAGAGTAAATCAAGCAAAGACTCACGCAGCTAATCAAGAAATAAAAGAAATTCTTGATGATGTTCAAAGAACGGTGGCAGAAAGTCTTAACATCAATCCATCTACTGGTACTCCAAAGATTAAGAAAGGGAGTATAAAAGAGGTTGAAGCAAGTACTAACAGTACACCAAAGAAAAGAGAGAGGAAAAGAAAAACTACTTTACCAACTGTAAGTATTATAGAACCTAGTATAGACCCTAGTATAGAACCAGCTGCTAGTGTTACAGATCATAACACACCAAAATTTACAACTGCTACCATCACCCCAAAGAAGAGAGGGAGGTAAAGAAAAACTGCTTTACCAGTTGTAAGTGTTATAGAACCTGATGCAAGTGTTATAGAACCTGTTATAGAACCCAACACACCTCAATTTACGACTGCTATAGAAGCTACTTTACTTACAATTATTGAAGAACCGAGGGTTACTAGACAAAATTTTTTTGAAATTAGTGTTAGGCCTAATACAGGAAGAATGTCATTCGCAATGAGAGAAGATATAAAGAAAATTATAGACGGTAATTTTATGGAGAATTTTCTAATATCAAAGAAGAATTAGAGAATATAGAAAAAAGAAGTATAAAACAACAAAGTATTCTTGACTATTAAAAGCACTGAGTCCTAAAACAGGAGAAGGATTAAAAGTTATTCCTATGTTTGTTAAGAGTGATAAAGAAGTGTTTAGTAAGATTGATTTATGGTTGAGAGAGCTTGCTGCTGGAAATAAAGGAGTTGTAAATTCAATAAGTGCTGCTGTAGACTTTTTAGATAGATCTAGAAAAGCACCAAAGTCTTACATTGCAAAAATAAATAATCTATTATTTAATATATAGAAAATGAGTGATCTTTTAGGTATTACAAAAGACATACTTAAGAATGTTGAAGTTTTTAGAAAAAGTAGTCAAGCAAGTAAAGAAGGGTATGTGTTCAATATTATTGGGAATTCTAATCCACTTAGTCTACGTGTTAATACTCCTATTTTATTTAGAAACAAAAACCTAAAAGTTTGTTTTAAGAAGTTTGTTGAAATCAATTCTATAAAAAAATATTAGTACTTCGAATAATACTTTTGTTTATAGAAACTCTGGCGGTTCAGAACAAACTGTAACTGTAGAACCAGGAATTTATACCGTTGATAGTGATGACTTAAACACAGGTATTGTTGATAGAATTAATAATTATATTACTCAAACAGGATCAACAACTGATAAGTTTACAGTTGGTGTTGATACTGGTACTGCACACTCATGGATTACTATGCCTGTTGGGTGGAGTTTTATTGCAAGTAAATCATCTATTTCTAAAGTGCTTGGGTTTACTAAACCTGCTTACACAACAGATAGCAAGTTTTCAGAGTCAAATACAAATATTACACCTACCGTTTGTACTCAAAATAAAAAGTTTTATTCGGAAGAGCAGGTAAGTATTGCAGATGTAAAACTTGTTCTTGTTAATTGTAATCTAGTTGCTCCCGGAACAAGTTATATAAATGGAATTGAAACTCAAGCTTTAAGAAGTTTTGGTTTTGACTTTTACGCATGGGATACAATGGTTTACGAACCAAACACACTTGAATACCACAACATTTCTATTAAAAATATTAGCGATATAACTATTAAAGTCACTGATCAAAACTTGAAGCTGTTAGATTTTGGTGGTGAAAAAATTGCTGTTGTTATAGAAATTATAGAAATATAATATAGGAAAATGACGGTAAGATTAACGGGCACATCTTCTTCAGATTATAAAACATTATGTCCTCCAATTAATTTAGGAGAAAATTCTGGATATAACGAAGTAGGTTTAAGAAGGGTAGAGTTTACATATGTAAATAGAGCTATATCAAATGTCTTTAGGGGTGTAAATGACAGACTTTGGTTTAAGTTTTCTATTGGAGATGTTGGTAATCCTCAATATATTGAAATTGATTTTGGAAAAGAAGCAAATGGTACTGCTAAAACTTCAGGAACTTATGATACTAATAAAATTTTTCTTGCTTTAAACACAGCTTTAGCACTTAAGAAAAAGCCTCCTGCCCCTAATTCAGATGGCACTCCCGGTACTGGTGCGCCTACACCAGCACTATATAATGGAAGAGCTGGAAATGGAATAAGATTTAGTGTTGATACAGATGATAAAATAGTTATGCAAGTAGCTGGCGATAGTGTTGTTTTTCTTGGAGCCAACTCTTTCATTGAAAAAAAACCTTAATTTTATAGTATTGGAGATACCCTTGGTTTTAATTCAAATGAACAAGGAACATTTGATAAAGACATGGTTGGTGGAAAACGATATGAAGCAGTTGAAAAAGCTATGTATTTTGCTGGAGCTTATAAAGCGTGGAATAAAATGATTCAGCCTGATAATACTGGCGTAAAATGGATCAGTGTTGATTGTGATTTGGTTGATCCACTAAATAATTATATAGAGAAAACAAAAGGGTTTCCAGAACAATCAGGGTCTTTATATGTTATTGATACTGATGATATTGCTCCAGGTCAGAAAGTTGATTTACGCATTCCAAATGTAATGTACTTACCTACAAAGGGTGACATATCGCAATTGAGTGGCTATAGAATTGCATTAACAGATCAAAATGGAAATAGGATTAATACGATTACAGATTTTATATCTACAAAAGTTATTAGAAAAAGTAAAACAAGTATAGAAAAAATTAAAACAAATATAGAAAATGAAAATTAAGTTAACAGTAGCTTCTGACACAGAGTATAAAACTAACTGTCCTCCAATAATGCTTGATCCTAAATCAGGGTATAAAAAAGTTGGTTTAAGAAGGATAGAGTTTACTTACAAATATAAAAGCATTGTAAAAATTACTGCGCTCGAAAACGATATGCTTTGGTTTAAAACTAATCGTACAACAGCTAATAACTATTCCATTTCTGTTCCCCCAGGTTATTATGATGGTGTTGGACTTGTTGCAGCGTTAAATAGAGGATTAGATGGTGGTGCATCACTTTACAATCCTTCAAGAAGAGATAGTAGTGGAATTATTTTTAGTGTTGGTGAAGATGATAAAATAGTTATGAAACTAGTAGGTGAGTATGTTGTTTTACTAGCAAGTGATATATCTGGTGTTATTAATAACATTGGAGATACACTTGGTTTTAATACGAAGGAACAAGGAACATACGCCCCTGATTATGATTATGGTGATGGAAGAGAAGAAGATAAAAAAGATGAAAAATCACATTACTTTGCTGGAACATACATAACATGGAATAAAATGAAATCCTCTAACTTCAATGACATTGAATGGATCAGTGTTGATTGTGACATAGTTAATCCAGAACTTAATTATATAGAGAAAAGAAAAGGATTTTCAGAACAATATTTATCTTTATATACTATTGATACAAAGGATATAACACCAGGTGAGAAAGTTGATTTACATATTCCAAAAATAATGTATCTACCGACAAGAGGTGATATAGAAGGAATAAGTAGTTTTATGATTACTTTAAAAGATCAAAATGGAAATAGACTAAATGCAATTAGAGATGTTATAGCTACAATAGAAATTTCAAAGTAGTATAGAGGAATGGGGAGCTATGCGAGTATTGGACATGGAAATACGAGAGGAAAGTATTATGGGTCTGGTGTTTTAGATAAAGTAATTGATGGTGTTGGTAAAGTAGCACCTGCTTTAACCGGATTAACTGGTCTAAGCATGAACATTGCTAGCAAAGGAATTGATATGCATCAAGCAAGGAAACTTACTGAACTACAAACAAAGAAAGAAAAGATTGATCAGGACTACGCTGTTAAACGAAGAGAGATGGATGATAAACTTGAAGAAGAAAGAAGAAAGAAAGAAGCGGAGTATGAACTTGAGAAACGAAAGAAAGAAGAAGATTATGTTAGAAAGATGCAAGAAATGGAACTTGAGATTAAGCGTGCAATGCTTGAAAAACTTAAACCAAAATCTAAAAGAGTAAAAAAAGGTAAAAATTGAAGAGGAAGAAGTAGAATATTCAGAAGCTCTTAAATAGAAAGATCCAAAAGCTTATAAAGAAGTTGATAAATTAATAAAAGAGAAAGCTGTTGTTCCTTATACTCCCCAGAGAAGTGATGGTTATGGTGGAAATATGAAGAGAAAATTAGGAGCTGGTTTATATATTCAAAGTAAATAAATTTTAGTTTTTTATATAGAGAAAGAATGGCGAGCGCAGATATTAGCACTATACTTGAACTTGGGGATCCTGAGTTTCCTGATTATAAACTTAAAGACTATCAATTCAGAGAGTTGTATCAAACTAATATAAATGAAACTGATAGAATTGATAGTAAATTGGTTACGTTTATTGTACGAGGTGAACAACAAACATGTTATGTTTTATCTGATGGTTATCTTTTAGTTGAAGGAAGAGTTAGAGGTGCACCAGCAAATCTAAATGATCCACCCACAGCACTTAAAAGATCACTTGCTCTCGGGTTAGTTCATAATGCTGGAGCATGGTTATTTAGTAGTATGAGAGTTAGACTTGGCACTAAAGAAATTGAAAGTCTTCCTTTGAAAGAGGCGGTTGGAACTGTTTCAACACTTATGGGACTTCTATGCTATCCAAATGATTATAATAGAACTGAAGGACCTGCAAGTGGATGGAAAAAGGATGAGGCAAATGAATTGGGTGATTTGACTCCAAATCTTGGAGCATATACTAGCCCTGAAGCTTCTAAAGCAGCAACAACAAACAATGGTTTCATCTATAGAAGAGGCCTAATAAACAATGTTATTGAAGCAGATGCAGACGTTGGATCATTTACTATTGGAATACCTCTTGCAAGACTTTCTGGTTTTTGTGCTGATATGAATAAAATTCTTTATAATATTCCTTTTACTCTTGAACTTACTAGGATTGGAGGAGATGATACAAACTTTATCTTGACTGGAGATTCAGCAGCGGTTGGTACAAAAACAAATACTATTACAACTAAAGCACGTAATGCTACTTTTACAGGTGTTGCAAATGATGGTGCTTATACTACTTTCAAAGTTGCTATGTCAAAAATGAGACTAGTTGTTCCATGTGTAACACCGAAAGAAAGTATACAAAGATCACTTGCTGAAATTTCAAGTGAAAGATCAAAGAAAATTAGACTAAACTATAGAGTTAGGCGATATGAGTGTACAACTTTAACAAGTCTCAACCAAGCAACTAGATTCACTAAAACTTTATCAGTTCAAAATATCATTGATAAAGTTAGGTGGTTGATTGTCGCAGCTCAAAATGCTAATAAATATGAGAGTTATACGGGCAACCCTTGTACTTACAATCACTGTGATGTTAAGAGTGTTTCTGTATTCGCTAACGGATCTAAGCAATACCCCGCTGTTCAAAGAGCGCGTGAGTTTAAAAAAGCAAGGTGCTTTCAATCTTTCATGGACTTCACGACTTTTAGAAAGCAGTATCTTGGTCTTAATGAAATTACAGAACCCATGGGCGTTGGTTATAATGAGTGGCTATCACTTTATCCAATTCATGTAATTGATCTTCAATACAACGATGAACCTCTTAGAGTAACAACAAAACTTGATGTGACTGTTGAGTTCAATAGTACTACTGTTCCTGCCTCTGGTATTATCATTCATTACTTAACTATTTGTGAGAATAGTGCTGGACTAACTTCCAATGGCTCAGGTGCTAATTTCACTTGTGCAAAGGGGAATATGGTTTACGAAGGAAAAGATTTTTAATAACTAAATATAATGCAAAAAAAAATTTTTATTCAAGGGTCTGATGAGTGGAAGAGAGCTATGAGTCTTAATATTGGTGGATCAGAAGTGTATTCAGTTTTGGGTAATGATATGGTATTTGGCTCTCATATTGATTGTAACATTGAATTAATTTCAAATAGAAAACTAAAAAAATATATTGCTAACTCTCAACCAATGAGGTTTCCACAAATTTTATTTGGTAAAGTATTCGAGCCAATAGCAGCTAAATTTCTAGAAATGAAGTTGAATAGAAGTATTGAGAATTCAAATGAATGTTTTACTAGTGACGGAGTTTATCGCTATTCTCCAGATGGAGTTATTGATCAAGATACTCTAATAGAAATAAAATGTTTATGGAGTAGAACTATTGTAAAAGATTGTATTCCAAAACAATATCTTGCACAGTGTCTACTTGGTTTACACGTCTTAAAGCTTAGCAGATGTTTTTATAGTGAATTTGAAATACTCGTTCCAGGTTTGAATTGCCATGATATACCTAAAGACTATATTGCTGCAGGAACAGTTAGAATTCCAACGACTTATGAATTTAATATACCAATACGTGAACCTCTTTTTATGTTTTTACTTAAAGATGAGAAGTACTTTGAATTCGAATTTGATATAATTTCTGAATATGGTCGTTTTAACAATAAAAAAACTTTTGGTTATGATATCAAATACTATATGAAAAAAGTAGAGATACAAGTAGTTGATGAAGAAGATCCACTTAGATTTGTAAGAATTATTCCAGTGGTTAAAGAAGTGTTAGAGAAATCTAAAATATTAATAAATAATTATATAGATGAACAAAAAGTTTCACAACGAGGACTATGTATCGAAGAATAATGGATTCATTCTTTCAGATTTTGATGCAAACGGTAATAGAATTATTAATTTAGCTGATCCTGTAAATTACTACGATGCTGTTACAAAGGCCTACGCTGACGCTAACTTCGTTGTTAATTCAGGAATAACATTGAATCTCGGTGGAAAACGTATTACAAATCTAGGAGCTGGTGTTAACCCTACCGACGGAGTAAATATTAGTCAAGTAAATAATTATGTTAAAAAACAGGGGATACAAATGTTGGGAGACTTAAACATGAATAGTTTTGCTTTAACATCTACTTATTGGAATTCTGGTAATACTAATCCAGTAGTACTAAACGACGACTATTGTGTTACTTATGGAGGAATGAAAAGAGATTTATTACTAAAGAATTATCCTTCAACAACAAATATCAATATGGGTGGGTATTCAATTACTAATGTTTCAGAGCCTGTAAATCCTTCTGACATTGAAACAAAGAATTACGTAGATAAAACACTTAAAAAAATAACGGAAGTAATCTCAATCTCAATGAACCCTAAAGCATTAAACTCAATATTAAATCTATCAACTCCTTACTCATGGACAAACAAAACTGCTCCACCTATAATGATCTTGAACGTAATGGCTGTAGGATCTTCTAATTGTGTATTTCTAAAACCTAATACTGATACGACAGTAGTATCAGGTGATGTAAGAGCTATAAATACTTCAACAACGGGTGTTAACTTAAAATACTATGTATATTTTTCTAGGTTACCTACAGAGTATTACTTCGTTGATAGTACAGTAAAATTAAAGGTAAACCTATTAGTTAGTTATGTATCCACCTGAAAAGTATAAATGAACTATTAAAACTATTAACTCTTTTAACTTTGTTGCTTTATGTTTACCTTTAACAACCGGAAATAATTTAGAAATAGAGCAGATGGCTTCATGATCTAAATAATGATGTAAAGAAGTAGAACAACATTGTTTTTTAAGTGTTTCTTAACCAGTAAATACAGTTTAGTTGGTTTTTCTTTTTTATAATAATTAGAATTTATGTTACAATACGAACAGATTATACAGTGGTTGTTACGAAAAAGATTAGAATCAAATTCAGTTTCATTTATATCTGTATCACAGATACAACAACGTATTTTATATTCCTGTTTTGGTTTTTTTCTTTTTGGTTTACAATATGGATGACCTGTTACAAGATATTCAACTTCATTAAATGTGCTTAAGCATGTATCACAAAATATTTCCATTCTCTATAGAATGTCGTTCTTAACTCTAAATTAAAGAAAAAAGAAGGTAGATTTAATCCTGACTCAGGTATAAGTCAAGTATTCAAACCAAGACCAAAGAACATTCCACAAGGTTTCTTTAATATTGTTGAACCCAATGAAAATCATCAAGCAGACATTTTATACATGCCTAATAATTCTGGATATAAATATGCTTTGAGTGTTATTGATGTTGCTAGTAGATAAAGAATAAAATAATAAAAATAAAGATAAAGAATCAAACAAAGTCTTCTAAAGAAGTGACAACAGCAATAATAGATATCTACAATAAAAGTCCTTTGAAATGGCCAAAGAAAATGACTGTTGATCCTGGGTCATAGTTTAAAGGTGAGTTTGCGGAAGAAATGAAAAAACATGAAACACAAATCATCAATGGTACTACTAAAAAGAGTGTTGCATTAGTTGAAAGAATGAATACAACAGTTGCTGAGAGAGCATTCATTGCTCAGTATGAAAAAGAATTAGAAAGTATTAACAAAGGAGATTATACTAGAAATAAAGAGTGGGTTGATAATCTGCCAAAGATCATTGAGTATCTAAATAATAGTGTTACAAGAATGATTGGTGAAGAACCTGCAAAGGCGATAAAAAAGAAAAGATAAGACTAAAGAAACCAAGATAGCATGAGGAAAAGCTATTAGAACTTGGGACGACTGTTAGGTATTTATTAGAACCGGGTGAGGGAGAAGATGAAAAAAGAAGAAGAGCTACAGACCCAATATGGAGTTTAACAAAACATAATATTATTAGAATAATGGTATTAAGAGAATAACCGACTAGATATTTCGTAAATGATATTAAGAGAAGTTTTGTTAGAGAAGAGTTACAAGTTATCAACCCACATTAATTTCAGTTTGTGAGTTTCCTAGTAAAATTCCTTCAAACTCTTCTTTTGTAATTTTATCATCAGATAAGGCGTTAGTAATCCTTGAGATAATTTCAGAGTTGGAACTTAAAGCATTTCTTTTACGTTTGTCTATTTCTGATAGAACACCTTCGACTGATGCAAACATTACTGATAGGGCTAAAAAGAAAGTTACAGCATGGGTAATAGATGGTACTACTTGAACATAAGTACTTGAAACGGTTACTCCTAATGCTATTACTATATTTATAAATCTAATTGCGTATCTAGCTCTTGTTAGTTTTATTAGACACCCCCTAATTTTGTTATTAGACTGAACAGTCTCTTCATATTTTTTACAGCAAAATCTTTTCTCAAATCTGGCATTTCTTTCTATATCTTGTATAAATAATTTTAAATTTTTAGATCCACAAATCAATAGTCTCTTCAATCAACTCTTCCGGAAGTTCAAAGTCTTTTCCTTGATCTATTTCTCTCTTTATTTGTTTTGTTAGTTCTATTTTTTTAGAGTAAGCTTCTGATCTAATTTTATTTATTTTTTCTATTTTTAAGTCCTTGAGAAACTCTTCAAAGATTGAACCATCTCTAACTTTAGTAAATATGTTAGCGATTTCTGGTTCAGAGTGATTGATTCTTAAAGCTTTGTATTCAATTACTAGTTTAACAGCGTTTAGTAATGTAGATCTAATGTCTTCAATTCTACCCATAGGATATGAACAAATCTTAAAATTTGAATGATGTTGGCCTTGAACTTCGTTATGGCAATCCCTACTCCTTGCTTCAATTCCCTTTTCTATAATACTGTTTATTTTGTTTTAATTAAATTAATTATGCTGATTTTGCTTCTAGAGCTGCAGCAGTTGCCTTTTGTCTTGCACTAACACCATCAGCTAGATCAGGAAGAACTGCATAACACTCATCTTTAACAATTCCAGAGATATCTGGTTTAACTCCTGATACACCTGAAATAACTGTTGAGAGTGTCGGAAGTTAAGATGCGATCCATGTTGTATAGCTAGAGATTTCAGAAGGATCGTCAAGAAGTGCATCGACTTTAGATCTAACAATAGATTCAAAATTAGCTGTTACATCAGTTAGACCTGCGGTTATAATCATTTGAGCCTCGATATCACATTCATCGAGATAGAATTTCTTAACTGAATTGTCAGTCATAACTGAAATATCCGAATCAAGTGTTTGCTGGTCGTATGCAGTCATTCTTGACCTAACAAGATAATCAACGTAAGACTTCAGGAGAGTAGCACTAATAGCAAGATTGGGATCGGTAACATCGTTCTGCATTTCCTATATAAAAAAAGAAAATTACTTATATGTAAAAGTGATTAGTTTTTTGTTTTTACATCATCAAATATTTGATGAAATTTATCAAATGCTGTAGTATATTTGTTTTCTTTCTTTTTCATTTTATCATATGCATCACAAACATCTGAAAGAACCCAAATTTTTGGTGCGGGCAGTTTAAAGATATACTTATAAAGATCTGTAGGGATATAGGGGATGTCATCTTCAAAACCACAAAACCTTTTAGCAATTCTTACACCATATTCACAGCAAAGAATTCTTGAAGCTTTTTGGTCCATCTTCCTATATAAGGTTTAAATATTTGATTTAATAGAATCTCATTTTATACTCTTGTATATTTTTGTAGCCTCATCTTCTAATTTCATCTTAGATTTATCAATACTTTCATAATGATTACTAATCTCAAGAAGTGTGTCAATAAATAATGGGTCTAATTCTTTTAACGTTTTATAAGATTTACAATAAACAACAGATTCAGGTCCACACCATCCTAACATACGAAAACAAACTGAAGATATAATATTACGTACATCACAATTCCCAAGAACCTTTTCAAACTTTTCATCAAAATCCATTTCCTATATAAGGTTTAAGAATTGTTTAATTCATTTTTTTCACGTTTGTCACAAATATCTAAAAAATAAAGAAATAAATTAAGCATACTGCTTTTCAACCAAATGGAAAAATTACACGTAATTCGATTTTGCTTCTGAATATTCCATTTTACTTTTTCTACATATATCAAGCGCATCACAAATATCTAAAAGGTCAGAAATTCTCGAATCATCTAATCCATAAAGACTCTTATAAAAATCTGAAGGAATGGTGTTAATAGTGCCAAAAGTGTTAAAGCCAAACATAAATTTTGCAACTGCTAAAGCATCCCTACAACAAAAAATTCTTGAAATTTCTTCATAAATCTTTTCCACCTCTTCTTTTGCTCCATCCCTTATCATATTAATATTTCCAAAAAGACTATATTTGCGGTTCAAACCTTGAATGCGTTTTTCATATTTTGATTCTTCTTTAAAATGTTCCATCTTTTTTACATATATCACCTGCATCACAAATCTGTAAAAGAACAGAAAATTTTGAATCATATAATAAATAAATACTCCTGCGAAGGTCTTTACTAGCACAAGAAGCTATCTTTGAAAAACCACAAAATACTCTCGCCATCGCTTCAGCACAGTCACAATTAAGAATCCTCGAAACTTTTTTATCCATATTTTCCTATATAAGGTTTAAGAATTGTTTTAATATAATTAATTAATTTGTACTCCTTGTTTTGTTTTTGGGGTTTTTAATTTCTTAGATGTTTCTTCAAGCATTTCATTTATCTTACCTCTACACTCCATTAGCTTATCAGAAGCTTCACAGATTTCTATAAGAACACTAGCAAACGAAGTATCTAAATCTGGAATAAGTTTATCAAGAGAGTGTCTAATTATACGTTGATCATTACCTTTAAGTTTTTGAAGACAGATCTTTACAGCCATATCTCTGGATTGTTCACAGCTTAGAATTCTCGAAACGTCCATTTCTATATAAGTATAAATATTGTTTATAATTTATTTTCTTCATTTACATAATCACTTCGAAATGGGGGTATATCATCACCTTCAGTGTAAAAAGTAAAGTCGTCTTCAGCAGACTCAAAACCAGATTCGGATTCGGATTCGGATCGGATTCGGATTCGGACTCAGGTATATAATCAGGATCTTCGGATTCTGTATCTGATATTGACTCCGTATCTGAAATACTTATATCCATAGAGCTTTCTTCAACTTTTAAAAACTCTGGATTTTTGTTTTCCATTTCTATAATAATGAAATTATTTTTTTTAAATACATTTATCACAGTGACCTGGATTAGTACCTTCACTCAAAGCTTTATCAATCTTATAATGTCGATAAGCACAACTACAACAACCACAGTCTAACCAGTAACGTTTTGATTCAAACGCTGATAGTGCTGTTTTCTTAAGTTTCTTTGTAATAATATTGTGCTTACTTTGTGTCATACGGTAGAAATCTCTATCAAGTGTCTCATAAAAGTCTTTGGTATCAAGATCACTAGCGTAAATTTCATTTTCTCTAGATAGACATTGAATGTATTCACTATGTGTTATCTTTGAATTCCTAATTACTTCTTTTGGAACACCCTTTGCTTTCATAATTGGTCTAATAGAAGAAGCAGAATATAGTTTTGGTCTTAAAGCAATAAATTCATCAATCTTTGCACCATCCATTTCATATTTGAATTTACCAAACTCGTCTTTATGAAACCAATCTTTAATATCAAACATCACTTTCTCAAAGTTTTCGCTTTTAATATCAACAACTAATGAATCAGTATCAGTATATAATAAACTTAATCTATCATTAAACTTAGCCTTCAATGTGTCATAGTAAAACCTTTGCATATGTAATTTTGATAAATCAAGAATTGCAACGCCTATAAACATTGGTTTGTTTAGAAGTGTAGTCTTTCTTGAATGTTCGAAACCAACTAGAGTTTTATCAAAGCACCTAATTTTTCTAAGTCTAGGATCTCTCATTAGTTTATTATATAGCGAATCACTCTTATCAGTCCCTGTATTTACTAATCTAACACACGTTCTGTTTTCTACGTTCTCATACGTCTTTCCAAAGATTTGACACATAAAACCTTTACATAGATTTCTTTTGAAACTATCACCTTTACGTTCAAATTCAATCTTTTTCTCCGCACATATATCAATGAATGGTTTTGCCCAAGGTTCTTGATTGAATTTATATACTTTATGTATTTTAATTGGGATCAATCCTTTACTAACAACATATTGAAAGTACCTGTAATGTGTTAGATAATTAGTTTTATTATTAAAACCACAAATCAACTTTGATACAGTACTTGGACCAGATGAAAAATTTTGTTGGTATCTTGAAAACTCAGAAGTATTAACAACCCTACTTTCAGGACAAAGTGGTGCAGATAGATAATGAGCAGGATCAAGTTTAAACAATTCAATAAAACTGTTTCTATATGCTTCATAGCAATCAGCAAGAAGTGTGACGTCTGCATATAGATAAATATAATGATAATCTCCTAAATCTTTCATGTTAAAAAGTTTAAATACATTTAGCGCATGTTCATAGTCTTCAGTAGTAATACCTCTATCAAAAGTAAGTTTACTGTTGAATGCTTTGATCTCTGGAATTTTTTTCTAATTGAATTTATCAAAAGAATCCATATACTCGTAAGGATAAAATCCTTTTCTTGTTATAGCATCTTTGAGAACATTAACATCAATGTCTGGATATAATGTTTTAAAGACACCAATTGTAATGTCAAAGTTTGAATTTGCTTTCTTTAATGAAGTAACAATATCACTTAAACCATTATTCATAAAATTAAAAGAATTTTTAAACTCAAAATTCTCAAATGACATTGACATATAACTCTCCATATTATGCGCAACAGGCTTACAATCAAGACCAAATGCTGACATTCCTTTTACAATCAAATGAGAATCATATCCTTTCAAGTTGTGAATAAAGATTGGAAGTTTCCAGCTAATTTTTGTAAATCTAACGAGTGAATTACAAAGTTTATGTGCTGCTCCTCTAAACTTACCTGTAAAATGGTAATGATCTCTTACTTTAAACTTTCCATTTACATTATTAAATTCTTTTGTACAAATCCAAAATTTTGTAGAATCTTTAAATTGTTTATGAATATCAGAATCAAAAATAATAGGTGCTTCAACGTGATTTAATAGCTTATTTTTTAATTCGTTAGAAGTATTAATTATAAATTCTAATAGTAGTTCAACACAATCCTTCCCTCTGTTCAAAAACTTATCTATAACATTTCCATTAATATCAAAAATAATAGCACATGAACCACATGGGACTTGTAACATATTAGTACATGTATCACTACATTTACCCGTTGTTAATTTACTATTACAATAAGTTGGATTGATATTGTTAGATACTATACTTTCATAACAAACATCGCATGTCTTTACATTCAAACTCTCAAAATCTGCATAACAAACGTAAGGAGACTTTATTAGTTTTTCATGATCACTAAAACTTAAAAGTGTAGTATCTTTTGTTCGTCCTGTTTTCTTATTCTCAACAATACCAGGCATTTTTAATTTGGAATAACTAGAGTTAATACCTTTGCATAAATCTAAGTGATTCTGAAAATCTGCATCCGAAAATAATTTGTCAATACACCTATGACAATAGAATACTGATCCTCCTTTATTAGATGTTCTACAGAGGCCACTGAAATTCTTTATCAGCACATAATGACTTTTTTCGGATTCACTTATCAATAAAAGATTAATATGCCTACCTGGAATCTCCAATTTTCTTGATACAATCCTTAGAGGATATACACCAGATTTGTCATTATATTCGTATACATTTATACTAACATTAAATAGCTTACCCAGTTTTTAACATCAATTACTTTGAGTGGCCATTCAAGTTGTGAAATAGCTTCATTTAGTCCTTGATAATTACTTCTGAATATATTAATTAAATCAATGTATCTCTCTGGATGTACACTTACAGGATTTAGGAATCTTAATACACACCATAAAGCACAATATTTATCTTCATTCTTTATATTAACACAAAAACGCTTCTTTGCTATAGCAGTTGGTAATGGTAAATAAGACGAACCAGCTCTAATAATATATTCACTAACATTAATCTCAAGACGTTTTACACCTATTAGTCTCCAACCAAACCCTGGATTCTTGTCAATCATTTTATCTATTGATTCCGTTAAAGATTGTAATTGGTCTTTAATAATATTAGTATAATCAGATCTTTTAACAACTGCAACTAACTTAGAACCTGTTACAACACTATGTGAATGTGTGTCAGTTTGAGTGTGATATGAATGAATTGATATTTTGTTTGTAATTTAAATGAAGAAAATCTAGTTGTTACTTCTTTTAACACATTGTTATAACTCGGTATTATACTATTAAAAAAATCATCAACTTCAATTGCTAAATAGTCTCTTCCTTTAAGAACATATCTTTTATGTTTTCCACTTGCTCCAACAAAATCTAATTTAAACTTATGAAGCCTAGAAGCAATACTTTTACTCGGAGTTATGACATCAATATTCGTTAGTCTTCTCGACTCACTGTAAAATGAGTTTCCCTTTTGAGGACTTCTTCGATACATCTATACTAAGTAAATTTACGTTTAAATAAAAAATCATAGGACAAAAGTTTTAGTGTTGGAGGAAAAGTACACTTTCTGGACAATTTCTTTTTCTGGACTTCGAAATGCGAACGATAGTAAGCATGAGATTGTCCAGAAAAGGGAATTGTCCAGAAAGGGTACTTTTACTAAAACAAGGCTCTTTAGCGTTATTTTTTTTATAAATGAGGCACTTTAATCAGCCGACCTTTACTTACTTATAGTTCGGTTTTTGGCTTCAAGCCCTTAACGCCATGAAAACTGCATAGGTGGGATAGAGGAGCAAGAGTTCCCTCCCGGCCGGGATGATCCGCACGTACGCCACACCGCCGGTTGTAGTCTGGCTAGTCGGCCACCACAAACCGCTTCCAAGCGCGCATCAGTCGGTGCATTCTACTCGCATCTGCAGTCAGTGGACCTTTGCCACCGTCGACCGTCTGAAACGACGACACCATCAAGGTCTTATCCCACGTCCGACTGACTGGTTTCAGTAGCCTTGAAATTGTGCTCCGGGCCTTCGGCGGCCAGTTTCCCTACTTACCAGCGGCTCTGAGTGTCTCCTTGTGTGCTTTTGCATGCTACTTTCAGCACGATGTGTGTTCGAATGCCTTTCTAACGCCGCGTCGATGCGGTCGGTTTTCCGACCACGTCGGTTTTCCGTTGCTTTTCCGTCAGTCAAACTGCCACGTTTACATAATCGGTTTTTCCGTCGGTTTTTTCTTATGCCAGCGGGAAAGTTCCGCCCACAGAGTGGTCAGAACACAGTGGTTAAGCAGCCTGCTATGAGCAGTGTACCCATAGTAGATCTGACATTTCTGTATCGAAAAATGACACCGTATCAGCTGGGTAGGAAATGGCGTGTGTCTACTGATCAGACTCATCTTAGCGGCTATATGTCTTAGTGCCATCTTCCTTACAAAAAACGTGTACCCCTCACAAAACGTGTCCAATAACCAGGACTCTTAATCTATGCTTTAATAACCACAGTCGAGCTGTCCTCCGTCACTTCTTTCAAGGTGAATGAGGCAGGCTCTTGAAGCTAGATCTGATTTATATTAAATAGCCCCACTTTGTTTTTCCCTCCTACCTTTGTGGTGCATTGCCTGGTTTTTTAATCAATCAACCACGATTCTCCTTTGACTGAATAGCTGATAGCGATTATCGCCAAGTCTGGTTTCGAATTCAAAGGGCCACTAAAGAAGCTCAAAAAGAACACTGCATGATGAACAGCAAAAACCGGTTGAGCTCATGAAATAAACCCTAGTAAAAACAATGCTCGCTATGAAAAGAATTAGAATCGTTAAGATAAGAATAAATTCTTCCTCGGTCTCCCTGGAACGCTGTTGCCAGCGATAGCGGCTCCATCTTTCGAAATCTGAAGCACGCCGCGTCGTCGTCTGGCGTCTCCCCGGCCAGTTGCTGCTAGCGTAACGCCATTTCTTTATAGCTCCCTTTCATTCAGGATCTTGCTGGGACTTCGTTAAAAAAAATGTGTACTGCTTGCACGTGTTAAGTCTACCAATAATTCATAGCCATGCAATAAAACTGGTAAAACTCAACTCTTTACACTAATCGGACAGCTTTCCCTTACGCCAACTCAGCTACAACAGCGGAAGCTGGGAAGTACCAGTGGCGCCAGTCATCACTTCTGGCGCAGTGCAAAGAAGGCAAGCTGCTAGTATGTTAACATTTTGAAATACCCAATTAATTTCAAACTCACTTAAGTATTTTTAATTCTGGCATAAAGTAGTGTTAAATGTCAACATTGAGAGTGCGCACTGCAGCTTTATATGCAAATTACCTCTCCCTTTAATAGCCCCTACCTTTTTTGACATTAATCTTTGCTGTACGCTCGTTGTATGACGACAAATACAGCACAAAGGATTTATTGTAAATAAGACGTCAGGGGTGGACAAATCGACCAACTAACCTAGCTCACTTTACGAGTAGATAAACCACATTCGATACATATACCCAGTGCTTCGACATAGTGCTGCATCTTTACAAAAATACAAGCTGATTTAACAGCCTCTTTTGTATAGCGACTGAAGAGCCTTTACGGCTATCACTACCGCTTGCAACGGCAATAAAGGATCGCCTATCGCAAGCTTCGAACCAGCGACCTTGGGACCGAAGGCGTGAAAAGCAACCGCCTTACATGGTGTGCCAGCGCGGCTCACTGAGTCTTTAAACAAACCGTGCCTGTAGCAAATGCATTAAAGGTATAAGTGTAGATTCTTCCACAAAATAAACAGTGCTATTGGGTGACTGCAAACGAACCGGTTCACAAACACTCCCTTTTTCTACCCATTTTAAGTTTTTAATAGAGGCGTGTGCTCCAGCAGTTAAACAAACTCCCAAATATAGCTTCGCTAGCTCTTAGAGACCGTACTGTTTGGTACACTCGTACATGCACGTTATCATTTCTCTAGAGTACGTAGATTGTATTCTTGGACTCTGCTGCCTTTGCTAGGGTCCGTACATCGGGAATGAATCACGCACGAGAAGCTTTGAAAAACAAGAGAGGTGAGGTAACTGAAGCATTTCCAGTTTTCCCGAAGCGTTTCGAGCAGCCCAGTGTACACATCCTTGGGCACTTCCGTAAATCATCGCTTTCCAAATATCTTAAGCTAGTAGTCACCCAGCCAACTATGACACCCACGACCACTCTAAATTAAAGTATGTTTATTTAATTCAATTTGAGTAAACGCGTCTATGTAGGACAGCATTTAATGGGTCCCCGTGATTGTCTTGTATGGGCCTATGCGTACTGACACTGTTGCATGCTGCCACTAACCACACTTGCATGCAGACCCCATGTGCACGGTACCCCTAACCATGTTGTTCTTATTGTATACAGATGCTGTATAGGAAGCATTCCCAAATGATAGGTGGTGGTAACAACCGAAAGCAACTGGCACGGTGTAAGCAGGTTCCTGTTCACGAAGAACTAAGACCCACCAATTCTGTAATAAACAGGTGCATTTAAGCTTCTTTGTTAATGTCGTCGTGTCACGGGACGTTGTGACGTTGCTTCGGTAGTGAATTCCGGGTTTTGGGAGCATAGGAACCAGAGGAACTCATAGGTACCAAGTCAAGCTTTATTTCAGATTATTCAGATTTTATTTCATTTCTGTAATCAAGAAATTATCCCTTTCTCGTACTAGTGATTTAAATATTTATTTCGATAACCTAAATAAACCCGTATGGGCTGTCGTTTGGTCGCACAGCAGAGAGCCAGCCGATGCCCAACACCGACAGTTTATTACCAAGGCACGGGCACGGAGTGCACGGCTCCCCTCGGCCCCTACTCTCACTCGACTCTGCCCTCCTCCACTCTCCAGTCCACCCTCTCCCCACCAGCCAGTGGGTTACCGGCCTGTGTCCATACCACATCACAGGCGGACCACAGCTGTGCACCGGCCGACCCTGATGGTGAATCCACCATCTGGCCACCAGCGGGCTACTGGCCTGTGTCCATGCCACATCACAGGCTCATCAGAGGAGCCGGCATAGGTCACAAGTCAGGAGCCGGCATACAGTACATACATACATACGTACATGCGAACTACAAGGGCTGAATTTCATACTGTGGTTGATTCATTTTCTTGTGTGGTTTATGTACGCGGTTACATACAACCAGGGTTACACACTCGATTAAATATTCACTGTGACAGTCTGCTGTCAAACCCTAGTATTAATAGATTCAACGTATATGATTACATGCAGATCACATTCAGTCTGCCATATGTGTCCCATTCAGGAAAAAACGTTCTTTGATTGCAAAATCTAAATATCTTAGACATTCATGACATCCGCACACACAATATTTTTTTGTGGCTCTTACTCAACCCTCCACTGGACCTTTCTTCACGGGTGAAATGCTACCGTACGATGTTAGGCAATATTCCGACAAGTTTTATCCTCTGAGTAAGAAGGGAGCAATATGCCCTTGCTTAAATGGTCTATGGTTTCCTACAGATGTTAGTTCACTAGCTAGATAAATAGCCAACTAATTTACTAACATTAGTTTACTAGTATTTACTAGTATTACAATTAGCTAGTCAAGTTAACTAGCTAGTTAAACAGCAAACAGCCAGGAGCTCACAGCAGATGCTACATCTCAGAGGGGCCTCACATGGGAGGACAGGTTTACCTAGCCGGACCACAGTGAAGCTGTATGCAAGGCTGCACGTTGGATTTCGGTCTGGTTCACTTAATTAAGTGGACCCCCTACCCATAAGCCAAGTACCGGTAGCAGATCAGCTGTTTGACTTCAAGACTCCGAATATCGAAGGAGCTAATGTTGACATATTTTTGATGCAAAATTGATAGCATAAACTCACAAATGGTAAAATCCGAGACGTTCTGAGTGATTAAACACCAAGAACAGAGTGGAGCTGTTCAAGGTTCCTGGATGCAAGCAGCACGAAAGTGCTGCACAAGCATGCAATGATGGGTGACTAGGGTCACTGCCATAGAGGATGTAGTCCTTTGCTATTGAACCTGCGAACTTCAAGAAAGCTCGTCTGTTCTGGTATTACTAGCTATCGAGCCAATCACTAATTATGGCAGAAGCTGACACAAGCAATGCACCGATAGCTACTTTGTAGCCTGGCAGCAGAGTACCAGCATAAGAGTAGTTATCCACGTCGTGTCACCACACATGCATATTGAGAAACAGCTTGGCTACACGATCTGCAGTAGTATCTTTTCAGTGCTTGAGACTTCATGGAAGCAGTCTCAGAGAAGCTGAGGGTGACAAAAGAGTGAGATCGAGTCACAGAGTGCTCTCCATGCAACCACTCACTCGAGATCTGTCCACCTACATCCCCCACAGTACAGGCAAAACGAGCACAGGCTAGCTTGATCTGAATGGCTCATCATGTGCAACGACTGAATTCGGCCACGACTCAGATTTCAGCACGCTTCGGTAACAGTTGAAGGTAGCTCCAGCACTCTTCTGGCAGCTACAGGTGCTCCCATTGCCACTGCTTCTTCATTACTTGTCCTTGACGTCTGCCGTTTCGTCTGGCTCGTCGGTGCTGCCTCCCGGAAACCAACGACAATTGTTTGCTTCAGGCCACAGCTGGGCTGTCCACATTAGGCTGCTGACACATGCTACTGCCATGTATCTGGCACACGGCTGTGCATGCTTCCTCATCCGGTTGTGCCTTGGCAGAAGGCAAGTTTTCTTGTGATAGGCGGCCATTGTTGCTGCGAAGCATCCCAATCTCAAACCGAACCGAAGGTCTGTCACCGGGGTAGTGCAGCACTGCATGTGGCCGAGATGGAGTCGTTCGTCGATGCACGTGGCTGCTGCCTTTGATTGTGTTGCTTACCTAAAGCGGTGCAAGCGAAAGCATGAACGTGAAAGCATCTAGTCTATTGGAACCAACGGTTTGGTGTGGAATGGTGGCTTTTGCTGGACGGCCGCAATGGTACGAGCCCAGGCACACGGAGCTCTCTCTCTTTCTCTCTCTCTCTCTCTCTCCTCACTCTCTCTCTCTCTCTCTCTCTCTCCTCACTCTCTCTCTCTCTCTCTCTCTCTCTCTCTCTCTCTCTCTCTCTCTCTCTCTCTCTCTCTCTCTCTCTCTCTCTCTCTCTCTCTCTCTCTCTCTCTCTCTCTCTCTCTCTCTCTCTCTCTCTCTCTCTCTCTCTCTCTCTCTCGGAAGGTGAAGGACCTGACTCAATCCTTTTTGGATCGTTTCTTTTTCTACATGGGCCTTCATGGGACTTTCTGCACATCACTTTGTCTGCCACTACAAAGCAACAGCACCTTGTGGCCTGATTTAAAGTAATTTTTGCATTCCATACAATTCATACTCCTTGATCAGTGCCCCCCTGCTTCCCAGCCATCAGAGGATTGGTGCAAGGGGCACCGCACAGGCCCATGCAGCCGTCGTGATTGCTGTGCCTGGGCTGCTGCTCGGGCCACTCGTGGCCCATAGTGTTCATCACAGAAAAAGAGAAGGAAGTCACCTAAGTCGGCTTGGCAGGTTCGAGGCAATAAGCAACAGCAACTGCTGATTGAATGTAAAACTGGTCATAATTATGGAACTGCTTTATCATACTCAGCAGGAGATTGCATGCCATACAGGTACCATCATAGCCCGAAGTATATACAGACATTGATTGAACAGGTAAATAATGGGCTGTAGGATAGCTCAACCAGTACCTAATATATAGGCTAGGATGATTGTAAAGGCGTGTTCACTTTTTTATAACGTTGGGTCCCATTTTAGGAGTGAGGAAATAAAGTGAAATTTTTCCTACATTACTGCCGTGCTAGTAGAGTCAAGTAAAGAGAAGTAAGTCATAAAACAGCTTCATTTGCATAGCTGCAAAAGAGCCTTATCAGGCAGTCATACCCACCTGCACTTGGCAATGAAGGATTGCCTGAAGAACGACTCGAACCCTTGACCTGGTTCGTACAGTTCGAGCACCTTAACCGTAGGCAAAGACCGAGGACTACAGCTACCAGCATGTACAGAAAACCTACAGCCAGCATCAAGTGGGCCATATAGTCATAATAACAATGCCGTAGTAATAATACTTTTGTAGCACCCTCAGAGAAGTTAATCTATTTCTAGGCACTTTACATTTGCTGTAAAGAAAGCATGACCAAATGATTAGTGGTAGCATGCACGATGTCAACAAGCATAGCATGGTTAGAGCTGACATGCACAGGATCAGCATGTAAATATGGTTAGTGACAGCATGCACAGTGTCAGCATGCATCAGCATACAAAGGACGAATCACAAGTACCCGAAAAAAGGCTGTGACAAGTTTCCAATTTCATTATTATAAATATGATCGTTTTTAATTTCTTTTTAAATGTGGTCAAGTCAGGGGTTGTCGTGACACAAGTCGGTAGTGGGTTCCAGGCTTTAGGAGCATGTGAACTAAAGGCACGGTCTCAAAGGGGTTTGAGGTTCGTACGAGGTATAGGTAAACAGTTAGATTCCGAAAAGCGAGTGGTACTATACTTAACCCGGTAGGGAGTAGATCGGATAGGTATGCTGGAGCCAAAGAATGAAGGAACAAATTTTAAATGTGGTCAAGTCAGGTAGCATGCACGGTGCCAGTTTGCATAGAAGCACAAAAATGACTAATAACGAGAACTTGCCAAATGCTAAGAGAAGCAGATGTGTTTTAGTTTCTTTTTAAATGATGCCGAGTAAGGGGGCGTGTCGTGACCTCATCATGCCCTTCCCTCAGCCCTCTCTCCCTTTCTCTCCCCCACCCTGCCGACCCTCCCCACTGGCAAGCAGCACAGTGTACGAACAGCCACCGGCTTCGTGATCCATGGCTTGTTAGTTGTTTTTTTTTGGTGAGCCGACCGTAGCTAGCAGCCACGACCCTTGTCTGGCCTGCACAGACACACAGAGCTGGAGGCCCGACCCATGGGCTTGCTTTGGTTATTGACCAGCGTTCAAGGCCTGGACCGTGATAGCCAAGGTGGTAAGGCGCTTGCTCTTCACGACCGAGGTCACGAGTTCAAATCTTGAAGTAGGCGATCCTTTATTGCCAACTGCAAGTGGTGGTGATAGCTGTTATAGCTCTTTTGCCATTGTAAAAACGAGGCTGTTAAATCAGCAAATTTGATTATATTAAGGCCAGCAGCTTCTGATTGCAAGACCGCCCACCGGATAGTGACCGAAAGGCTCTGTCGTTCTGTGGGCAGGTGGCACAATCCAGCTGTCGAGGCAGCACGGTGGCACTGGTGGGGGGACTCGGTCCGGGACACGATCATTGTCATTCAGATGCCACTTCTGAGGGTGGTGCATGGCAGTGGCTGAAGATCACTGACCAGTCTCTCTTAGACTGGCTTCATGCTGCTGCTGCTGTGCTGAGGAGGCCGTGGCACCACTAGCGCTGTGCAGGGGCCTGAAACATCCCGGCCCAGCACCGTAACGGGCCATTCACTAGCTCGCTCGCAAAGCTGGGCCGAAGATACATTACCGGGCCACGAGCTAGGCTGTCCGGACAGCCAGTGTTGACCTCCTTGGCACTGCCCGGCTTGGTGGCAGCTTTCCCATTGCCAGTCGGCACCTGTTTTGCGATGGCCATGCTGCCTTTGTCAGCAGCGGCCAGATCGGTAGCTATCGTGTGGCACGTGGACAGTTGAGTAGCACTGTGGACAGCCGGGCCGCCTCGATTGGCTGACCCGCTGTGCGAAGTGGTGGGCGGTCCTGTGCGAGCGTTGAGGTGAGGGTCCGGGCCGATCCAGCTCAGCACGACAGGAAGCACCGTGATTCCGTTGAACAAGCCAAAAGTGACTACCAGGAAGAACACCTGCAATCGCCAGCGAATGCGTGCATGCACCCTTCAACCCATTGCTAGCCGAGGATTGGTACAGGTGCCTGCCCATACAACGGCTATGGCTATGCAGGCGCAGCGACACTTGACAGAAGATTGGGCATGAAAACGCGAACATAAGGAGGATCATCCCGTGAAACGAGACTTGGAGGTTGATGGCTTTCATGTTTTGAAAATTCTCCCTTGCCCCAATTGATCTTACTGTTTTGGCGTTGCGTTTCTCTTAGCCTCACAATCTATATTCTAGATCTTCTGTAGCTTCGATGGGTGTTAAGTGCTGAATAAGCTAATGCAATCCCGAGGTGGCATGACTTGAGGCCAGTCCAGAAAGTAGCCCTGGAGTCTGCTTGCCGACCTGCTCTGGCAACGGATGCTGCCAGCGGCACAGAGGGATCAGTGACCGTGTACCCAGTGTACCGTGTACCCAGCACCAATCGCTCTCATACCAGACGACTGGCTTCCAACACTGAAAAGTCATTGACCGTATTTAAGGTTCCCTCAGCGGGAAGCACGTGGCTTTTTCTTAAAAAGGTTTGCTTTGTACGTGAGAACCTGGTCCTATAGACTCTCTAGAATGCTCACCTCGCCTCCAACTCTCCCGCTCGCTGCTCGGCCTGCACACCTTGTGCCGCTGCTGCAAAAGAACGACAGCTCGGCTCCACGAGGTGCTGGAGCGCACCAAGTACCACCACGGCGTGCTGCCGCCGCCTGCGTAGGTATGGGCTTTTTTTCTCCATACAGACCACACGCATCAGACCGTCCAGTCCAGAAAGCTCAGCCATGCACCAGGCACCTATGAAAAAGAGATTGCTGCATACTGTTCATCTGTGCTGATGCTTGTGAAAGTGAAGCTAACCGGAAGCAGGATACCAAAGTAGAGTCACTGAGTGTCGCTCTACTGTTTGGGTTGCCCGAAAAAATGTAGCTCGTGAAATGACTAGTCTAGTAACCGAGCAAAGCAGCGGTCTCATTTAGCATTACCAAGCTTTTCAGAGCCCTGATATAGGTCCGGAACTCCCGTGAAACCCTGAATAAATAGCCAGTCTGCGATGCAAAAAAACTTAGCAGCATGGTCTATCGGCCATAGTGAGTCTGCATGAGATCACAGCAAACAAGGCGATGTGCAGCAGTAGCAGCACCTGCAGCATCTGAGCTCGCGGCGCCACCCACGTGGGCAGTCTCCCATGATCGAGCCACAAACCAAACTGAGCAGCAACTAGATACTCATTGCACAGCTGCAAAGTGGTACGGTCAATTGATGCAGTAACACATGACCTTATTGCTACTTCATTTATTGGGCAGCATCGTAACCTACCAGGATGCATCTTGTTGCAGTCTGGTTCCCGTAGTGCACCTGTCTTTGTACAGCATAATGCTCGGACAACGTGAGTAGGCAAGCGTGTGTTCTTACAATGCATGTGAGCATGTGAAGGGCATGGTTCAAGAGTATGTGTCGGACATGTGCCCAAGTAGCACATCAGTGCAAACATTGTGCCTACGTCTGCATGAACCCCGGACCCCTGAGCTAAGTGGGAATGTGCTCTTTTTATGTGCATTTATTCTCTAAAGAGATGACAGCAAGGTTGATGCACACTTTATGCCTGGGAAATCATCATCTTTTTGGGCCTTTTATCACTTGCTTGTCAATTTTAGGCATAAATCAGGATCTACAGCTCTCATTCGCTCAGCATAAATATCTTTCTTTCTCCGTACTTTGTCTCACTTTGTTTGTGTCTCCCTATTGCTGCAGATGTCTCTCTGTTATTCCGTCTGTGTCTGACAGTCTGGTTTGTCTCTGCCTGACTTTCTATCTCTCTTTCTTTAAGCCAGTCGGTCGTTCCCTGCCCTGTCCATACACTGTCTATACTGCAGGTACTTTAGATGACCCTGGAGTTGTCACAATCTTTTATAAGAAACTTGCCTTAAAGAATGTCGTGAATACATACGAGTTTGAGTTGCTTAGGAGGACAAACGCAAGGAACGTGCTGAATCCGCCATGTACCACAGCCGGCCCAATCAGGGAAACGGTTCGTCGTGTCCGCTCTGCAAAACGTTCGCATGGCAGTGTTTTAGGCACACGGATGTTGACAAGTTGCATTCGGTTCAGTAGTTGCATTTAATTATTGATATTTTAACAAGCCGACACAGCTAACGGTTCACCATACCATTTTTATTGCCTTCCACCATCATGAACATGTGACCTATGTGCGCCGAGTAGTCGACTGCAAGCCCGATCGACAGTATGAGTAAAATTGATGTGAGCGTGTCGATCGTCAGACCCCAGAAGTGCATGAATCCGCACACGTTGACCTACATTGAGGCAAGGAACATGGTACTTGGCAATCTGTTCCGACGGCAAAACTTTAGCAGCATACACTTGTTAGTCGAGCCAATCTGGTAGAGGGCAAGCCAATTGCACCGAGTAAGTATGCACCTAGTTCCATTTGCATTGCTTGTCGATAGCTGGGGCGTACACTCACCACGTTGGCAATGACACAGAGGCACACAAGGATGCACATCCACACGTTAGCGACGAGCATTAGCGTGACGATCAGAACTGCCACTAACGTGAGGCACAGGTTCATGTACAGCTCCGATTGTATGACTCTGTTAGTCTCCCAGTTCATGAACAGACTGACCCAGACGAATGCATCGTTGCCAAAGTATCGGCCGGTGAGTGAATTCATGCTGTCCATCGTCTGCACTTCTTTGTTGGAGCTGATCTGGTTCCTGATGGTCAACCTGCTTCTTGTGGCCTGCAACCCATCGTGACACATCGAATGATGGCGTGAACCAAAAGCAACCTACTCTTAGCTCTGTCCATCGGTAGCAAAACTTGAGGACCATATTTGAGAAATGCATCCAGCTGCTTCTTAGGGAATGATATGCATGATCTCTTACATTTATCTTTCTCGGTGTTGCCGGTGACCAGTCTGTAGTGTTCCACTCAATGTCTGCTGCATAAGGTATGCCACTGGGTGTACTCAAGAATATCAGCAGGTTGTCGTAAAAAGCCTTTTCGGTCAAGGGATACCCATCTACAGAAGCCAATAAGTGAAGATTAATGTGTGAGAATCTGAGGAGCTTCCCTTCTCTTACTTATTTTAGTAGCTCCGATCTAGGCTTAATTGGAAGCAGGTGCATTGCACATAAGCAGATAACTCGGTATTAACACACATTAGGGGTTGATTGAGTAAATCCAGATCAAGAGGATAGCAAGACAAAATCCAGGGAAGAGACAGCGGAACTTGTACCAAACCAGAGCTGACGAATTATAAAGAGATTAAATAGGGTCGTGCTGCTGTCAGAGTGAGTTGCAAGCTCCTTTCAATACGTACAAACCCACCATCCTTCTTGGGAACTTATGTAAGTCACAATTGCGTACATTTTCATTCAGACCCTGTGCATGTCACCTCTAACCACGTTACGCTTGTTGTTCATTGAGCATGTTACCGCTAACAATTCGATCATGCTTTCTCTGCATGTAAAGTGCCTAGAAAGAGATTGAGTTCTCTGAGGGTGCTATAACAAATGTATTATCATTAATTCGGTTTCTATGGTTCTCACACGAGGCATATCGGCACATAATGGCCAATAGCAGGCAGACATTAATGTCAGCACTGCTGTTACAGAAAGCCGAAATGTGCAGTGGCTTGCACCAGCGATAGAATGCTGTTTTGGGAGTGAATTCCTTCGAGCTTACCTACAAAGTTTAGCGTGGGCTTGATCCTTTCTGGTGGGCTCGTCTGTAGCCAGCTCAAGTAGTCCGTGTACCAGCTCTGCACACTGCCATAGACGACGTAGTCTTTGTCTCTGAGCTCGCTGTGCAGCTTTTGCAAGTTGCCTCTCTCACCATAGAAGTCAATATTGCCTGTGTTGGCAAGTCATGAGTGGCGATGCTGGCAGGGAGTGCTGCCATCGATCTTAGCGCGAGACAGAGGTCGAGTGAGGGCAAGGGTGTGCTTTTTATTTGACTTACCAATGTACAGATTAATCATGCGACCATCGTTGGGATAGTAGTTCTTGCTTGCCTTCAAATAGGAAGTGAGATACGAGTCCGTGGGCAGAAACCAGCCAAGGTCAGAGTCGGTTCTGAGTTTGTATGAGCCATACGTGGTTAATCCAAAGGTGGCCAGTGCTACAGTGCTGATCGCAATCTGTTCAACAAAAGATGACACACCGTGCACATCAATGGAGGACTGCATTAAAGCTGTATTAGACATCGGCATGCAAAGGCAAATAATTGAAAGAACCCATAGCAGAAGCAAGACAGACCGAGTAAATGCAGCTCAAGGCTATGTCCCAGAATGTGGTTACGTTCTTAGCAACTATAATTTAAAAGCAGTTATCTGGAGCAATAATGATCTCGAAACCTCTGGTTTACCGGGCTAGTGCTCAACTAAGTCAGCTATAGAGACTGTTTTTTCTATGAGATCGTAGCAAGGAATTGCTTCTAGAGTTTACAGGAATGAAGTTTTTCTGCAGTCTTTTAAAAACAGTGTAGAATAAACCTCTCCAAGACGTACCACATCCTGCTTTAAAATGATTTTGTCCGGCCCGTCCTGCTCTAGTCTTTGGTGCATTAGACACTAAAACTGGGGAGATTCTTCGATTGCTTTGAAGGGCGTAGGACATTACCGGCAAAATCCTCGCTGCATTCCACGAGAGTCCTTGTTTATCTGACACTAAGATCTCTTTATATATGAATCGGATCACGAGGCGAGGACAAAAAAAGGCGATCGGGGAATGTTTAAATTCATCTGGAGTTGCACAGTAGAGGGCCATTTCCTCCTTCCTAGCAAAAACCAATTCCCCGTGGCCACTTTAGGGATGGAACTAGTAGGAAGTGGTAGAGAATCGACCGTGTAAGTTTCTTACAAGAAGGAAGACTAAGGCAGAACAGAAGCAAAAAATAAACAAGATAGGTGTGAATTTGCAGCTTAAGACATCATTCTAGCAGGTCACTGCAGTATTTAATTCAAATGGTGCATGATTAAACAGAAACGCGATCCGATTAACTTCAGAAATCGAACATAGAATGCTGAATAAACAGAAATGGAAAAGATTTTCTTGCTAATCGATCTCTTCGGTTCGTTGCATCTTGTATTTCAAGAGTTTTGAGCACAAAAGAACACCATGTCTTCAACTGCTTCATCAAAAATAATAATAATAATAGTACATTTGTATAGCACTCTCCGATAACTTTATCTTTTTCTAGGGCACTTTACATATGCTCCAAAAGAAGCATGGTCAAATGGTTAGTGGCAGCCTGCTCAATGACAACAAGCACATAATGGAAGCATGAAAAGTGTCAGCACATGTGAGCACACAAAGGATAAATGTATCCCTTTTCCGCAGGGTATCGAGATTTACCATAGCTGCATTGGAAGTTTCTTGAGCCAGCAGTTAAAATGAGCTTGAAATGTGACTTTGTTGCTCAATATGAGTAACAGAGGTAGAACGCGTGATGTTGAGAAGCCAGCATTCATGGCATCGAATACGTATATCAACTGTGTTGAACAGCCTCCCCTGTTGTTGCCGTTTTTTTGCACGCCACTTTTACTACTGACCTCCGAGTTACTTCTGATTCCAACTTAACACTTTATTGTCCACGAAAAGCTGGCTATAAATAAGCCACACTGCAAGTAATTCAGCAAAATGCAGTGCTACAGTGCAATCTGCTAAACTTGGGAATCTGAAATTTCTGTTTGGATAAAATCTGAAGCATATGAGCACGCCCAGTAATAAAAATAAAATAAAATGAATATGTGAACCAGCTGAAAAACTGCTAAGGGTCTGCCAAAGTAGCATCAGCAGCTGCCCTGGAACTAGGCAGAATTCTCGTCTTACTCTCACCGATTGTCTTCACTTGCTGCATCAGACGCAACAGGCTTGGCAACCACCAAAGCAAGGCCAAAAACAGCCTAGGTAGACCACCAAGGATAGCGTAGATCAGCACAAGATGGCGCCAAGCGCTTACCTTTGCTGGCAAGGTGGTTAGCACAGGCGAGTAGAACTTCCGCAGGAACCAGGGCAGAAACTCCTTCCGGCTGCACTTGTTAGGGGTGAAGTTCTGGTACCGGACGAACATGCAGCAGGCATCTCGCAATGCTTCCTGCCGTCGAGCGTCTATTGTCAGCCAGGCGACGAAGAACGTCGTCTGCATGAGGTAGAGGGCTAATATGCCCAGGGCTGCATAGACGCAGAACGAGCGAAGCGCTGGAAGCTCCTGCAAAAGAATTGGCATCCTTAGATTCTCATTAACAGCTTTGCCAGACAGCCGGCCAGCCAGCAGCAACTACAGCTACGAAAGTGATACGATTGTAAAGCAGTTGGCTGTAAATAATAACAATAATAATGCACTTGATAAAGCGCCCTCAGAGAACTCAATCTCTTCCAAGGCGCTTCACATTTGCTGCAAAGGGAAACGCGATTGAATGGTGAGTAAAATCATGCTTGATAAACAACATGAATAACACGGTTAGGGGTGACATGCACAGGGTCTGTATGCAAATGTGGTTAGTGGCAGCATGCACAGTGTCAGCAAGCATAAGCACATCAAGGACGAATCACAGGGACCCACTAAATGCTGTCCTAAATAGGTGTGTTCTTTTTCAATGTGGTCAAGTCAGGGGATGTTCTGACGCAAGTCGGGAGGGAGTTCCAGGCTTTGGGAGCATACAAGCTAAATGCACGGTCTCCAAAGGATTTGAGGTTTGTACGAGGTAGACTGTTGGATTCCGAAAAGCAGGTGGTACGATGCTTGGCCTGATGGGGTAGTATCTCTGAAAGATAGGCTGGAGCCAAAGAATGAAGTGACCTAAAAGTGAGCGACAAAACCTTGCAGTCGATCCGTTGCTTTACTGGTAGCCAGTGCAGGTCGGTGAGAAGTGGTGTGATGTGGCAGGTGCGATGCTCACGACAGACAAGCCTAGCTGCGGAGTTTTGCACCAGCTGTAATCGCCTGATTGCACATGCCGGTAGGCCAGCAAGCAGTGAGTTAAAGAAGTCAAGATAGGATGTCACAAATGCATGAACCAACTTAGACGTGGTATCCTTATCTAAACAAGCCCAAAATTTAGCAATGTTATGTAGCTGAAAGTAGGCAGACTTGACTGCGGAGCTGATGTGGTCGTCTAACGAGAGGTCACTTTGGAGCATGACACCTAGATTTCGAGCTGATTCAATATGATATATGCTGGCAGAGCAGATTTCGATAAGAAGTAACTAATGATGTTCTGCCGTCAAACTAGTCTTCTATTGCAATAGATGAACTTTTGTAACCGTCAGCTGGTCCTCAAAAGAGGCTATGTGCATGTGTCAGAGTCATCAGACGACTCATCGTATACTCTATGCCCTTAAATGTTTGTTGTGATGTCGGTGCTAGGACATTGCTCTTACTGTCCACTAAACTCGTAGCATTGCAGGTATCGGACAATACGCAGATGGCTCCTTGACAGAGCATTCACTTAGCACAGGCACCTGTAGCTTTGAGGCTGTGCAGCTGCAAAATCCGGACACGGCTATATGCTTGCACGTCAGCACTGAGTCTGCCTCTCGGACAATTGGCACCGAGCAATGTGACGAGCCGACCAAAGATGCGATCAAGAATCATTCGTCAGTCAGATGCTGCTGGTGGTGGGACTTATTGACTTATATTATTAATTATTACTATTATAATAATACATTTGATAAAGCACCCTCCAATAACTCAATCTCTTTCTAGATGCTTTACAATTGCTGCAAAGAAAATACGATCGAATGGTCCGTGGTAGCATGCTCAATAAACAACAAGAATAACTTGGTTAGGGGTGACGTGCACAGGGTAGCATGCAGCTATGGTTAGTGGCAGCATGCGCAGTGTCAGCACACATAAACAAATAATGGAAGAATCACAGGGACCCACTAAATGCTGTCATAAAAATATATGTTTTTAGTTTCTTTTCAAATGTGGACAAGTCAGGAGATTTCGTAAAGCGGGGTGAGTTCCAGGCTTTGGGAGCATGTGAACTACAGGCGCGGTCTCCTAAAATTTGAGGTTTGTACGACGTTAAGGTAAACAGCTAAATTCCGAAAAGCAGGTGAAACGTGCTTAGCCTGGTGGGGGAGTAGATCTGATAGGTAGGCTGGAGCCAAAGAATGAAGGGATCTGAAAGTGAGTGACAAAACCTTGAAGTCAATGCGTTGCTTGACTGGGAGCCAGTGCTGGTCGGCCAGAAGTGGTGTGATGTGGCAACTGTGAAGCTCACGACAGACAAGCCTAGCTGCAGAGTGTTGCACCAACTGTAAGCGCCTGATTGCACAGGCAGGTAGAACCAGCAGGCAATGAGTTACAGAAGTCAAGACGGGATGCCATAAATGCATGGACCAATTTAGATGTATTATCCCTGTCTAAACAAGCCCGAATTTTAGCAATGCTATATAGCAGAAAGTAGATAGACTTGACTGTGGAGCTGATGTGATCGTCCAATAAGAACACTTTGGAATTAGACACCTAGATTTCGTGCAGATTCAACAGGAGGTATGCTGGCAGAGCCGATTTTGAGCGTTAGCTTTTTCAATTTCCGAATAACACTTAATTTTCCCAAAACTATCAAGTTGGTTTTATCATCATTCAGTTTAAGAAAATTTGCTGCCATCCGTATGTGGATGTCATCAATATATGCAGCAAGGGAGTTGAGAGATAAGAATGCGGGAGGACTGGGAGGGATCAAAGCAAAGGTACAATTGACTTCACCGGCATTCTTAGTCGAGCAGGGAATTCAATTACCCTTCTCGACTTTTCAAGCTTCACGGAAGTCGCACAGGGGTTAGAATCCCTCCAGTCTACCCAGCCTGGTGTGAAGACTTTTTAGCCATCCTATCTACTCAGGTCATCAGTGGTCCAACAAACTGGCTGCTCGAGCCAGAAGACCACCTCAGGAGTTAGTCAGTATGTCTGTTGCCTATCAAACTTATGCACTCTGGAAGTATTATCAGTGCAAGCCTGGTTGGTGAGCTTGTGGCAAGTTTCCGAACTAGCTTCAAGATGAGTTGTCTGCACACCTAGCACATGGCTTGGCACTGAAACGATAGCAATTGGCGAGACCGACGAAGACAAAATATTTGCTAACATCCAGACAAGGAAAGCAAAACTTTTAACTACTTTATCTGAGTGGCTAACAAAAGATCACACCAGCTTTATACCCTTCTCCTTAGGTGGCACTACGGTCACTCAGTATCGACAGGACTAACCAAAGAAGCAATGTGTTAAGCCTCTGCAATCGGGGATAAATATGGCTATGTTGATGTTTAAATCCAAGATGTGCTGTCGTGTGAACATTCGGCTCAAGAATCTTCTACTCACCTCCAAAATTCTTGCACTACTATGACATGTTCTTACCTGCAGCCAACACTGGCAACTCTTTCCAGCCATCCTGTGCTATTAATATGCTATTTACTGCCTCAACAGTCCTCCAGACTCGGCTTTTTTAACAAAGTCTCTTTTTGCATAAGTTGAATTGTGTTGGCTACCGTGTGTGCACTGAAAACCACTTATAGTTTGAGAGCTCTGTGGAAAATCACGGAAGCGTAATATTCCCTTAGTCCTTATAACTTTGCTGTGTTAATGATAATTGGTGGCACACAAACACACGCGCACGAGTGTGCATGCGCGCACGCGCACACACACACGCACACACACACACACACACACACACACACACATAAACACTAGTATATACTCGTGAACAATCACGAGAACCTTTCTGTGTTGCAAAATCTTTTAAGATAAAATAAAATTACTTTAAATGCACAATTCAATATTCAATTCCAATTATGGGATCGCATTTTGTTGCTACAAAAGTAAATTAGTAAATTATCACCCTAATGTTTGTGACATGACGCTCAGTCCCTGGGTCTTAGCCCAGGAGCTAAGGTGGTCACTCTTCACGATCTAGGTCGTGGGTTTGAGTCGTGCACAGGGCGATCCTTTATTGCCCACTGCAAGTGGTGCTGATAGCCGTTAAGGCTCTTCTGTGCCATACAAATGAGGCTGTTGAAACAGCTAATATCAAATGTGTGCCGTGGTAGTATTATAAATATAACTTAACGTGCAACTTAAGCATGATTTCATTGACTTTCATTTATTGACTCATTCACATTCCAAATTATTTAGGTTGATATACTGTCAACACTTCCACAATCAAGTCTTTTTCCATTCAAAAAAATGAATGAATTGACCAAACAAAGCCGGAGATTCCCGCATCAGCCCAGTGACTGCTCTGCCTCGAGGCAGCTTTGCATCTTACTCGATGATTACTGGGATGAGGCTAACAGCATGTGCACCAAAAGATGCTCTGTGTTGCTTGCCCTAGAACACTCTACAGCACAGTACTGCAAAGTGTCGAAGGCTATTCGAAGTTACTCACAAAATATACACAACAATTTTTGCTAGGCACGCAGATACATAATTAATCGATTACCAGCAAAGCAAAACCAAACAGGTGTTTGTGAAGGCCTTCTCGGCTTCATCGTCTTTTCACTGCTCTGTCCATTGCTACCTCTGAGCTATTAATTTGCTTTATTTGATCACTGCTGGCCACCCAAGTAGGTCCAGCAGAGTTAGTAAGCTAATGCTTGGCTGCTTTCTGGTTCCTCACATGCATGGGCACGGCTGGAGATTGTTCACTGAGAACCAATCTGCCAGCTAGCGGCACTGCTCGGGCCGACAGTTTGGGCTCTGCCTGCTTGGAGTGGCGCGGATGCATTCTGCTGTTGCACTCGGCTGAGGCTTTTAGATTGAGTGCATTTTCACCATGCACTCCGATCAGATTGGGACTGCAACTGAAGCTTTCTGCAAGGTCAACCTATACGACTATGCTCACTCGCATCGACTACTATCGTCTGCTGTCAACAGCATGCATCGCCAGATAACCGTAGGAAGAAAGCCAGCTAAATTGGTCCTCGGCTGACCTTTGACAAGCCAGCCAACAAGATCGGCTACTCACCGTGGATGCTCCAATCGAAAAAGCCAAGCAGTCAGTGACGGAAGTCATAGTAACAGAAACACCGGCATGCTTCATTGTGAGCGCAATTCGGTTCGTAAAGTCGGTTTTGCACTGCATCGGTGTCAAATTGTTCCATGCTTCGATGATAACGAACATGTCATCAACTCCAATGCCTGTGCAAAACAATTTTCCGGGGTGTCATAGCTATGAGGCGCCTTTCTCAGCACCGTAGCTGATACTACTTGCGCGGGGCAGCGAGGCAGCAGGCAGTGACCGGGCTTTCGGCAGATCGCTTCCCTTCCTCAGGTCGAGCGCTGCCCTCTCAGTCTGTCTCTGTCTGTCTGTGTGTCTGTCTGTGTGTCTGTCTGTGTGTCTGTGTGTCTGTCTGTCTGTCTGTCTGTGTGTCTGTCTGTGTGTCTGTCTGTCTGTCTGTCTGTCTGTCTGTCTGTCTGTCTGTCTCTCTCTCTCTCTCTCTCTCTCTCTCTCTCTCTCTCTCTCTCTCTCTCTCTCTCTCTCTCTCTCTCTCTCTCTATCGGTCGTGAGGGGATGCACCGAAGTGTCTGCTCACCAAGCAGCAGAAACGGCAATATCGTGTGAATGGGCCCATAAAACATGCCGATGGCCGATGCCAGCCCGTATGCCACTAGACTGGCCAGTCCGATGCCGAACACGCCGACGAGCGCAAGGTACACCTGCATCAGACCATGGTCGGCTGCAGCAGCGATTGCGCTGCCTTGGCAATTGGGCCGGGTGCGAGCTAAGCTGCAGCGGTCCAGCTGCTTCATATTACCTTGTGTTCCACCTTGTTGAACTTTCCCAGCACAACGGCCACGTACACGATGATAATCACTATGCCAGCAACCAAGAGGGCCAAGTCAGCATTGAACGAAAGGTCCGACTCGTCACGGAAGCTAGAAATAGCAATTTTGTTTGGACTTTGCACCTACGACTCCCCTGCACACATTGCTGCCACATTGCGGGAGCGGTACATAGCGCCTGTGGAGAAAGTTTGCTGATCCGGCTGCCTCTCTCAGTCACCACTCAGCATGCATGCAACTCTCTGGGCTCTTGCACACCGAACCTTGTGTTGGGAGTTATTTCCAGCTGGACATCCCTGCAGCCTTATTCTGCAGGCTACGTTTAGTACAGGCAAAGGAATGAGAAACCTGGAAACCCTCTTTACCTTCTTACTGCTCGAAAGTATATGTCAAAGGAAGGAAAATCCTTCTTAGCCGATACTACTTCGTGTATAAATCTCTGCTCCCAGGCAAGCTCCGGTACCTGCAAGACCAAAATAAATCACAAACCAGAGATTCTGGGGCTCCGCCAGCCAGATCTTTTTACACAGCAATAAGAAAATAACGAATCTCTCGCTCAAACACTCTTTTTTCTCCTCCTCTCCCCCTCTTTCTCTCTTTCTTCATTCTTCAATCTCTAGTCTATTCCCCACTCAACTCTCTCATACCCTTTATTCTCCAATCTCTATAATAGTCCCCTACTCTATCATCTCTCTCATCTGTTCCTTCTCCTCCTACTCATCGTCTCTCTCTCTCTCCCCTTGCCTCATTCTTCTGACTATTCCTGTGATCGAGCTTGGCTGTATCCTATTTTGTTATCTTAGTTGCAGTTCATTCCATGTTGGGATATCTATCAATTGTTCCTAGCAGTCACTTTTTACCTTTGTTTTCGTGTCCAGCTCGTTGTTCAGTGACGTCTTGATTACCCAGAACATTTTAACAGCATGTGCAGCCACCACCTTGCCCTGGCTGTCATGTGTGACGTCACCGAGCAGCCGTCGGAGCAGCTGTGCACGGTCCGAGGTTTCATCTGCCAACGCCTCGTTGACGTTTTCCACAATTTCGGACTCTGTAAGTGAGCTCATCAGAGTCTCGTTGTTGAACCACAGGCTGAGCAGACTGCCTGACCAGCACTCCCGTCCAGCAAGCCTGTACAAACAGGCATCACCAACGACCACGATCATATTGGCAAGAGGCTGTAGTGCCACGGGGCATGAAATCATATGGCTGCAGAAGCACCTCACAGTATTTTTTAGCAACTTGCTAAGTAAACTCTTTTTGTGCTTCAGCCAAAGCAGCCTAAAGTATCTTTGATAGGTAGAGCTTGTTAGCTGGCTAAACTTGCTAGCTATCTGCTCTTAGTGTTAGGATGACATGGTACACAGTGAGTTAGCATTTACAACCATATTACAAGTTGGCCCGTGCACTTGTGACGTATTTGCTCCGGTAGAGTAAGTTCTCAGTACAAGAGGACATACACACTGGAGCACTGTTGCACTGAAGCCTATTGTGGCCAATCAGCAGAATACTAATGGGCAGCAAGAGTTATGGGTGAATGGTAAGGGCAAAGATGTTTGGCATTTAATAACAATCACCTGCAGGAGGGATGCACCAGGGATTCTCCCTTACCCTCATCCAGTTCAACCTGAGAGGCTGCTGGCGTCGGCATGCACTCTTCCTGTTTGTGCCAGCACTCTTCTCATCCGCGACCGAAGCAAGCTCTCAGGCAGCTGGTTCTTGCCGCTGGTGTGACGATTTTTCTGATTTTGCCTCTTCGATATTCACTCAAATGGAAACCATGGATTTTAAAGATGGCCCTGATTCTTGAGCGCGAAACATTGCTGCTTTGGCACTGTTTGCAACAGTCAGAAGGGCCAGGGACTGACCCAATTGGAAATCCACACGTGACTGGCCTTCTGTATGAGCCTAAACCACCTCACAATATGGACTGGACACGATCGGTCAAGTATGATTTTAACCTTGCTATATAATAATAATAATAATACACTTGATAAAGCGCCCTCAGACAACTCAATCTCTTTCTAGGTGCTTGATCAGCTAGACCGATCTCTTCTCTCAATCGTTTAAGTGGGACTTTGTGATCAGTGGTGTCGAATGCAGCCATGCAGCAGATCAAGCAGGATCGAGACAGTGAAGTTACAAATATTGTTGTTACCTAGAATGCGGTTTGTAGCATGAAAAAGCAGTTTCAGGTGAAATGTTTTCACATGTATAACGTCCAATCATGGACAATAAAGAAAAACCCGAGATTGGATGATAATCTGCTGTAAAATCAGATTCCAGTTCAGGCTTTAAGTATCGGTCGGAACAGTTGGATTCTACGGCTGGAAAAGGTGATCTTTCAGTCTAAATTGGAACTGCCCCCGGGTCTTAGCCCAGGGGTCCGGTGCTCGCTCTTAACTGCCCATGTCGTGGGGTTCGAGCCCTGCTTTGGGTGATCATGTATTGCCCACTGCAATCGGTGGTGATAGTCTTTATTATTCGGCCGATATAAAAATGAGGCTGTTGAATCAGCTACATGAGTGTGACCATAGTTAAGCGCATGTAATTTGTTTTCTCTTTTAATACTCCCTGACTTTTGAAAGCCTTATTCAGAAGAGCACATCTGCAATTGCGTTCGATCTTAGTCTACAATTAGGGATTACTTACTTCAAAAGCTAGCTAAAGATCTTACCAGTTTCCGGGTTATCTCTAGAGAAGACCGGGTAACTAAGAATTGACAAGGCCGCTAAATTTAGTTTCCAAGACATTTACTCACGCGTCTCCTTTGCTAGCGGAGTGGCAATGGCTCCTGCTTGATCGACGTATACAAAGCAAAATTTTACTTGGACTCACAAGACCAGCTGCAGCTAAGCTCCTTCTTGCCTTGTTAACCTACTAAACCTTTATCAGCATCACTTTGCCCTCAGATCTCAGGAAAAAAATTAGCATTTCCCTTTTTATTTAATAATAATAATAATAATAATACACTTGATAGGGTGCTCTCGGATAACCTAATCTCTTTTTCAAGTGCTTTATATTTGGATTTCTCTATTTAAGGTGCTGGAAGGAGAAGCTTTACTATCCTATCCTGTGTTTGTGGAACTCTCAGCCCAATTCTTGCACAACGAAATATCTTCTGCCTCCTACTGGCCGACAATTCTATTGTAGGTGTCATCTATGATATGATAGATAATATATGATCATCTAATGGCTACATTTATGTGCTACTTACTTTCTTGGCTGTTCTTCCCACTGAGAAATGCTTCCATTCGTCTCAGATTATTGTTATTTTATAGGAAGTGATTTGCTGGTTACCGAGTGGGCATCAAAAGCCACTAAGGCTTTTAGTGCTCTGTGAAACACTCCCCAGACTAACCAGTACTTAATCTGAATGGCTGAGTGGTGTTACCAATAAAGACTCATAAAAATACACAAAACACACCTTGAAGACATGCATAATAATAATAATAATCCATTTGTATTACTCCTTCAGAAAACTTAATCACTTTCTAGGCATTTTACAATTCTGAAAAAGAAGAATGCACAATGTGGTTAGTGGCAACATGCAAAGTGTGAGCACACATAAGCATATACAAAGGTCAATTCCCTAGGACCCAGCAAATGCTGTGAGGAATAGGTGCATTTTTAGCTTCTTAATAAATGTTGTCAAGTCAGAGGATGTCGTGACATCAGTCAGGAGTGAGTTCCACACTTTAGGAGCATTCGAACTGAAGGCACAATCGTCAAAGGATTTGAGGTTGGTTCGAGGCACAGCTACACGATTTGAGTTAGAATAGCATGTGGTACGATGCCTACCTATCCTGGTTGTCAATCAATTATTAGAGGTAGGCAGTAGCTAACAAATAACATAAAGATGTGTCAAAGCAAGAGACAGACAATTTGAAGTCGGTATGGTTTTTGATTGGGAGCCAGTGCAGGTCGGGAAGAAGTGGTCTACTGTGGCAGCTGCAACGTGCACGACAGAGAAGCCTAGCTGCAGAATTTTGCACGAACAGTAGGTCCTATATAGGCCGGAAGACCTGCAAGCAGTTAGTTACAGATGTAGAAACTTGACGTCAAAAGTGCACGGGCCAACTTATAATATGGTGTCCCTGTCTAAGTAGGGCCTAATTTGTGGAATGTTAGATAGCTGAAAGAAGGCAGGCTTGACTGTGGAGCTCATGTGGACGTCTAGTGAAAGGTCACTTTGGAATGGAATACCCAGATTTGGTGCAGATGCTACAGAAGATATGCTGGCACGGCCAGTTGTTGTCTTACGCTTTCCAATGGCTGAGTCACAGTTTCCCCATAGCTAGTTAGTTTATCGCCATTCAATTTGAGAAACTTTGCTCCCATCCGTGTGAAGATCTTAGCAATACGTTCAGCTTGGAAGCAGAGAGAATTTGACACGCTGGAGTGCTGGGAGGCATCAAAACATAGGTATAGCTGTGTGCCATTTGCATAGAAGTGAAAGCCTAGATTGCACTTGGCGATTAAATTTGAAAGAGGGAGAGTATAAGTTGTGAAAAGAAGCACACCAAGTACAGAGCCCTTGGGTCCCATACTTTAGTGGTTCCTCTCATGATCTGTGTCTGCTGGCATTAATACTCTGCATTCTCCCACTGAGATAGGACCTGAACCATTTGTCCAGTACCAGCAGTACCAACGGTACCCAGGCGAGATGAGAGGACTCGATAAGGACTTGGTGATCAATAGTATCAAAAGATGCCAAAGATCATGCAAACCAAGCAGAGGGACATTTGCAAATATAATGTGAAAACTTCACAATAGCAAGAATTTATTTTTGCTTGGCTATCCAAAGTATTGGCCACGGACTCCCATCAGCAGGGTTTGCAACTGCTGCTTTGATGCTCAGTTATATGTCATCTCTACTAATTAAAGCGAGAAAGTCCGCTGGTCACGCGGCAAGATGGCGAAGCATTGTCTCCTGTGACTATACTATGACGACTTCTACTATGACTCAGTGAAGCAAATCCACAAGCAGTGAGCTCTTGCATATAGACCTCTACAATTTTTGCTGCAGAAGAATTAGCTAGACATGATATATACATACATACATATATATGTATATATACATACTTGTATATATACATACACACACACACATATATATATATATATATATATATATATATATGCATGGTGCAATCAAATGCACACCGACACAAACTGAACAATCTTCTGTCACTTTGCTGATGCCATCAGCTTGTCCTGGGGAATATGCTGCCGGCCAGAAATTCACGTTCGACATTATTATGTGACTTCATCCACTCCTAGGCAGCTAGAGGTTGTGGCCATTGACTGCTGCCCGTGAAGCTGACAATGCCCTTTTTTCGAGAAATAAATAGCATCTCCCCACTACAATCGTGGTATGCACTTATTGTGATCGGTAGAGAGGCCTAATAGGCGATTGGATCTTCGACGAATAATGACCGCACCAGCCAGTTCACCACTGCCTCTCGTTATTAGCCTAAGGATAAGTTGTCATTATTTTTTACCCGGACCAGGTGTTCGGATCCTGAAGCAGAAGATTCTTTATCGGTCACGGCAAGCAGAAGTGATAACGGCTAAGGTTGCTCTGCCAGTATATAAACGAGGCTCTCGAATCAGCTGCCTTTTCCTTTACTCTACTCTACTTTACTGTGCATGGCGCTAGGCACCCCTCCTACCCCACCCCACCCCTCCCCACGCCTGGTTGTTTTCGTACGAGAAGCTATATGCAGCCACATTCCTTGAGCAACTGCCGTCTATGCAGGTTTTCGTACCTCATGCAGATAGTTGTCCAATTGAAGTCGAACGTATCTCTAGAAGTGTTAGTTTCTGCAATGCTCCTCACGACCTTATCTATTTTTGCCATCTGAAAAAATGCAAATTACTCACGAGAAGCCAAGATAGCGCACTGTTGTAGGTAGGTTCACAAGATGGTGTGCAGCACGCTTGTAGCAAATCATAAGCTGGCTACCCAGGGCTCAAGCTAAACTCGTGCATGCACGCACGTGGCAGCCGTGGACCTTACTGCTGCCAGTGCACCTGGTGTGAGCACGTTGTCAGCTGCAAGAATGATGTCGTTGATGCGGTACTTGAGTGGAAAGTGCTCCTCCACCCAGTGCTGGTTAGCGAGCGCCCGTGATCCCGGCGGCACCCAGATCGGTTCGGACATGTCTTTCATTTGGAAGCGAAGCAAGCCGAGCCCACAAAGAGCAGAGCCGAGCAGACAGCAAACGATGACCGTCCAGGGGCGTTTACCAGTCTCGTAGCCGAGCCTGCAGCACGTGAAGTATTGCTCAGCCGCCATCGCCAAGCTAGCAGCTCAACGGCTTCACACGGCCCCTGAATTGGAGGACCGCCTCGCGAAGGCCCGAACTTACAGCTTACTTACGCTTACAGTTTCGCTCGCCGACGGACTTACGCTCACTTACTTAAAGAAGAGTCGCTCGAGACTCTCTGACACTTTGGTGCCGGCTTTTTGTACGCACGACCCTCGGCCGGCGATTTCTGGATAGTCGTCCATGCTTAGTTCGAATCGGCAATCGAAGCAAAGGAATTCCCAAACCGCTGCAGTGCCGTGCACCGTATTTCAGGCGACATCCTGTCAGCCTGGTGAGCAGTAAGCCGCATACATTCGCTCAACTACACAAGCTCTTGCCCTGTCACACGCGGCTCGATGATCTACGGCAAGGCAGCGTTTGCAGCCTATCCTCCAGCTGGCCCGCACTGCGTCGGCCACGAGTCAGGAGGAAACGGCTACTTGGCTGTTGCCCCAGAATGCCCGATGTGGTAGCCGGCGACGTTAAGTACTGCTCGACGAGATCTGCAGTTGGCCGGAAACCTTTCTTTTTTCCCAGGGTAATGTGCCTAAGCCTAAGGGTAGTGCCTCGAAGCAAAATGTTAAAAGCTGTCTTTGCCGATATTTTTTACTTCAAAACTGTTCGCTCAATGCATTTCTCCCGTTTGGATATTCGGTTCGTAGGCATAACTGTTGACAATGAGGTTTTCGTGAGACCTGTATCCACAATGCAAAGGAGTTGAGACTGGCTGCCGAGCCCGGGGACCACCACTTGCCGGCTTTTCTTGTTAAATAATGTCACTTCTTTTACTAAAAGAATAGATGTAGGTGATAAAAAGGGTTACCGGAAGTCGTTGGAATGAACCTGTCGAGACGCCCACGTTTATAAAAGTGCGATGGAGAATTTCATTGACTCCTCACGTTTGGTTACCTCACTGTCCACGATGCTGAAAATGTCCGACAGTATTACATTGTAACCCTCACTAGTTCGCGTAGCGGCACGGTGCGTCTAATGCGTAGAGACGTGAGCGCTCGAAAGTCCGCAAACAGCGGTATCAGCAGCATTAAATTCGCGAAAGCGCAAAGGCTCGCTTGCATGTTACAGCTGGTGTTGCAGGCGACTGCAGGCACGATCGTTACTCGCTGGTAGCAGCTAATAGCGATCATGTATTTTCAGATTGGCTATAAAAAGCGTTTGGCAAGTCGCGGGTATTCCTCGCGGTAAGTCCACCTCCTCGTCGGACTCGCTGGTGGCTAGCCGAACGACGGCAGGGTCGAGTCTACCCACTTCCGGAAAAATCTCCTGTCGATCCAAGGCGTGCTAAGAGGCCGCGTTCTTCTGCAGGCTACCAGGATCCGAGGGTGGCCACAATGATGGTTAGAGCGGCTGCTGTTCTCAGCCCTTGCGCTAGAAAGTTGGTCGCGATTCTTCGTATTTAGTGATCTTGCGGTCCGCAGCCTTCTCAAGGGCACCGTCGAAGTTGTCAAATTGCACGATCATCGAGTCGACTGTCACGCGGTTGTGGCCGCGTCGTCGACCATAACACTTTGTCGCTAGTCTCAACGCGCTCGTACTCCAGTTGAAGAAGTGGCTGCTGATATTCCAGCGGTCGGTTGACCGAGAGAGAGAGAGAGAGAGAGAGAGAGAGAGAGAGAGAGAGAGAGAGAGAGAGAGAGAGAGAGAGAGAGAGAGAGAGAGAGAGAGAGAGAGAGAGAGAGAGAGAGAGAGAGAGAGAGAGAGAGAGAGAGAGAGAGAGAGAGAGAGAGAGAGAGAGAGAGGGGGGAGAGAGAGAGAGGGGGAGAGAGAGGGGGAGAGAGAGAGGGGGGGAGAGAGAGAGGGGGGGAGAGAGAGAGGGAGGGAGAGAGCTACTGCGGCCGTGTTCTCGCGTCGGATGCTGGCCAAGCTGGAATGGATACGTAAATTGAGTTGCATAAATATCGCGCTGCTCATACGCCATAAATGTGGCGCAGCGACACATTAGCATACATACCCCGACGTGCCGTGCTGCTCACATTGCGGCTATTTCAAAAGCGCCACTCGTTCATAGGCAACGGCTAAGCTCTAAGTTCATAGTCGCGGACATTGCAGAAACCTTTTCTGTGGAGATAATTAATATATAATAATGATAATAATAATGCACTTGATAAACCGCCCTCAGAGAACTCAATCTCTCTCTAGGCGCTTTACATTTGCTGCAAAAGGAATCTACCGTACTGTCCCATGCAGTGCCACCAGTTTTCCGCACGGTGCAATTTTAGCCGTTAAACGGTTCATATATAGAGTAAACTTTTTCGCCGAAGTGCTCTAAGAAAGCTTCAGTCAGCTCAAAGAGATCGTTTCGGAAGTATCTTTTGTACAAGATGCCTTGAGGATTTCTGAAATTTTCATTTTTTTTCACAAACTACTCCACATGCCTCATTTCCTGCGTATTAAATAAATGCCTAGCATGAGATTTAGTTCTATAAGAACGATACTCAAATTTTTAATTGTTGTGATTATTAATGCCTCTCCAGCTCTTGTGTACCTAATAGGAGATCAAATTCTGAAGCTGCACTCCAAAGTTTCAGCATCACACAAGTCTATTTACCCCCTGATCATAGTTTGGCAACCTCTGTTTAGCATTGACAGCCTCATCAGGAAACTTGCTCTGAATCCACAAGCCGAGAGCATGGCATATGAGAAGAGCTGTTTAGGCTCTCTATAATGGGCGCGCCTTCCCTTTCCCATATTGAACAAGTCTGAAGCTCGTTGAAGCATCTGCAGACCTTGTCAAAAATAGAGATTGGTAGAGCCTTGTCTAAAGAACCGGCGACCTTTCAAACCCATCTAAAAAAAATTGGTAGTCAGGTGAGAATCTTGAAACTGAACCTTAAGGTCTTTGAGCAGTGGAATCTCGAGACTACTGTCAAAAAAAGTCCCATTTCTGGAAAGCATGGAGAAGCAAAGACAAATTAAACATGCCGTTTTAGATATGCCTAAAAAATAACTGTCAATCCCATTTTTAAGAGATCTGGAATTGAGAAGTCTGGTGGGCCACTTTAGACCGGTCTAAAAAGACGAAACTCTTCTAACGAACACACGCATCTAAACGAAGGATGGCAGCTACAGAAAAAAAATATGACCCTCTTCCGTAAACTTTCGCTTCCCACGTGCGCCACTGGCCTGGCGCCTGAGCCCGAAAGCCTTTTTTAGCATACTAAGTCAAATAAAAAGTCGTCGCTTCCTCTGGAAAAACGAATCTTTGCGTCGAGCTAACGTCTATTTGTCTGAAAAAGCTTCTAGGCTCACACCATGAGCGTGCTAGCCGCTCATTTGGAGTTTAGTAACCACCAAGGCGTGACTAAGGACCACCAGGAGGGAACTGGAGGCTGAAGCGTTTTAACTAAAGCCAACTCTTTCTCAAGCTTACGAATGATAAAGACACATACGCACACGCACGCACGTACGGGCGCCCTTGCGAACGCACACGTACACTCACGCTCTCCGGTCTACTGCTTGGTGCTTTGTTTCACTCATTAAAAGTTACTATTCGGGAATGTGTATTTCTTAGCGGTATTTTGCCCTAAGAGCATAACGAAGACCACCCTTATATTAATCGGCGAAGCTGGTGTCACCTCAAAGTTTGAAGATCTCACCCTTAAAATGATTGATCATGAATCACTCTCGTGAGGTCTGCCCGTAATGTCCGAGTACTGATTAAAACGACCTGCAATTAGATGCATACATTTCAACCCGTCAAGTTGGCTTACTTTTGGAGAGGAACGTCGCCAAAATCAGGACCTACGGAGACAAGAGTACGAAAGCCAAACTGGTTCATACGTGTGTGACGTCTCGTCCAGATTACTTAAATTTCCTTTATTTACGATTCGTGGTCAATACCCATAATCTTTGCAATTGTTGCAAATCTCATCAGCACGCCTGACCTTTCAGCGGCACATCAGATGGCACATCCCAGCAATTCTGTCTGAGCTTCGCTATTAATCATTGAATCGTTTTAAAGAACCCCTGTTTGGCTTACATGCCGCTTTACTTACTTGCACCAGCCTATCATTCCAACCTCGCTTTTCCAGTGTACTCTCGCACATTCTTCGGCTTCTACCCGGCTCGCCGTTTCCTGCACTAATATGAAATCTTCTGACGATTGAGCCTTCATCAGCTCATATGCACCGAAAGTCTGAAACTCCTTTACGGCTACGGTCCCTACCTGCCACAACCATGCAGCATTTAAGTGTCAGCTTTCCATTCGCAAGATGCGTCCGTTCTGGTCAGCTTTCCATTCGCAAGAGTTAAGTTGCTTTGTTACTACGTGCGTACCTGTGAGTGATACAGCACAGGTAACTAACAAGAGGTCCTATTAGCTAATGGCCACGAGCGACTTCTTGTTTGCTTTAGCATGCTGGCATAGGCGTGATACTTGTTCTTTTGGTTTTTGAATGGTAGATACTCGGCATGTCTTTAACTCGTAAGTCATCGATTAACTTGCAGCGAGTTTTAAAGATCATGGATATATATTAAGTTCCTTTAGGGTGCTATACAGACAATTTATAGTTATTATCATTAAGATCTACCGGGGTTGGGGCTAAAGCTACTCTAGTCCTGACTCATAGCCTGTCGACATACACCAGGCACTCACCGCTAGTAACTGAGGACTTCTGTAGTAGTCCAGCCGGCAATTTAATTAACCTACAGCAGCGAGTTTCGAGTACGATCACATTATCGAATCAAAACAACAACTTACCGTTATTACAGTTTTTCGGGATGGCATCCCTTATTTCATAAATTCCCAGCGATGGCTATCAGCCATTTCTTTCGGTGTGATGATAGGAATTTTCCCCTTTACGACATCGTCTAATTTTTCGCCAACCCCGGTTCCACCATCGGTTGTCAAAAAATTACCCGATATCGCAAAGGGAAAAGTTCTATCATTACTAAATTCAAATCAACATCAATTAGCATAAATATTTTTACCTTATATAGCAAATGTCTTCTCGAGTAGGTCAAAGAAATTCTTTCTCTTTTGAATCTAGAAGGTTAATGAACATTGATTTCAAACCATCTAGTAGAAGATACGTTGGAAGAAAAGGAAGACTAAACAAAGTTGGTTTCATAGAACCTGTTGTTTCTGCTAATGGGAATACTTTAACTTTTTCTTATAAAACAAAAAGAACATATGCAGACTTTGAATCACTTAAAGAGTCTCTTAGGTATCAAGCAAATAAATTACTTAACAAAGTTAGAAGTTCATGGAGGTTTGTTAGAGTTCATTTTAAAATATCATTCGACATGAGAATGTTTAATAATGGAGACATAGAAAAAAAGGAGCACAATCAAAATCAATGTTAACGATGGATAGTGAATCATCTAACTCAATATATGAAAAAGTAATGCTTTCTGTAGGAACTAATTCCGTAAGTGGAAAATAAACGACTTAAAAACAATATTAGCTAATAATCACTATAATCTTCTTAATGAGATTGAATGGCCCTTAATGGTTAAAGACGTTAATAAATTAGAGAAAGCAATGAATGTTAATATAAATGTTTATTCATGTGGGTATAAAGAATCAAGGGTTTCACCACTGAGAGTTGTAAGAAAATCAGATGAAAAAGAAGGTAGACATGTAAATCTTTTGCTAGTTGTTAAAGGTAAAAAAGAACATTATATGTTGATTAGTAATTTTAATTCATTATGTGATTCTTTCAAAAATCTTAATACATGCCCATACGTTTGTTATGCAGATTTTGAGTGTATAATTGAAAAACAAGAAAATTCTTCAATACATACACCATGTTCAGCTGCTTTTATTATAGTTGATTGGAAGGGGGAAGTTTTTGGTAGGTTTATTAATGTTGGATCTGATTGTGTTGTTAAGTTTCTACGAAGATTATTTGAGTTATCAGATTTTTTGAAAAGCACATTAATTGAACATGTTGGAGAAGTAAAATGGATAGTTTAACTGAAAGTGAATATGATGAATATGAAAATGCTTTATTCTGTTGGATGTGTAAAGAACCATTCAATTCAAAAGTAAGTGATTTGAGAAAAGTCCACGATCACTGCCATCTAACAAATAAATATAGAGGCCCAGCGCACCATATTTGCAACTTAAAAGCTGGAATTAACTTTAGAAGATGGCAACTTCCGGTTATATTTCACAACTTTAGAGGGTATGACTCACACATAATTGTTAAAGCTCTTGAAAATTTTAGTGTTGAAGCACAACCAATAGCTAATAATCTTGAGAAGTATATGATGTTAAGGGTTAAAGATATTGTTCTTAAGGATAGTGCTCAATTTATGCTAGGTTCATTAAATTTTATAGCGTCAACAATGGGTAAAACTATTGATTGTTTTCCAATATCTAACAAAGTTTTAAGTGAACTTTATCCAAATAAAAACCTTAATATGCTAGCAACTAAAGAAGAATATCCTTACGAGTTCATGGATTCTTTTGAGAAGTTTTTCACTTCATCTCTTCCTAGTAAAGATGATTTTTATTCAAGTGTTTGCATGACTGGTATATCCGATGAAAGTTATGAAAAAGCAACTGATGTTTGGAAAGAGTTTGATTGTAAAAATATGTTAGAATATCATAATTCATATCTTCAAACAGACGTTTTATTGCTTGCTGATTGTTTCGAAAGTTTTAGAAAGGGATTGGTATCAAAACTAAAATTAGATCCAGAAAACTTTGTAACAACACCAAACTTCTCATGGAATGCAGTATTCTGGTTTTCAGGAGTAAAGATTGAGTTATTATCTGATAGAGAGAATTATGACATGTTAAAAAAATCTATTCGTGGAGGAATATGTCAGGTAAGCAGTAGACTTGTTAAGGCAAATAATCCTTTAGTTCCTGATTATGATAAGGATAAACCAATAACATGGATAACTTACCAAGACGCAACAAGTCTTTATCCTACAGCAATGATGGAGCTTCTTCCACAAGGGAACATTATTGAAATTTCAAATGAAGGGTGGGATATTGATAGAATTCTTAAGTTAGAGGATGAATCAGATACTGGTTACTTCTTTGTTGTTGATATTGAGTACGATCCAAAAACTAAAGAGTATTACCATGATTTACACAATGAATATCCACTATGTGCTTCCAATAGAGTTGTTAATTGTAGTGAATATTCAAGTTTTCAAAATAAGTTCAAAACAGGAGCAAGCAATATTCCAAAATTAATATGTGACTTTAATCCAAAAAAGGATTATCTTCTTCATTATAGATATTTAAAGTTCTGTTTAACACACGGAATGGTTTGTGATGTAAAGAAAGTTTTCAAGTTTAATCAATCAAGATGGCTTAGACCTTATATTGAAATGTGTGCTGAAATGAAAGCATTAAATTCAAATAAAAAGTTTTTAAGAAACCTTTGGAAACTTATAATGAATTCATTCTATGGTAAAACATGTGAAGATGTTGAAAAAAGAGTTAAAACTTATTTAGTTAGTACTATTGATGAAGCAGGAAAAAGGAAATTCAATAAACGAATAAGAGATCCAAATATGGTCAACTTTAGAGACTTTGGAGAATATTTGACAATCTTTCAAATGAATCAATCGAAAACAAAATTAAATAAGCCAATATTCATCGGTAGTGCAATTCTAGATTTATCAAAGTTACACATGCAAAAGTTTTATTAAGATGTTATAAAACAGAAATATGGAGACAAGGTTAGTTTAATCTATACTGACACTAATTCTTTAATTATGAACGTTGAAGCACCTAATCTTTACGATGATATGAAAGCAATGCCTGATTATTTTGATGATGATACAATCGGAAAATTTAAGGATGAGGCAGAAGGAAAAGTAATTTCAGAAGTTTGCGCTTTAAGACCAAAACTATACTCTGTAAGTATCGTTGATTCTGAAAGAAAAGCTGCCGCAAAAGGAGTAACAAAAGCAGTTTTAACTAAAACTATGGGGCATGACACATTTGTTAGTTGTTTAACTGAAATTATAGAAATTTTTAAAGGTAAACAAAATGAGAAGTTTGGTGAAAGTCAAATTAGAAAGTTTCATAAAATATCTCAAGATAAATACGAACTATTTACTAATGAGATGGAAAAAGTTGCACTATCACCATTTGAATCAAAACGTTACTGGCTAGATTGTGGTCGTTGTAGTTATGCTTATGGGCATTAAAGATTGAAAAAGCTTTAATTGAAGGTACTAATCCAGGTCGATGTTATAAATGTATTTAACAAAAATAATTTCATTATTATAGAAATGGAAAACGAAAATCCAGAGTTTTTAAAAGTTGAAGAAAGCTCTATGGATATAAATATTTCAGATACTGAGTCAATATCAGATACAGAATCCGAAGACCCTGATTGTATACCTGAATCCGAATCCGAATCCGAATCTGGGTTTGAGTCTGCTGAAGATGACTTTACTTTTTACACTGAAGCTGATGATATACCACCATTTAGAAGTGATTATGTAAATGAAGAAAATGAATTATAAAAAATATATACTTATATAGAAATGGACGTCTCGAGAATTCTAAGCTGTGAACAATCCAGAGATATGGCTGTAAAGATCTGTCTTCAAAAACTTAAAGGTAATGATCAACGTATAGTTAGACACTCTCTCGATAAACTTATTCCAGATTTAGAGAGTTCGTTTGTTAGTGTTCTTATAGAGATTTGTGAAGCTTCTGATAAACTAATGGAATGTAGAGGTAAGATAAATGAAATGCTTGAAGAAGCTGCAAAGAAATCAAATACCCCAAAAACAAAACAAAGAGTACAAATTAATTAGTTATATTAAACAATTCCTAAATATTATATAGGAAATGGATTTTGATGAAAAGTTTGAAAAGGTTCTTGGAAATTATGGCACGTGTAATAGTATATTTTTAATTTGTTCGAGACTATTAGGGGTTTGTGGACCAAAATATGAATTTAAATGCAAATCCTATCAACTTTAAAAAAAAGTAGACCCGTTATTTATTGACACGCTTTTTTATATTGCTAATCAGTATGAAAGTATTGATAAATCTGTAGTTAAATTAGATGAGGCTAGAAAAATATATGAGAATAAAAAAATAGATTCTATTAAAAATTCTTAAACCTTATATAGGGAGATGGATCAGGAAGTTTCAAGAATTCTTTGTTGGGAATATGGTGTAAGAATTGCAAAAACGTTTTGTGGTTTTGAAGATGATACCCCATATATTCCTTCAGATCTTTATAAGCATATGTTTAAACTACCTGCACCAAAAATTTGGGTTCTTTCAGATGTTTGTGATGCATATGATAAAATGAAAAAGAAAGAAAACAAATATACTACAGCATTTGATAAATTTCATCAAATATTTGATGATGTAAAAACAAAAAACTAATCACTTTTAATTTTCTTTTTTTTATATAGGAAATGCAGAACGACGTTACCGATCCCAATCTTGCCACTAGTGCTACTCTCCTTAAGTCTTACGTTGATTATCTTGTTAGGTCAAGGATGACTGCATACGACCAGCAAACACTTGATTCAGATATTTCAGTTATGACTGACAATTCGGTTAAGAAATTCTATCTCGATGAATGTGATATCGAAGCTCAAAAAATCATAACTGCAGGCTTAACTGATGTAACAGCAAATCTTGAATCTACTGTTAGGTCTAAAGTAGACGCACTTCTTGACGATCCTTCTGAGATCTCTAGCTATACAACATGGATTGCATCTCAACTTCCAACACTCTCAACTGTTATTTCAGGAGTTTCAGGAGTTAAACCAGACATCTCTGGAATCGTTAAAGACGAGTGTTATGCGATTCTTCCTGATCTAACTGATGGTGTTAGCCCAAGACAAAAGGCAACTGCTGCAGCTCTAGAAGCATAATTAATTTAAATAAAACAAAAATAAACATTATATAGAAATGGGTATTAAAACAAGGAGTAGGGATTTCCTTAATGAAGTTCAAGGTCAACAACATTCAAATTTTAAGATTTGTTCATATCCTATGGGTAGAATTGAAGACATTAGATCAACATTACTAAACGCTGTTAAACTAGTTATTGAATACAAGGCTTAAGAATCAATCACTCTGAACCAGAGATTGCAAACATATTCACTAAGGTTAGGGATGGATCAATCTTTGAAGAGTTTCTCAATGACTTAAAAATAGAAAAAATAAATACAATTAAATCAGAAGCTTACTCTAAAAAAATAGAACTAACAAAACAAATAAAAAAAGAAATAGATCAAGGAAAAGAATTTGAACCTCCAGAAGAGTGTATTGAGGAGACTATGGATTGGTGGATTTAAAAAAATATTTACAAATATATAGAAAAATGCCAGATTTGAGAAAAGATTTCGCTGTAAAAATATATGAAGAGACTGTTCAGTTTAATAACAAAATTAGGGCGTGTCTAATGAATCTAACAAGAGCTAGATATGTACTTAAATTCACAAATATAGTAATAGCACTAGGAGTAACTATTTCAAGTACTTATGTTCAAGTGTTACCATCTATTACCCACGCTGTAACTGTCTTTTCAGCCTTATCAGTAATGCTTGTGTCAGTTGAAGGTGTGCTTACAGAAATAGATAAACGTAAAAGGAATGCTTTAAGTTCTAATTATCAAATTATCTCAAAGATTACTAACGCATTATCTGATGATGAGATTACAAAAGAAGAGTTTGATGGGCTTGTACTAGGAGAATCAAAAACTGAAATTAATCTGGGTTAACAACTTGTGAATGGTGGATCTAAATATTTACTATTCTAACTTTCTTAACTAAACTAATTTCAATAACATCAGAAGGACTAGGTGTCCTAAATCCTGCGTAACTTAAAACACGATAACTAATATTGAATGTTATTATTTTTTTATCCTTTCTTCACATATAGAATTAGTTAACAACATATAATCACATTCCATCATTGGTTATCAAAAAAAATTAGATGATATAGCGAAAGGAAAAATTCTATCATCACTAAATTTAATATCTTTATATGAAAGACTCATTATATTGTAAGTTTTAAGGAATAACATATCTTTTTTCTCCATTTGTTTTATCTATCGATGTTGAAGGAGAATAATAAACACCTTTAACCAATCCAATCTCAATATAATCTAAAGGTGTTGGTGCTGTCAAGTACGGTTTATATAAAACTGGGTATTCAATAGTAAAATTGAGGGTGACTTCTGAATTAGTATTTGAAATGTTAAAGTTCCTTGGTGAACGCTCTAATAAAATCATATTATCAACAACTCCATCTTCATTATATGGTAATAAACTAATAAAATTTCTACTATATTCAATCTTATGATAAAAGTTTCTAACAATTATATCACCTGGTTTTAATCCTTCTCTTGTCTTTTTAATAGTGATAGAAATATTTGCTTTCATAACTCTATACGAAACATTAAGTCCCAAATATAAAAATGAATTATTATAGCAAATTGATTTAGAAGCTTTATAGCTTGTTAGATTATCAATATAATTAGTAACACCATTTGTTACATTATTTATATCGTCTACTTTTATCATTATTTGAGTATACACTACATTTTTTATATTAATATCAGATAGTTTTGATAAAATTAATTTTCCTTTATCAGATGAAGAAAATGCTTGTGATGGTGAGCCAATATTTGTAACGCTTTTTACATTTAAATTACCACCACATTTAATAAATCTTGTGTTAGCAATGATACTAGAGTAATATTCTTCTTCTATAGACTTTAAGTACCACATATGTTCTATTGGGGATTAAATCATTTGGTTGATAATTATTTAAATTTAGATCATTTCTTATCATTATTAATCTGTTAACACCTAAATTTCCACTTATATTACTTGAAGAATATAGGCTAACTTTTGTATCAACATATTGTTTTGTTGCAATGTTAGAAGGATTCACAGGATCAGATGTCCTTACATATGTTTTTGATTTTGCAGATAAATTTCCACTTATACTCTGATCTGATTCTGAACCTTTTCTTAGATAATTATTATCAACAAATTGTTTATTAACAACTTCTAATGAATCAATTGTCTCTCCAACATTTGTTTTTCTATTGCTTGCAAAGTTTAACGTTCCACCCATTTGTAAATCTCTTTTAGAAAGCATTTAATGTAATGCTATATAAATTGTTGTGTTTATTGTTGTGTTTATTGTTTTATCAAATAAATCGTCTGTAGATATGAATAAAGAGCTCTCTACAATTTTTTACTTGTATTTAGAGCATAACTTCCAAACAAATGAAAAGTATTTTGAGATGCAGTTACTCCATTTGTTGGATAAGGAATCATATATCGTTCAATGTTCTGAGTTAATGAATATGTTGTTGAAAGTACAAATATACCTCTAGGAACATAAACATCTCCTAAATCACTTATCCATTTTCCATTGAATGTTCTACGTCCAGCTAATGTTTGTAATGAACCATCAATATGGCCACTAAATTGTATAACTGCTACATTTCCATCTGTAATTCTATTTAGATAATTAAGATTAACACCATCATTAAGATTAACAGGGTCATTTTCAATTTTAATAAAATTATTTTGCATATCTAGACTTCCATTAATTACTCCTCCTTTAGAACTAACGATGTTTGCGTCTAAATATTTTTTATTAGGAACACTATAATCATAAGGAATAACACCAACGGGATCACCACTAGCAGTAATACTTCCATAGACATTTAAATGACCTGTAATATCTCCACCAGTAAGTGGTAGCTTAGTATCAGCATAATCTTTCGTTGCAGCATCACTATGATTTGTAGGATTAGCAAGATCTACTATTCTAAAATTATTCATATCGATATCTCCATCACTTGTAGTTCCTCTTGATACTTGTGTAACTAAATTGGTATCTATATACTTTCTATTTACAGCATCTCCAAGATCAACAGGATCACCTAAATCCTTTATCAAATTTCCATTCATACTTAAACTACCTGTAAGTACATCACCACTTTTTTTAACGTAATTTTTTATACCAATTCCTTTTCTTTTAGGTCTGAACATTTCTATACAATAGTAAAAAGAAAATCAATGTAGGTTATTCCACTTGCAACAGTAAATTTATCGATAGCATATCTACAAGTTCCATCTATATTAATTATTAAAATTAGAGTACCACTAACTCCATACGTCGATTCACTAGTTAATTCTACGTATGCATTTGTTTTATTAGTTGCGTACATAACTCCACTAACCATTGAAAAGTTCGGTAATACTCCTGGAAAGAATGTTTTAAGATTAGTATTGTATGCAACAATATCTCCAGTAGTCGCAATAACAGGTATATCCCCTGGTGTGAGTTGTTGGAATTGAAATTTATTTCCTGTACTACCATTAGCTGTAATACTTAAACCAAGCATATCAAGATAAAATACTGTTGGATAAGTACCAGAGCCTGCTCCAAAATACCTAAATGATATTTGTTTATTATTATCTACATATTGTTTTGTCACAGTATCAGAGTCTTTTAAGTTAGTAATATTCTTATTTCCCATATTCATACTTGCTGTTGCTTTACCTTTAAACACTTGTGTCATATTTTTTAAGAGTCCGTAGTTAATCACTTTATAGGGTCTTAAATCACTGTATACAGATCCATCAGCAGAGTTTCCTGATATACCAAAAACATTCTTACAATTCAACTGTGATGACATCTTTGCATTAGTCTTTGAAAGGAACCCTGACATACTTGAAACGGTTGCTAACTCACCTATAACATTTGTAGCAACACTTCCTCCAAAGTTTTAACTAAATCCATAGCTCAAATTTATTGCATCACCAGCATTAGGAGGGTATGCTAAGTTAGTTACTCTATTTCCGTTAGCGTTAAGATCACTATAAATAGAACCATTAATCTTTCTAACTTTTTCCATTCACTTATAATATATGAAGAATAAAAAAGGAAAAGGTGTTGATAGTATAAAAGAAGGAGTAGATACAACTAAGGAAGTCGTTTCAGGTATTACAACGGCAACAGAAGTAGGTTCTAAAACAGTTATAAAGATAGTACCTAAAGTTGCTATGAAGCTGCCCTTACAGGCCTCAAACAAAATCGCAAAGATCGTTCCAAAGGTATTACAATCATTTAAAGTCATTGGAACAGCTACTAAAGCTCTAGGAGGATTTCTATCAGGAGTAACAGGAATAGTAGATCTTGGTTTGTTTATAAAAGAAATTGTTGATGATATTGCTTCTGGAAAATATGGACAAGTATTCTGGAAAACAATGACAGATAAAAAAGAAGGACTCTCAAAGATGGTTGCATGTTTGGAAGTAGGTTTCTACACTAATGAGATATTATTAGAAGCTGAAAAAGCAAACAGTGATTGGTATTTAAATCCTAGTAATTTTTTATCTGATACTTTTGGAGAAGAAGTTTCTTGGGATGCAACTCAACTTGATCCTATAGCATGGAAGAAGAACTTTCTTGAAATGAGAGGAGGCTTTTTACCTGCTATTCCAGCCATCATCGCTAGCATAGCAAGTGTAATAGGAACCGTTGGTTTAGCAGTTTCAATAACAGTAGCAGTTGCAGGATCGATAAAAAAAAATAGTAGATGAAACAATGTATACTGCTAGAGCACCTAAAATGAATACTCATGAAGAGAGAATAAGTGCTTTGACACTCCAAAAAGAAAGATTAAATAATGCTATTGTAGACCTAAAAAACATGATAGAACTACTTGAAAAAGGGGTTGATATAGATTTAAGTGATAAAGTACAGAATTCAGAAGTCAAAAACAGATTAACTTACCTTAATAAGGGAAGAGAGCTTGTAGAAAAAGGAGGTGTTAATTATAGTGAAGATTTAAAAAGAGACATAAAAAAAGTAGAAGCTTCTACTGTTGGTGGTCGTAAAACGTGTGACTATAAGGCTGAGAGTGCAATGCTATTGAGTAATCTTTTTGCACAAGGTAAGAGTCAAGAAGAAATATATAACGAAATGATTAAACTTAGAGATGACTTAAAGCGAAGATGTAAAAACTAAAAGTCACTGTAGCGAACTATTTTATTGTCTTCTGTTAAAGCATAAGTAAAATTAAGTTTTGCAAATTGGAGATGTAAACGTATGGCTTCCATATCCCTAGCAACGGCTGCTTCCTCTATATCGTCAAATGAGCCAATATAATAAGAAACTTTATTTATTTTTACTCGTGACACCCACTTTTTCGAACGTTCATGCCAATGCACACCAATAAAGCCAGAAGTATTATTTTTTAGTTTTCTTTTATTTCTTTGATTTTCACCACTAGTAGCTTCACGTAAATTATTAAAGGAATTATTTAATTTATCATCATCAATGTGATCAATCTCATTCAAAGGTAGTTTACCAGTCACTATCAACCACGCCAATCTATGAGCGTAGTATGATTTTCCATCAATTCTTATTTGTTTATAACAATTTTTATTTATCACTCCAGCTTCTTCTCCTCTAGAAATACGCCCACGACTTTCATTCCACATAAACTTACCTGTAAAAGCATTGTAAGATAATAATTCATTGACACGTTCTCTAAAAGCAGCAACTTGATCTTGATCCATTTATACATAGTTTTATAAATGTTTAATATAATTATATATAATGTATAGTGAAGTCAAACTTGATCTATCTGATCACCAAATTGATCTTATTCATAAATCTAAGGAACCAATTTCTATAAGATTAAAACATGCTGATTTTAAGCGGTACTAAATCTATTCTTGTAACTGATACTCAAAAAAGAAGAATAGAAAAGTATAAGGCGAAAGGAGTAGGAATGCAGTTGAATTTGAGTCTTAAACAGTTAAAGGCAAATAGAAAGCATGGTTCTGGTATTGTAGATATAATAAATAAGATATCTGGAGGAAGAGAGTTTCACTTAAAGTTGCCAGCAGGAGTAAAATCTGAATTTGTTCCAGACGGAAATTTTAATAATACTAATAGATATAGTTATGCGGGTCCGGGAACTAAGTTCGCTCAAAGAATGGAACAGGGCTACCAAGGCGTTAATGACCTTGATAATCGTGCACTTATCCACGACCATACATATACAGAGACTGGTGGAATGCCAGAACCAAGAAGAACAGAAATACGGAATCTGTCAGACCTTGTTCTTGCTGAAAGTGCTGCCCGTATTGCTCTTGATCCTAAGCAGCCTGCTTATGTTAGGGAAGACGCTAAAACAGTGGCAGCTATCATGGCAGCAAAGGCAAAATTGGGCTTAGGTATTGGTGGAATGTTAAACGATTCATTTGCAACTGATTTCTTAAAAGATAAAGTAAACAATCCATCAAGTTTGAATAAGATAAAAAAGTATGCCAGAGGCATTGTTGATAGGATGTTAGATATCAGTAGAAAGAAGATGTAAAAAATTAACTAACCTAACTAATTTTTATTTTTGTTTTTATTTTTTAATAACCTAATAATCAGCAGCATTGAAATCTCCTCGTTTTACAGAATCATAGACTTTATCTTGATCAAGCTTTAATCTAATATTAAGTCTTTCTTCAGAATTATAAGAGTCTTTAGTAACATAACTTCCATCGAGGATACCAGTAATAGAAAAGTCACTTCCAAGTTTATTAACTACATCAGCAATAGAACTGCACTTCAACTGTTTATTTTTTTGATCGAAGAATATACTTGGCTTGATACCAAAATCAATTCGAACTCCAATTGTAGACCTTTTACTCAAGTCATATCCTTTGAAATCAAGTTTCTTACTAGACCTTTCTGCAATGTCTTTAATAGATGGCATTATGTCTTCAGTGATGTATAACCACATGTTGTAATATTGCTTAGAATCTTTTGAAGTCCTCTCTTCAATGTGAACTCGAGCTGGCTTTCCTTTTGGAATTATGACTGAAGCGTTTTCAAGAACTACGAATTTCTTATTTTGGATTTCCATTTCTATAAAGGGTAAATAATTTGTTTAAATCAAATCAATAATTCCATCGTTGTTCCAAAATCAGTCAATTCCATTAGTTTTAAGAAGATTAGACACCTCCTTCCACAATCTTTCTGATTGAACTTTTGTAATTGAAATGTTTGAAAAGATGGTATATCACCAAAGTAACTTATTACCTCTGGCATTGGTGGTGCTCCAAAAGAATCAAAGTAAAAACACTTAGACCCTTCTTTCTTTAATGCAACCCAGTGATATATTGCAAGGTCTGTCTTTCCAGTGCTACAAATAAGACATTCGTTCTCTAAAGGCTTTGTTAGTTCATCTCTTGCAAAGACACCTCTAAAGTTTTTTATATCTAATTCTTTTATATAGTTATTTATTTCTATATCTGTCAAAGCTGATGATTTTATTTTATTTTTAGTTTTTCTATCGCACTTTTAATCTCACCAATTATTTGTTGTTCACTTACTCCTCTTCCAATTCTTCTTTCTTGTGATAAAGATCCTTCACCGATTGGGGCTGGAGTACTTCTTAGTTTAACAAACTTTGATTTCTTTTTATTACAGATTGTACAAATCCCCCTTACCATTCCTCTTAATCCTTTTGTACTATCTACCTCAACATACTCTTCATGCAATGTATTAGTTGGCTTTTACACTTCATACAATATATCTCCATATACAAATATAAAAAATTTAATATAGGATGTCTTTAAAAGTTAGGACTTTTGATTGCGTACAGGATACTACTTCTGGGCATGAAGAACCATTACCTAAAAAACCAATTAGAGCATTGGTTTTAGGTCCTAGTGGATGTGGTAAGACACAGTTAGTAATGAATTGGATATTTTTAGGAAAATTAATGTATGATATCTGTACTATTATTGCACCAAGTTTATATCAGCCGATGTATCGTTTACTTATTTCAATGACAAAAGAAAGCCCTGCTTACGTTTGGGTTAATGGAGTGGATGAAATACCAAATGTTGACTCGTACAAGAAATGTAAAAATGTTGTTGTATTAGATGATTTGATGACTGAGGATCAGTCTAACATATCAGATTATTTTACTAGGGGTAGACATAAAGGATTGAATGTATTTTATCTTGCTCAAGGATTTACTAATATTCCTAGAAGAGATATAAGAAATAATATAAACTTTATAGTAATCTTTAAACAAAATAAAACTGATATAGAATACATTCGTGAGTCTTATGTTGATGATATAGGTAAAAAAGAATTTAAAGATTGGATCGATTCTAGCACAAGGAAAGAATTTGGTTATTGTGTTATAGATCTAACTAAAACTGAGAACAATGGAAGATTTTGGTCTGTTGATGAAGAAGGAAAATAACTAATAACTATTTTCCATACTTAATAGGAAAGGAATGATTAACGGAAAGTTGTATCAAAGAAAAAATAGACCGTATGAAGGAAGTGTTCAAGAAGCTCTTGATTTAGAAGATTTATATAGTAGTTTGGAGAAGTTAAATGTTGCGACAATACTTAACAATAGTGAAGAGATAGCGAGAATAGAAGCTGAGATTGCTGCTAGAGATCAGATAGAACATAAACTAAATGAACGTGCTTTAGAGCGTTCAAAAAATGATTTAGGTGAGACTGATTTTAATAAACTTAGAGTAATGAGACCTAAACTTGCAATTCAAATGGAGACTAATAAACTAATTGAAAAGGCGATACAGCCTAAACCTAAAGAACCTCAAGATGTTTCTTTGGTTTTGAAAAAAGCAATTGCTGATATTACATCTGGAAAATATAAAAAAGTAATAACAAGAGTAAATCAGGCAAAGAGTAATGCAGCTAATCCAGAAATAAAAGAAATTATTGATGGTGTTCAAAAGGCAGTGGCAGAAAGTCTTAACATTAATCCATCTACTGGTACTCCAAAGATTAATAAAGGATCTATAAAAGAAGTTGGAGCAAGTACCCCAAAGAAAAGAGGTAGGAAACCAAAAACTACTTTACCAACTGTAAGTGTTATAGGACCTAGTATAGAACCTAGTATAGAGCCTAGTATAGAGCCTAGTATAGAACCTTCTGCTAGTGTTACAGATCCTAACACTACTGAATTTACAACTCCTACTAGCACCCCAAAGAAAAGAGGAAGAAAAAGAAAAAACACTTTACCAATTGAAAGTGTTGAAGAACCTGATACAGATCCACAATTTACAACTGTTATAGAACATAGTTTTCCTAAAATCACATTTTCAAAAGACCCAGATCTTATTAGAAAAGAATTAATTAAACTTACTAAAACAAAATCTGCTGGTAAAGTGAATACTCGTATGGAAGAATACATAAAAGGAATTACAGAGAGTAATATTAATGATAGAATTCTTCAAATTACTTTGTATTTGGACAAAAAGGAAGAAATGACTAGAAAAGAAGAAAATATTTTTAATTATATAAAAAAACTACAATATCTTAATTCAGGAGAAGGATTAAAGGTTGTTCCAGTGTTTGTTAAGAGTGATAAAGAAGTGTTTAGTAAAATTGATTTATGGTTGAGAGAGCTTGCAGCTGGAAATAAAGGAGTTGTAAATTCAATAAGTGCTGCTGTAGATTATTTAGCTAGATCTAGGAAAGCACCAAAGTCTTACGTTGCAAAAATAAATAATCTATTATTTAATATATAGAAAATGAGTGATCTTTTAGGTATTACAAAAGACATACTTAAGAATGTTGAAGTTATTAGAAAAAGTAGTCAGGCAAGTAAAGAAGGGTATGTGTTCAATATTATTGGAAATTCTAACCCACTTAGTCTTCGTATTAATAATCCTATTTTATTTAGAAACAAAAACCTAAAAGTTTGTTTTAAGAAGTTTGTTGGAATCAATTCCATAAAAAATATTACTACTTCTAATAATACTTTTGTTTATAGAAGTGCGGGTGGTTCAGAACAAACTGTAACTATAGAACCAGGAATTTATACCGTTGATAGTGATGACTTAAACACTGGTATTGTTGATAGGATTATTAATTATATTACTCAATCAGGTTCTACAACTGATAAGTTTGGAATTGGTGTTGATACTGGTACTGCACACTCATGGATTAGTGTGAGTTTAAAAAAGGGAGGTGTTTTAATCTTACAGTGATTTCTTAAATTTTAGAAAGCAGTATCTAGGTATTAATGAAATTGTTGAACCAGTTGGTGTTAGTTATAATGAGTGGTTATCACTTTACCCAATTCACGTTATTGATCTCCAATACAATGATGAACCCCTTAGAGTAACAACATCACTTGAAGTGACCATTGAGTTCAATAGCAGTGCTATTCCAGCTATTGGTATTATGGTTCATTACATATCTATTTGTGAGAATACTGCTGAACTAACTTCGAATGGCTCGGGTTCTAATTTCACTTGTGTCAAAGGTGCTATGGTTTACGAAGGAAAAGATTTTTAATAAACATCATAACAACTAAATATAATGCAAAAAACAAATTTTATTCAGGGGTCTGATGAGTGGAAGAAGTCTGTGAAGTTAAATATTGGAGGGTCGGAAGTGTATTCAGTTTTGGGTAATGATATGGTATTTGGCTCTCAAATTGATTGTGACATTGAATTAATTTCAAATAGAAAACTAAAAAAATATATTGCTAACTCTCAACCTATAAGATTTCCTCAGATGATGTTTGGAAAAGTATTCGAGCCAATAGCAGCTAAGTTTATAGAAATTAAGTTGAATAGAAGTATTGAGAATTCAAATGAATGTTTTACTAGTGACGGAGTTTATCGCTATTCTCCAGATGGAGTTATTGATCAAGATACTCTAATAGAAATAAAATGTTTATGGAGTAGAACTATTGTAAAAGATTTTATTCCAAAACAATATATTGCACAGTGTTTACTTGGTTTACACGTCTTAAAGCTTAGCAGATGTTTTTATAGTGAATTTGAAATACTCGTTCCAGGTTTGAATTGCTGTGATGTACCTAAAGACTATGTTGCTGCAGGAACAGTTAGAATTCCAACAACTTATAAATTTGATATACCAATACGTGAACCTCTTTTTATGTTTTTACTTAAAGATGAGAAGTACGTTGAATTCGAATTTGATATAATTTCTAAATATGGTCGTTTTAACAATAAAAAAACTTTGGTTATGATATCAAATATTACATTAGAAAAGTAGAGATACAAGTAGTTGAAGAAGAAGATCCACTTAGATTTATAAGAATTGTTCTAGTTGTAAAGGAAGTGTTAGAGAGATCTAAAATATTAATAAATAATTATATAGATGAACAAAAAGTTTCACAGTGAGGACTATGTATCGAAGAATAATGGTTTCATTCTTTCTGATCTTGATGCAAGTGGAAATAGAATTATAAACTTAGGTGACCCCGTTAACGACTATGACTTGTTACAAAGGCCTATGCTGACGCTAACTTTGTCGTTAATTCAGGAATAACAATGAATCTTGGTGGTAAACGCATTACAAATCTAGGAGCAGGCTTTAACCCTACTGATGGTGTAAACGTTTCAAAAATAAATAATTATGTTAAGAAGACCGGAGATACAATGTTGGGAGATCTAGATATGAATGGTAAAGCCATAACATCTACTTATTGGAATTCTGGTAATAACAATCCAGTAGTCTTAAACGATGATTATTGTGTTACTTATGGAGGAATGAAAAGAGATGTATTATTGAAAGCATTTCCTTCAACAACAAATATTAATATGGGTGGTAACTCTATTACTAATGTTGCAGAGCCTGTTAACCCCTCTGACGTTGCTACAAATAATTATGTAGATAAAACACTTAAAAAAATAACGGAAGTAATCTCAATCTCAATGGACCCTAAAGCATTAAATTCAATTTTAAATCTATCAACCCCTTACTCATGGACAAATAAAATGTCTCCACCTATAATGATATTAAATGTTATGGTTGTTGGAGCATCTAATTGTGTATTTCTAAAACCTAATACTGATACAACAGTAGTATCTGGTGATGTAAGAGCTATAAACACTTCTTCAACAGGTGTTAACTTAAAGTACTATGTATATTTCAATAGATTACCTACAGAGTATTACTTCGTTGATAGCACAGGAAAACTAAAGGTAAACATCTTGGTTAGCTATGTACCCTCCTGAAAAGTATAAATGAACTATTAAAACTATTAACTCTTTTAATTTTGTTGCTTTTTGTTTACCTTTAACAACCGGAAATAATTTAGAAATGCAACAGATGGCTTCGTGATCTAAACAATGATGTAAAGAAGTAGAACAACATTGTTTTTTAAGTGTTTCTTAACCAGTAAGTACAGTTTAGTTGGTTTTTCTTTTTTATAATAATTAGAATCTATGTTACAGTACGAACAGATTATGCAGTGGTTATTACGAAAAAGGCTAGAATCAAATTCAGTTTCTTTCATATCTTTATCACAGATACAACAACGAGTTTCATATTCCTGTTTTGGTTTTTTTATTTTTGGTTTACAATGTGGATGACCTGTTTCAAGGTATTCAACTTCACTAAACGTGCTTAAGCATGTATAACAAAATATTTCCATTCTCTATAGAATGTCGTTCTTAACTCTAAATGAAAGAAAAAAGAAGGTAAATTCAATCCTAACTCAGATATAAGCCAAGTATTCAAACTAAGACCTAAAAACATTCCACAGGGTTTCTTTAATATTGTTGAGCCTAATGAAAATCACCAAGCAGACATTTTGTATATGCCTAATGATTCTGGAAATAAATATGCTTTGAGTGTTATTGATGTTGCTAGTAGATATAAAGAATCAAGACCTCTTAAAACAAAGTCTTCTAAAGAAGTAACAAAAGCAATAATAGATATTTACAATAAAGGTCCTTTGAAGTGGCCAAAGAAAATGACTGTAGATCCAGGATCAGAATTTAAAGGAGAGTTTGCTAAAGAAATGAAAAAACATGAAACACATATCATAGAAGGAACTAGTAAAAAGAGCGTTGCACTTGTTGAAAGAATGAATAGAACAGTTGCTGAGAGAGCATTCATTGCTCAGTATGAAAAAGAATTAGGAAGTATTAACAAAGGAGATTATAATAGAAACAGAGAGTGGATCGATAATCTACCAAAGATCATTGAATATTTAAATAATAGTGTTACAAGAATGATTTGTGAAGAACCTGCAAAGGCGATAAAAAAAGAAAAGGTAAAACTAAAGAAACCAAAATACCATGGCGAAAAGCTATTAGAACTTGGGACGAGTGTTAGGTATTTATTAGAACCTGGTGAAGGAGAAGATGAGAAAAGAAGAAGAGCTACAGACCCAATATGGAGTCTAAAAACACACTATCGTTAGAATAATGGTATTAAAACAACAACCAGCTAGATATTTTGTAAATGATGTTAAGAGAAGTTTTGTTAGAGAAGAGTTATTAACCTTCTAGATTCAAAAGGGAGAGAATTTCTTTGGCTTATTCGTGAAGACATTTGCTATATAAGGTAAAAATATTTATGCTAATTGATGTTGATTTGAATTTAGTGATGATAGAATTTTTTCCTTTGCGATATCGGGTAATTTTTTGACAACCGATGGTGGAACCGAGGTTGGCGAAAAATTAGACGATGTAAAGGGGAAAATTTCTATCATCACGGTGTGGCATTACAAACTTCCAACACTCGATTCATAGCTCGTCACATACATGATGAAGTTCACTCAATTGTCTGAACCGAGAATGGCTCGTAACTGCAAGACAAGGGTAAGGAGAAGGGAGAGAGAGAGAGGGAGAGAGAGAGAGAGAGAGAGAGAGAGAGAGAGAGAGAGAGAGAGAGAGGCGTCGATTGTAGGCGTGCCAGCCTGTAACTTTCATCGATGAAACTGTGTCGCCTCGCCGTCCAAAAGAAAGTCCTGCTATCGCTAATCAGTGCCCAGGCCAACGCGAGCTGCGAATAATGCGGCTGCCACGTGAAGGTTATGATACCGTTTCGCCACTTTTCGCCACACGTTTCGCCACTTTGCTGCCACTGAACTGTTCACATCTAGGCAGGTCACGAAAAGTACAACCACTAAAGCAGCTAGCGCTTTTTCCTAAGGAAAATCCAGCGGCGAACGGCAGCAGGCAGTTCGGTGTACAAACGTGGCAGGGCGGTGCAGCGTGCCTACGCCAAACGAGGCAGGGCTTAGCAGCGGCCGCGGAAACTACCACGAGGCGGGCGCTAGACTTAGGACAGGGCTCCCATAATGCGAACACATGGCTAAATTTCAGGTGTGGCGAATCTCGCCTGAAATATACGTCTTTGCGTTGAATGCGAAGCGCTAAGCGCCAAACCGAGTGCGCAGGAGGCCGGACTTCGTTAGGAGCCCTCTCTGACGCTGAGGGCGGAAGCAATCGCATTGCAGCGGCTCCATTAATCGCGTTTGCCGCGAAGCTCAAACGTACGTGAGCCACTAGCCAAGTTTTCGAGGACTGCCATCGCTTCTGGTCGGTAAGTTAGCCCCACCGGCTGCAGTGCCAAGCAAAGCAAAGCGAGCCTCCGCATAGCATCTTAGCAAATCTCCCTAGTGCTGCAGCAGCCCCCGGTCGAAGCAGCCCCCGGTCGACGTTGCCTCGCTGGCTTGCTATCCGTGCTTCCAGCCGTCGGATTTATTGCAGCGCTGGCTGCCTACGCACATGGCCTGCCGCCAGACTCTCAGCTCCGGTTGATCGACGAGCTGCTGCGCAGGCAATCTTGAATACTGTAGCTAGGCTGTAGCCATGGCACGCTAGAATGTTCGCTCTATCTTCCTTTCGGCTGCAGACTCTCTTGTCATGCAGAACCCGTGCGACCTCGTCAGTAAGCGTATGTCACGGAGTAGCCTACCGGTGCGGCTCGGACGCTGAATAGGGAGCCAATCGGATGCTGCTGCTCTAATCAGAATTGCGTAGAGTAATTTGTGCGGCGACGGCGGCCTAACCAGTGCACAAACTAACCACTTGGCGCCTAGTTTAGTGCTGCTCGAGCCCAAGCTGCTGCCGCCATTTCGCCCTTATCATCAACAATGGAGAACTCCGTTTAGTAATACGGAACGAGGTTAGGCGACCGTCGAGGAAAGAGATAGACTAGAGTGGGAAAGTATGAGAGATGTGCATGAATTGAATGTTAAAGTGTTTAAGAAAGAAGAAAGTGTTGTCTGTGCCAGTAATACTGTAGTAATAATAATTATGTATTTGCATAGGACCATAAGAGAACTAAATCTCTTTTAGGCATGTGGCTCAAAGAAAGCATGTCTATATTAGTTAGTGATAGAATGTATGGTGTCAGCACGCATAAGCTCACAAATAGCAATTCACGTGTACCCTGCAAATGCTGAGGAACCAGTGCATTTTTTCTAGCTTTTGTTTAAATTCCGTCAAGTCAGGGGATGCCTTGATGTCAGTCGGGAACGAGTTCCAGGCTTTAGAACAATACAAGGTAAAGGCTCTGCCCACAAAGGATTTGAGGTTAGTTAGAAGCTTATCGAAATGACTAGAAACAGAAGAGGGGGGTGGGGGGGTACGATGCCTAGTGTGATTGGGAAGTATATCGTAGTAGTGTAGATGTCACCATGGTGTAAGAGATGTTGCGAGGGGCTCTACATTTTGAGACATGGAAAGCAGTAAGGCCTGCTGACAAGTCTTTATATGCTAGCTTGAGATAGCAGGCTGACTTGTGGATGCTGGCCTGTGATTCTTACCCGGTTTGTCAAGCTTCAGGAGCTCATTGAAAGAGTGGGCTTATTAAACCATAGTTGAGGAGCATATATGTGATGCTGCTGAAAAGAGATTGCCCAAATGTTTTATGCAATTAATGTCTGTACGAGTTTTGTGATGTAAGTGGCCTTTGATGTAATTGGAAAGGACCTATACCTTTCTCTGGTGGTCCAGTTGGTAGGCCAACGTTGCCTATTTCAGCAGGGTACATAATGCAATTCATGTCGACGTGTGCAAAAGCCCAATTGGATCGCATTGCACTGCACTTTTGACCATCCCCTTATTAGCACCAGCTGCCACCGAAATGTCCGTGGGTCACATTCGACATATTATGGCTGTAGCCGTAGAAGTCACAAAAGCAGGGATAAACTTTAAAGCCATGGGTTAGCACAATGTGATCGACTGTTTTGTGATGGTCAAATAAGTATTGCGCTCATATGCCCTGGCGTGCACCCGACCACCCTCTCTAATGTACACACACTAACTCACACATGCACATATCCATTTGCACTTACTAGCACACTCAGCCTGTAAGTCTCTCATTCTGCTTTTTGCAAGTTGCCAGCCTTACACTTGTAGCAACTTGTACGATTTTCACTGAATGATCAAAATGTCCATTTGGCATTCATACAAGTGATTGCAGTTATGGATATTCCGGAATAAAAAGAACTTAAGTAATCTAGACATGATTACACAAATGTGTGAAATGGCTTTGCTGTCGCACTATTATCTAAGCAGACCCTGACTTTTCAATGTTCCTTTGCCGAAACTAGGCTTGAGTGACAGCGTAGGAAATGTGCTATACTAATAACAAGTCATTTTGGAATAGTACGCCCAGAATACAGGCACGACACTAGGCTTGGTTAGCAGTACCTCAACCCCATGTGTGGATGCAGTGATGCAGCTTGTCATGCACGGCTTCACTCGTAGGCTCCATTCCATAGCCTCCCTTCAATCGTTTGCCGTGCTTATATAAAGTTGGCATTTTATGTCAATCAGCTGCTGCAATCTAGCATATCAATTTTTCTTCTATATCCTCATTATGCTATTACTGCAATTAATGGTGGGCAAGGAGCCAGCATGTTTTATAGCAGTTGTTCTCAATCTTCCTAATGCCGAGACCCTTTAATAAAGTTCCTCATGTTGTGGGGGTCCTCAACCATAAAATAAATTGTGTGCGAAATGCGGAAATGCGTGTTTTCCGATGGTCTTAGGCGACCCCCTGTGAAGGGGTCTCGACTCACAAATTGAGAACCACTGTTCTGTAGCATGTAAAAAATGACGCATGCCTCTCTACTGGTATGGGAAACTGCAACACTGGGTTGTTGGCCTCAGCTATGCCTTATGACTGCAGGCAAGGAGGGGGGTCGGGTTTCAGTTGTCTGTCCTGTGGAATTGATTGTCGATAGGCGAAATTCCCTTTGTGCTACACCAGGCTGCTAAAACGTCGACAAACAGTAACAGCAATTGCCGATGCGGTAAATTTGTGAAAAGCAAACCTCTGGTCATGCTTTCTTTGCAGCATCTGTAAAGTGCCTAGAAAGAGATCAAGTTCTTTGAGGGTGCTGTACAAATGTATTATTATTGTTATCGCATTTATGCATTCTTGTACATGATCAGTGGTACACAAAGTGAAGCAGAGAATTGAGGGAGCTAGAAACAGAAGATGGACCAACTCCACCAAGAGCACGACTATGGCTTTGTTTGCATATCTCTTAAATATGTCGCCGTACAAATATAATGTTAGTGCTAATGTAATGTTTTGATTGCGACCCATAAGTGTAGGGAAGGAGCCAACAGCCCCACCCCTGCTGGACTAATACAAAGGGGTCTGGTGCCTAACTGCCCGATAGGCTTTTTTTCAGTTTTGCTATAACAGGCTTCATCTGGGAGGGCCATTGCCTCCCACTGGCTTCCTCTTAGCTACCTGTTTTAGTTGATAGCATGGTAATGTCTTGCAAGCTTACTTCGGCTGAATTTATGCCACATACTTTCTAATAGTACAGACACTGCTGTGTGTGCTCAGGAGTGGCCATGCACATACACAGAAGCTCTTGTCCTGTGCTGTGCTGATCGTTTAGGATTATTTTATTCAGCTATGTACAGCAATTATGCTCTTGTCTTGCATTGCATTATTAAAAAAACAAACATTTTGATGCCGACCTGTGGCACTCTTGCATTGCACTGTGAAGTGATATAGGGGGAAGTGGCCTGTCTGCTAGTTGACGACATAGAAGCTGAACATAGTTACCATGTTCAAGCTTCATCACTGCACTGACCTATGAGGTCAGGGTGATCCAGTGGTTTCCAGGAGTTACTGACATGCTCGTTTGCTGGCTGGATCTTGCTTCACTGAAGCTGGCTCTTTCGAGCAATGCCTTGCGGGTACTCTGGATCCGACTTACAAGCCTGTGACAGGTGCAAGAAAAGCAGCAGTTTTGCTTCAGCTTTGTAGGCTGAACATGTACAAAGTTCGAGCCATGCTCGGTCATAGAAAAATAGAAAGTTTTAGCATCCATCGTTGATCTTGGTAGGCATCCTTCCCTGTTTTCAGTATTGTGTAGCTGCCTGTACCATAGGATAGTAGAGGATCTTCAGCTGCTGGTGTTGATTTTGTGCTACGATCTTTAGTGCTAGCCTCGGGACTCTCGGTCTTGGAGGTCCACCGTTTAGTTAGCCACCCACCCTTGACTAGCTATCGGCAGTCCAGTATTCCTACCCAGGTAGGGTCAAAGGCAGCCTGCCGAATCCCATCAGCCGATCTTTTGGACAGATAGCTGTAGCCTTAACAGTGATGATAGTGGCAACCTCGAGTGCACGACAACATTGAGGAATCTGCAGTGACTAGCCGGATCGACATCGGTGACCACCCTGACGAAACGATCATGTCTACAATGTCTGCATCAGTCGATTTGCATACCTTGCTTGGCACCTGCCCAGACAAAGGCTGCTGCCTGCCTCCTGGCTAGGTTAAGCCTAATGGCTTATTGCTATCGACTGGAGGCAGCATCGTGGCAGCTGTTACTGACTCAGCTGATATGTCACTAGTCCTTTGGCTTGTGCTGCCCTTCCCAGATTGTCCGGCAGGTGCTTGGGCATCAGCATTGGGATGTGCACCTGAGTGAGTGCTTGCCACGACGACGGAGTGAGCTTCTTTATCGCTTAGACCCTGGATGGTAATGGTGTGATGCTGGCCACTGCTGATGGTGTGCATCTGAGCTTCATTGTCCCCCTTTAGCAGTACGACCATCTCATCTAGCTGTTCGTCTTGACGTTCAACGGAGTGGTGTTGTTTAGGCGCCCCATTGACGTGACTGGCCTTGACTATTGCCTGCTGCGAAGATACTCGTTGTTGTGAGAGGCCACTGCAGCCGACGACCTCATTCACCTGCAATGATGAGTGTCATTATGCGTGCATTCCATCGTTGCAAGAGTAGCGAATCAAGTTAGGGCTGCTATGATTGGTTTTACCTGAACACTTGTAAGTGGGCTATCATTGGCAGCCTCAGTGCTGCTTTGCTTATACATCTTCCCATTGCACACAGGCTTCTGCAGCGTAATGGCTGTGCCACCGTTGCTTGCAGCATTATAAACTTTAAGTGGCTGTGGTGTATTAAGACTAGCTTGACCGTTAATGTTGGTGGATCCACTCCGTGAGGATGAAAGGTGTCCTGTCCTTGCATTTAGATGAGGAGCTGGGCCTACCCAGCTCAAAACCACAGGAAGCAGCGTGATACCATTGAACAAGCCAAAGATGACGACCAGGAAGAACACCTGCAATTGAAAAAGTGCAAGAATGTTGAAGTTATCCCTATCGGTTATGAGAATTAAAAGAAGTAACGAGTAATGACAGATTGGAGGATGTACTGTAGACCATGGCTGCCAGACCCTAATCAGGGGTCATCGATGGCAAAATAACGTTAGTCCCTCACACTAGTTGAAAGGTAGTTGTTGCACAAGAAACCCTCTGTCCTTAGGTTGCAGCTACCGAGGGCTTTATGCAGCTGCAGAGATAGTAATGCTGAGAGAAATATATCGAGTCTTAATACTCATTACAATCTACCTACGTGTGTAGGATATGTTGGTTTAATGCTTAGCAAAAAATATTGGCGGTGGCTTTGACTATGACCCATATGATTTACTCAGCATAAGCCAAAATTAAAACAAATTTATTAGAATAAGAAGATTTACATGTTAGCACCCAGCGTTTTAGGCTCTGTCGGCCCAAGTTGCCGAGGCGATGCACAAACATCTAGCCGGGCCTCTCGTCTGAAGACCTGACATGAGCATGTTTTTATTCGAATTAATTAATTTTTTATAGGTTGTATGCTGCTGCAAAAGATAAAAATGAATTTATTGGAATAAGAATACTTACATGTAGCTACATGTGGCGCAAGGTTCTCTAGAGGGCGACCCTCCATCGGCACATTAGCAGCATGCTGCCGGAGCCTGATGCTCAGGGTGCTGACATTCAACTAATACTATCCAGATAAATTGATTTTTGTGTAGGTTTTATGCTTTGCAAAACATATGGGTCTATGGCTGTGACCATGCAATTGTGTTATTGTTTCATTAGTGGAAGTCTATATTGTGCTCTAATCCTAGGGTAGCTCTGTTATGACCACTGGAATGAGTTTGCTATATAGCTGGGTTTTCAAGAAGAGTCGGCTATTGAAATTTGTTCCATCGCTTAGGGCATCATCTTACACTGAGAACTGATACAGCCGTGGGTTGAATGTTGGAATATGTGCTTGCTTGCTCCCAGATGCAGCCTAAAAGAGATTTAGTTCTCTCACTGAGCTATGCAAATGTCTTATTACGATTATTATTACACATTGCCGATCCGATATGTAAATGCTTGGCCGGGGAAGTGATTGCTCGGCTGCATATGTAATGTAATGTAATGTATCTCCGTCAGTAACTCCACAAAGTCATAAAGACCATGTGGGTGTTACGCAGGAGAGTTTTGTATAGCGCACTCACAGCCTAAGCGGCTTTCGGTACGCATTCGGTAGCCAACAGACTTCGTCTCACGCAACGAAGAGAAAGTGGGAAGCATAGCAGAGTTAGGAGAGCAGTTGAGGTAGTGAGTAGCATAGAAGTAGCAGTTCAGGACCGCTGAAAAAGATGTGCCATAGTCGGCAGTTGGAGAGTAGATGTGATTTCCCGGCTGCATTTGTGATATCTAGGCTGTATATGTGGTTTCTAGGCTGCACATGCAAGTATGTATGACACAAAGTAAATGAAAGGATAGTGGATTCAATAGCCTAACCTGTATAGCTGAAGAAGAACCTTCACAGCTATCACCCATCTTGCAGTAGGCAATAAAGAGTTGCTTGCATCAAGACTTGACCTGCGACCTGGGCCCTGAAGTGTATGCACCCTCAGTCATCATTTTGAGCCTAGCTAACCTAACCTAATGCCTAGCCTCTGTGTGAGCCACTTTTTTTTCTTCGGTGACTTGCATCCATAGAAACTGCTCTTGCTTTGGATTAAATATGACCTTCTGATCAATGCTATTCACATTAGGTCCTCTCTCTTGGTTCTCATAAGCATTTGACACTAATGGCCACTATTGGCTAATCCTGAGTTGTGCATGCAGATATGCGCCTGCTTGCATTTGCCAGTCCTTGCCAACGTGAAGTTATGTGCCTATTTGGTTTTGTATTAGCCTGAGTGCCACTTGTTTGTGCTGCACGAATTTGCATACTTTGACTGTGAGTAATGCTGCTTAGATAGACTAGGGCTTCACGATTTTTGTCTGTTGTATGGCTATGGTGTGCAGTTATGGAACTTATTAGTTCACCACTACATTGGCCTAAAAAGCACCCATCTTTAGACGTAGGATTAGATTCACTAGCTAGGCTTAGCTAGCATTCGGTGTAAGCAAATTCTTATCATAACTGACCGACAAGCCAGACAGGTTTCGCCAAGGGTTTCTGTGGGCAAACTTGCCTTGAAGAATGTGATGAACACATACGAATTCGAATTGCTGAGAAGGACAAATGCAAGGAACGTGCTGAATCCACCGTGCACTACGGCTGGTCCAATCAAGGACACAGTGCGTCGTGTCCGCTCTACAAAAAAAAGGGTAGCAGTTCTAATCGAGGGCTTCACAGTGTTCGGGTCAGATCTGGCCTAAGCAGAAGCCTAGTGTAAGTAAGGTGAACAGAAAAACTTGAAAATGCTGCTCTGATCTCATACCGTCTTTCGTGCCATTCACCATCATGAACATGTGACCTATGTGGGCCGAGTAGTCGACTGCAAGACCGATCGACAGTATGAGCAAAATCGATGTGAGCGTGTCGATCGTCAGACCCCAGAAGTGCATGAATCCGCACACGTTGACCTGCGTTGAGGTGAGAAAGGTGATTGGTCCTTGCCATGCAGGAGGAGACAAGAGTCTCAGCACGGCTGTCAGCTAGTCTTAAGCTAAGCACAAAGCATATTCTCGAAGAAGGCACTGCCAATTAGGTGCCTGGCCAATTTGGCTGGCCAGCCTCTGCGAACTCACGACGTTCACGATGACGCAGAGGCACACGAGCACACACATCCACACGTTGGCGACGAGCGTGAGAGTGACGAGAAGTACCGCCACGAAGGCAAGGCCGAGGTTCATGTACAGCTCCGACTGGATGACTCGGTTAGTCTCCCAGTTCCTGAACAGGCTGACCCAGACGAATGCATCGCTGCCTAAGTACTGGCTGGTCAGCGAATCCATGCTATCCATCACCTGCACTTCTTTGGTGGAGCTCACCTGGTTCTTGATGGTGAATGCGATTCTCGTCGCCTGCAACCGGTTGCAGAAGATAGAATCGCAGGTTGGCAGGGCAAATAAAAAGAAAATTCCCAGGGGTCCCGGTGTACTGAAGCGCCAATAGCAGATAGAGCCCAAACTTGAGCCAGAACAAGTGGCCCTGTACTTGAGGTCTGAAAAATTACGATAGACCAAAATGAGCAGGTCAATTTATGAGAGTAAGCAGGAATCGGGCAGAGAATAGTATGATTCCGGCGATTGTTGCTTGCTACAGATAATGCATGTTTGTATGCTTGGGGCAATCCACTGGCCAAACTTGAATGGTATTGCATAAATGAAGGTTATTTGAATGTCTCAAGCACAGACGTGACAGCCGGCAATTCACTCAAGTGAGTCTAGAGGATTCTGACTGCTTCAGAATTTGCCAGTCATCATGAAAAGAACTATTTAATGCTTGCTTGGAATGTTTCAACTAGATCAATCTATTGCGCTTCTGGATGGCTTCACAGAGGCATGCATACGTCCTTGCTTCTGGATGGCTTCACAGAAGCATGTATGCTGATGAGATTTTTTCTTACCGAGAATGGCCCCTCTGGTTCTTTTGTTTTTATATTTGTTGGCCATCGTGCGAACGGGCTGCATGTAAGGGGTGGGTGGGGAAAAAGGGTAGCAGCATCAGCGAGGATGCGGCAGCTGGCTGCAGTACATTGATTTTTTTCGGTGTAGTCAGCAACAAGTCTGTCGTGTTCCACTTGAGGTCCACTGCGTGTCGAATGCCGGCAGGCGTTGTTAGAAAGTGCAGCAGGTTGTTGTAGAAGGCCTCTTCGGTGAGCGGGTAACTATCTGAAGATGCCAGAAGCAGAGAGCAGCAGGTCAGCGCTGCACGCTGGTGGTCAGCGCGAGGATGCTGCCTGCTGCTCTGCGCTGCGCATGCTTGCGTGTTCGTGGCATGCTTGCGTGTTCGTGGCCCGGTGCGTAGCTTGCGTGTGGGGCTTGTTCAACGAGAGAATGCGAGCTAAAGGTTAGGAGAATAGAATTCGTTTGTAAACGTCCGAAGAAGAGAACTTGAGATCTCTAGGCCGCCTGCTGGCTGGGTTATCCCAGTGCGAGCGTGCCCGATAGCACGGCCGCTCGTCCAGTGCAGTCCAGGTGCTAACGTGGCACCGTGCCCTACTCTTGGGTAGAAACTAGACTAGACTAGACTAGACTAGACGTAGAAGCCCCACTCTTGCGTAGAAGCTGCATATGCATCGTCCGGGTTCAACTTTGCCTTTGCAACGGTCTAGTACTGTCTTACACTTACAGTCGTCTCGCCGGTTCATGCGCTAAATTGAAATCTTTCGGTGACTGGGCCCTCAGTTGGTAAGCACCGAAAACCTAGAGCTCGCTTTCGTCTTCTGTGACCTTCACCTGCAGTGACTTGGCGCTATTTAAGTCTCAGCTAAAGACAAAGCTGTTCGGCTCAGCTTTCTTTGCATCCCAGTGAACTTTTATTGTTGTTGTTCCTGCATGCTTATCTTCACAGGATTTAGCGCATGCAACTGGCCAGTGGTCTTGCCAATCAGCAGACCTGAGTCGCATCTTGTGTGCTTTCGAACGCTTGTCTAAGCCTGATAATATCGCTTACCATTAACTCTAGCTTTTGCTTTTTTTGCAGCGAGCTGTAAAGCATCCGGATAAATATTTGATTCTCTTATGGCACTTAACAAAAGGCTCATTAAAATTATTACCCGCTGGGTCGAGGCAATGGCTGCTGTTCGGCCACTGTTGTCTGCAAACGATGTAAACATCTATTGTCGGGGCGAGGGAACATGTACTTACCGGCAGGGTTTAGCGTGTCCTTTATATTTGACAGCGGGACTAGTCGGAGCCAAGTCATGTAGTCCTTGTGCCAGCTTTGTAAGCTTCCGTGGACGACGTAGTCTTTTTCGCCGAGATCACTGTACAGCTGCGTCAAACTGCCCCTCTCGGCATAGTAGTTGATATTACCTGATGAGAAATGGTGGCCAGGAAATTAGAGTGGCTTGGCGGGTGCTCATATCCAGAGCCATGCTGCACAGATTGCCGTATAAAGGCTGGCATGCCTGATAGTTCATGCAAGCAGCAGCAGCTTACCAATATACATATTGACCGTGAGGCCATCGTGGGGGTAGTACTTCTCGCTTGCGTGGAGGTAAGCAGTGAGATACGAGTCTGTGGGCAGGAACCAATCAAGATCGGAGTCAGTCCTCAACTTGTACGAACCGTATATGGTTACTCCAAATATTGCCAGGGCTATGGCACTTATTGAAGCCTGCAAAAAAAGCCTGTGCAGGAGCTTTCTGGCATGATGTATATATATATATATACATATATATATATATATATATCAATTCATTTGTATAGCGCCCCAAGACAACTTCATTTCTATTCAGGTGCTTCACATATGCGCCGGGGCTCGAGCCCACGACCTCAGCCAGACCTTGGTCGGTGCTCGCACCTTAACTGCTGGACCAATCCAGCTCGTGTACACGGTATGCACGTGTTTTTGTGTTCGTCAGTGTGGGTGTGTGTGTGCTTGTTTGTGTATGTATAAGTGTGCCCGCGTGCTTAAATTGCATGTCAGTTGATTTAGCAGCTTCATTTGTATTCCGCTGTGGAAGAGGCTAAGCAGCTACTGCCCTGCTTGCAGTGGGCAACAAAGGATGCATGTGCGAGTGATGGTAGACTTTGCACTAGAATGCACCGTCTCCTTCTGCTATGGATGCAGCTAGTTCTAGCAGTTGTAGCCCTTAAAAACCTTAACATTGCATTTGCAGTAGTCACAGTATTGTAGGCTTACCGATTGTGCTGTTGCAGAGACTCTCCAAAAAATAACCTTGTCCTTATATTCAAAGTGATGGTCGTTGAAAGCAGTCATAGACGTAATAACACAGCCCTTGTCCTTTCTTTGTAACATGAATTTTTCTGACAAGAATTCCCGACAAGGAAAGGCAGGGCTTCCTGATACCAAGTAGTGCTTGAGAGGACATTGCCTCAGCTAGTTTTGCTGGCGCCTGGGCTGACTGATAGGTTGCTTGGGCTATTTAAATATAAAACTTTTTAACTGGATACCAAGGAGTTGCATTGGCTTTCAGATTGCATCCAGTTATGCACATTTCTCCCAAGTCATAAGCATTATCTCTCTAGTTTCTAAACTGCAGAAGTGATTTGAATGACAAACTTTGAACCCCTGTTTTTTCCTCATCAAATGGAACCGACTAGCAACCAGCCACGTCGGAATTGTATACTTAAGTCTGATGGGAATACCTTAGAATGCATTCAAAGGGCAGTCTTAAGGCAACAGGATTTGGTGGCTGTGTTACGACTTTTCAAAGACTCAACTGAGTCTCCAGTCGAAAAGGTCTTTGCATGCAGGTGCTAAATGAGAGCCTTATTTTAGGATTCAGTAGGCATCGTACGAAGGACTGCACTAATGACGGCAGCACTAATTAGGTGCAGCTCTATCACTTAACTATGTTTAGGCTTTATGTATGCCTGGACTGCCAATGTGCATCTCACTGATTGCACCTGGAATGTATGTTTGCTTTGAATGCAGTCTCAGCAGCTCACGTTTGCATCACTGTCAGAGCTATACAGTACCTAGGCTATTAGGTAAGGCGGTTGCTTTTTACGATCTCGCTCCCGAGGTCGTGGGTTCGAATCCAGCAGTGGGCAATCTTTTATTGCCACTGCAAGCGGTGGTGATAGCCATCAAGGCTCTTCTGTTGCTATACAAAAGAGGCTGTTAAATTAGCTAGTTTTTTTTACCTTAAGCAACCGCAGGCTAAGCCGCCCAGAAGCAGGCCTTGTTGCTGTGTTGCCTATTGCTATTGGCTCTCAGACAAATAGCAGAAATGTGAGAACAGGACACCCGGTTGTATAGCTCCCTTCCAGTAAAAGAGGCAGATGCTAAATCCATAGTCTTGTTGTTAGCACCCTCTCAATAAGCAGCTATGCACAGGTTTGACAAGGCGCATAAGTAAGGACTGCAATAGGAGTGTAATATCAGACTGCTTATTGTTTAAGATAGCTGTCTTTGGCGAACGCTTACAGTTTAGCTGGCCCTATAAATTAATTGATGTGCACTGGCAAGCAACGTCCATTTGACCACTCACTTTCATAGGCTATGCATTTAGCCTGAAGGAGGCGGGATGCCATATGCTCGTGCTTGCTAATGTGGACTGAAGGAAGGCTGGCGTGGGTGCGATACTAGCTGGTGGTGGTACGAGGACAACCGCCCGTTGGAAAAGCATGCAGGGAAAGCACATGTGACAGATCAGCTTGGTGGCAGAAAGTGGACAATGAGGCAGTTGTGGTCGGTCCCTCCGAAACAATGTCACCAAATGGCCGAGTATGTTGGTGCCAGCTCGTGGCCGGCAGCATGCAGGGAAAGCACATGTGACAGACCAGCTTGGTGGCAGAAAGTGGACAATGAGGCAGTTGTGGTCGGTCCCTCCGAAACAATGTCACCAAATGGCCGAGTATGTTGGTGCCAGCTCGTGGCCGGCGATGCTAGCTGACAGGAATGGTGCTGGCATGCACCTGGTCGGAGGCAGCTGATCTGGCAGCAATCCCTCACCGATGGAAGGGTAATAGGTGTCCTCCACAGGATGCAGCCAATTTTCCGGAGCAATGGGGGAGGGAGGGGCTATTAGGCTTGCTTTACCCGACCAGACATTGAGGCTCTAAATAGGCATACCAGGCCAATGCCTCAGGTAGGCTACTTCAGGTTAGATCTGTGTTCAGAGAGAGCTGCTACCTGGCTTCGAAGGGGGCTAAATGGTTATTACTGGGTCGTGATAGCCCAGGAGGTAAGGTGCTTGCTCTTCACGACCTCGGTCGTGGGTTCGAATTCTGTTGTTGGGGCGATACTTTATTGCCAACTGCAAGCGTTGATAGCCGATAAGGCTCTTCTGCTGCTATGCAACTGAGACTGTTCAATCAGCTAAGATTTGTTGTGTGTCAGGCAGCATGCCCTTTCCCAGTGAGTTTCTTGGGTGGGGGAGGGGTTAAGGCTTTTCTAGACTGGTAGGCAATGTAATACCCGAACACCGGCCTCTTCAAACCAGCTGAATAGCTGTTAAATTGGCTCGACCCTTTGAGGTTAACAGCAGGCAGTCGTCTAAGGATCAATATATAATTAATTATCTTGCTATCATCATTCATATTGTCATGGTTTCTTCTAACCTGGTGTAGCTATGGTTGCTTAATGAGCAATCAATATCTTCCCACCGATCCTCAAAAGCCCCTCAGCAACCAGGCATTTCTTGTAGCCAAAGTCTGCAACATGCTGCCAGGCAATATCCTTATTTTCAGATCTTAGCTGGGCTAACATAAGGAACTTGCTTCTATATATAATTCCTCGGACACCAAAGCTGCTCGGTTGTTTAGAGTGAACTGTGCGGAATTGGCAACAAAATGCACCTGCTTTCGTCTTGCCTGGCTCTAAGAGGGTTCCAGGGTAAATTGCCAACGTGACATCACTTCCGACTTTCTCCGGTTTGTGCCCACTCGATATAATTAATTTCATTTCATTTCTATAGTGCCTTAGAGAACTTAAGCTCCATTCAGGCACTTCACATATGCCACGGGGCTCGAGCCCACGATCTCGACCAAGCCTTGGTCGGGGCGAGCATCTTAACGACTGGGCCAAACCAGCGCTGCATATCAACTGTCTTGAGAATTCGTGGCTGCTAACCACATTGTGAGGTGCTTGCGTGCTTGCAGTAGGTTGGCCAAATGTGAAGCTTTGGAGGGTTATTAGCCGACAGAGGTCAGGCTGGCTGTGTTTCGGCCCTGTTCATGTGTGGGAGAAATATTACTGACCACCGGCTGTGTGCTCTGAGCTCTATTGCCCTGCCCGGCTGACTATGGCGCCAGCTTGGCAAGCCGGCTGCGTATTGAGTGTCACGAATGGTCCTTGGCCATCATTGCATCTATGCCTTCCTCTCGTGTTCAGTTCTTCGGCTCGAGCATGATAGCAAGTTACTTTTGCAGCTGCGTCCACACCAGGGATGATTCTGCTGTCTCCTGATAAATATGCGCTTATATCTTTATGTAGCCTGATGTGCATGCTGCTGCTGCTGCGGCCGCCATTCAGATGTGTCAGTAGTCGCCAGAGCATTGAGCCACGCTAAAGCCGCCCGGATGTCAGTGCATCAAGGAACCTCAGGGGGGATGCTCACTGCCGATGCTGCTGCTGCCACCGATGTCAAGGCAGCATGACGAAGGGGCTGCACATTTACCTTGGCCGGCAGCGTCGTCAGCGCAGGCGCGTAGAGCTTCCGCAGAAACCAGGGCAGGAACTCTTTCTGGCTGCACTTGTTCGGCGTGAAGTGCACGTACCGGACGAACATGCAGCAGGCATCACGCAGCGCCTCCTGTCGTCGGGCGTCTATCGTTAGCCAAGCGACAAAGAACGTCGCCTGCATGATGTAGAGGGCGAATATGCCCAGCGCCGCGTAGATGCAGAAGGAGCGGAGCGCCGGCAGCTCCTGCAAAGCGTCAAGCAGCAAGCCGTGAGCAGCCTCCTGCTACTGTCACGTGAGCAGCCTCCTGCTACTGTCACGGGCTGTCAGGCCTAGTATCTCAGGCACGCGAGAGTGCAGGGCAGCATTGCCTCTTTGGCTTTAGCCTACTTTCAGCTGCATAACATTGCTAAAAGACAGGGGGATTAGACAGGGGGATACCACATCTAAGTTAGTCCATGCATTTGCAACATCCCTCCTTGACTTCTGTAACGCTGCTTGCTGGCCTACCGCCATGTGCAATCAGGTGCTTACAGCTGGTGCAAAATTTTGCTGCTAGGCTTGTCTGCCGTGAGCCTCGCAGTTGCCACATTACTCCACTTCTCGCCGACCTGCACTGGCTCCCAGTCAAGCTACGGGTCGACTGCAAGGTTTTGTCACTCACTTTTAGGTCACTTCATTCTTTGGCTCCAGCCTATCTCTCAGATCTACTCCCCCACCAGGCCAAGCGTAGCACCACCCGCTTTTCGGAATCCAAAAGTTTACCAATACCTCGTACAAACCTCAAATGCTTTGGAGGCCGTGCATTTAGTTCGCATGCTCCCAAAGCCTGGAACTCACTCACTCACAGCATTCCCTGACTTGACCACATTTAAAAAGAACTTTGAACGGATCTATTTAGGACAGCATATAGTGGGTCCCTGCGATTCGTCCTTTATGTGCTTATGCATGCTGACACTGTTGCATGCTGCCACTAACCACATTTGCATGCTGACCCTGTGCATGTCACCCCTAACCATAATACCCGTGTTGTTTATTAGGCATGACACCACTCACCATTCGACCGTATTCCTTTGCAGCAAATATAAAGCGCCTAGAAAGAGATTGAGTTCTCTGAGGGCGCTTTATCAAGTGCATTATTATTATTATTAGCTCTGGGGTGCAGTGGTTCGGCCCATCTGATGCGGAGGCAAGATTGGGCAGCAGCCGAAGCAGCAAAGCCTGGAACTCACTCCATCTCAACTCCATCTCCAACTCACTTGCATCAGAACATCCCCTGACTTGACCACATTTAAAAAGAACTTAAAACACACCTATTTAGGACAGCATTTAGTGGGTCCCTGTGATTCGTCCTTGATGTGCTTATGCGTGCTGACACTGTGCATGCTGCCACTAACCACATTTGCATGCTGACCCTGTGCATGTCACCCTAACCATGTTATTCATGTTGTTTATCAAGTATGATATTACTCACCATTCAATTGCATTTCCCTTTGCAGCAAATGTAAAGCGCCTAGAAAGAGATTGAGTTCTATGAGGGCGCTTTATCAAGTGCATTATTATTATTATTATTGTCAGGAGCCGAACTTGCTATGCCTCCTGTGCACACCAGCTAGCAATCCAATTTAGATGGTCAAGATTCAATCGGCTGATCCTCATTCAAGCATCTAGCTTGGCACACAGCTTGGTAGGCACCAGAACTCTCCCGAATGGCATATTGTGAGTTAGAATGCAGCTGAGGTGGGAATGATGATCGTCTATGTAGTCGGTCCAGCCTGCACGGAGCTGAGCACTGCCTACCAGTAACTGTGCCTTCGGCCTTCCAACCGTAGGCAAGGCACCCAAGAGGGTTGCTAGCCTTGAGAGGATTTGACCTTGTAAGTAATTATTATCGTTTTGAGATGGCACCTGCTAGTCTTGAGCTGTTTGAAATGGCCGTTTAAACATACTTTATTTATTTCTGCATGTGCAAACGGTAGTGGATAGAAGTTGCTGGGGGTGACTGGGGAGCACAACCATCGCACAGTGAATGTCAAGCAGTACCATCAGCTGATGGATTCTGAGCGAGCGAAGTAAAGGAAATACCCACGGGGTGAGCTGAAGGAGCATGCAGGAACCTCGAATCGCACTTGTTTCAGGTACTGCAAGTACCTGGCCTTGGCCATTTTTAGGAGGTAGCAATCAAGATTACTTTGCATTTCAATTATTTCCCGACTAACCGTCGAGGCTCCAATAGAGAAGGCGACACAATCTGTGATCGAAGTCACGGTGACTGAAACCCCAGCGTTCTTCATCGTGAGTGCCACTCGGTTTCTTAGGTCAGTATCTCTTTGAGTTGGAGTCAAGTTATTCCAGGCTTCGATGATTACGAACATGTCATCTACGCCGACACCTGAAAATATGGAGACCTGTGCATTTTTATTTCTTGATTATGAGGTGTGCTATAGTAAATGTATATTCAGGGCATGCAGCAGCTGCTAACCCAGGAGCAGGAATGGTAGTATCGGGTGAATGGGCCCGTAGAACATGCCAACTGCTGATGCCAGTCCGTAGGCCACCAGGCTTGCCAACCCGATGCCAAACACACCGACGAGTGCAAGGTACACCTGTAACGACCCAACCGTGAGTTGTCAGGACAGTTATCAATCCTAGTGCCTGTAAATGTGGCTGCCTATGCAAGCTTCTGTGACAGTAGTCTACTATTACCTTATGTTCAACTTCATTGAACTTTCCGAGCACGATGGCTACATAGGTGATGATAATCACAACACCGATCATTAAAAGAGCCACATCGGCATTGAATGAATTGTCCGATTCGTCACGGAAGCTAGAAAAAGTATGTCACACGGCCGTACTGCTTTAGTATCGTTCATTGGCAAAGTTAGTTCAAGCAAGAATGGCTCATGCAGGTCGTTGTTGCGCTCTCGTCCTATGCAAACAGCTTTGAGTGGTAGCGTTACTGCGTGCACGATTGTGCATCGATGAGAGTGCAAGCTTTCTATTTCGTCAGATCAGGGATCATACCAATGAAGGTCACTCCAGCAGGTATTTGTCGCATTCCCTTTACCTTCTGACTGCTCGAACGTAGATGTCAACGGAGGAGGAAGAAAACTCCTTCTTAAGTGAGAGTGTAGCATTTATGAACTGCTGTTCCCAATCAAGTTCTGGTACCTAAAAACAACCGTGCCTGAAAAGCTAAAGCAATGCAACCGACTGAAAATTCTCAGAGTCAGCTAGCAGTGGAAAATACGCCTTAGTCATATTGCCCTCTTCTACTTCTTTCATCCCTCTCACTCACTCTCTCTCCCTCTCTCTCTCTCACTCTCTCTCTCTCTCTCTCTCTCTCTCTCTCTCTTTCTGTGTACCTGCATATGACCTAAATTCTCAGGTTTGCAAATGTATATTTTCCTAATTGTCTTTCAATTTCTTTGTTACTGTAGCTCAAGCATATGTAATAACTTGTTTCATGCCAATCTATGTCGCTGGCTGTGCCGTGACGACATTGATTATGCGTTACCTTAGCTTTCGTGTCCAGCTCGTTATTCAGTGATGATCTGATGACCCAGTACATCTTGACGGCCCTTGCAGAGATCACTTTACCCCAGTTGTCATACGTGACGTCGCCGAGCAGCCTTCGGAGCAGGCTTGCACGGCCCGAGATTTCATCTGCTAATGCCTCATTGACTTTTACCACAATTTCGGACTCTGTGAGTGCGCTGATCAGGTCTTCATCGTCTGCCCACAGATTGAGCAGGCTGCTAGACCAACAGTCAGGTCCATACCTATAAGAAGTGACGATGGGTTTCCTCATTAGTGTAAGATTTTGTCCCTCTGAATTCATAGAAAAGTGCATTGTTCTCTGGCCTCGAAACCATTTTGCAGGAATTTCCCTGCTTAAATGTTATTGCATTTCGAAAGCAAACTTTGGATGAAGTGGGTCACAAGCACTGCAGCAAGTACACCATTAAAGCAGTTGAGGCCACTGATTTTTGCAGAAAGAATATTTGGGCAAATGGAGCTTCCAGTCTTTGCCCGGGATTAGGTAAAAGGGTGATCCCTGTGACCAAGATTGATCCCAATAAATTTAGAGACATCATACTAGATATTCAAAATATCATGGAGCCATGGTCAATGCATATGATCCGAGATGATAATAGATTGATGGATAACAATCCGAGAATAGGTAGCTGAGCAAAGACCCTATGGGAGGCTTTAGCTGCAGTCGTCATAGCCTGGGCAGTGTTAGGAGGGGTGAGAGGTATGGCAAAATGTGCAGACTGCAATGGAAATAATAATAATAATAATAATAGTAATAATACACTTGATAAAGCGCCTCCAGAGAACTCAATCTCTGTCTAATCACTTTACATTAGGCAAAAGCGGCAAAACTTTGTTCTGCGGTCATAACATATACATGGTGGAATATAGCCTGGCAGGGAGCTTGGAGCTGTGATCAAGCACATATGCACACAAGAGACCAAGACTCAATTAAAAACAATGCCCTTATCAGAACAACTAACAGCAGCGCTTTGGCTCCTCTTCGGCCAATCAATGAGTATTTCTGCAAAGATGGGCAGCCAATGAGTAGGGGGATGGGGAGGGAGCCTCTGATGGGCAAGGGTCGTACACATAATAATAATAATAATAATTATAATAATAATGCACTTGATAAAGCACCCTCAGAGAACTTAATCTCTTTGTAGGCGCTTTACATTTGCTGCAAAGTGAAATGCAATTGAATGGTAAGTAAAGTCATGCTTAAAAAACTAACAAAATGAATAATATGGTTAGGGGTGACATGCACAGGGTCAGCATGCAAATGTGGTTAGTGGCAGCATGCACAGTGTCATACAATTCGGATCCAGGTTTCTCCTGATACAGCTGGCTATGCTACGTTTTGAAGGTGCTAGCTGCAGCTGAACTGCTTCGGAGTCGTCATGGGGATGTAGCAGTGCATTTTGCTTTCCATCTTAATACCCTCAACCGGTTTGAGAATGCTTACTTCATACAGATAGTCGTCCAGTTGTAGTTGAGCATATCCTTGGAGCTGTTTGTTTCTGCAATGCTTTTGACGACTTTATCAATTTTCATCATCTGCAAGCAGAAGGCATTTAGTCTGAAGCTATCTATGATCGTTCTTCTCAGAAATGGCTCCTGATGCAGGCAAAACTGACCTTGCCTATGTAGACAAATGGCTTGCCAGGACATAAAGCTTTAAGCAGACTGCTGCTGTGAAACTTACACTTGCCAGTGCACCAGGCGTGAGTACGTTGCCGGAAACGAACATGATTTCGTTGAAGCGATACTTTAATGGAAAGTGCTCCTCTGCCCATCGTTGATTGGCAAGCACTTTCGAACCGGGTGGTACCCAGATTGGTTCAGACATGTCTTTCATTTTGAAGCGCAGCAAGCCGAGCCCACAGAGAGCTGAACCAAGCAGACAGCACATGATGACGGTCCAGGGTCGTTTAGCTATCTCATAGCCCAACCTGCACCACAAACAGTGCTAAGATGCAGTCTCCGGAGAGCCCCACCCGTTCTCGCCGAAAAGTAACTGCTGCTGGCTGTTAGCTCGAGTGTGACAGCGCGATGGATAACTTACTTATAGAAGAACAGCTCGAGCCCTTCGGATACTTTAGTGCCGGCCCTTTGCACACACGACCCTTTGCTGGTAGTTTCTGGGCGGTCGTCCATGGTTATTCCGGTTGGCTTGGTCATCGGTCAGCCATAGCGGATCACGTCAATGGATCGACTTGCTCAAGCTACTCACTGGCTCACCGAGCCTAGCAAAATATCGTAACGATGCGGTTGCAGTAACTTGAGCCAGGGCTGCTGGGCCGCCGTCAGGAGCCGGACACGTAACGCCACAGCCAACTAGCTGCTGCCCCAGAATGCCTAGCGTGGCAGCCGGCGACGTTAAGAACAGCACAACGCTATCAAACTGTTGGATGTAACCTTGCCGTCTGCGGCTGCCGAGGGAGATCGTTCAGCTCTTTTCACTTTGTGCGACACATTGAAGGGAAGCATTGGGTGGCTGGCCTGGATCAATAACTCATTGACGTAGCAGCTGATTCTGACCAGCATTTTAGGAGATCAATAGTGGAAGGGCACATAAAAGAGGCTGCCCTGAAGGAGGCTTAAGCCTAGCTACTCTTTTATTAGTGCTGTTATTTATCTCCCCAAGACAGTGAGGCATGTGTTAAAGCAGCTGCTGGGGGGGTGGCTGAACTTGAAGGCTCACTTTTTTGTGTGGATATTGAGAAGGGGAAACAGATGCTGCACCCCACAATGAGTAGCAGCTTGATTTGAAAAGCATAATGCATCATACCGCTATCTTTGCCAGTGAATATGAAGCTTTCAGCGCAACACAAAATCGCTGCAAACCTCATTTGATAGCTTATTTGAGTTTTTATGCAATTTCTTCGATAGTTTACTTAACATTATTTGTAATCTGGGAATTGGTAAACGTCCGAGATAAACAATTTAACTTTTGATATAGATATATTTTAGATATTCGGCTATGATCTTATGTTGTAGCAACTGCCCTGTGACAGTCTTGTTATGAAACTTGTCTGAGATGCAGATGCAAGTGTAAATCTGCAGATTATATGACGGCCATCAATGATCTACTATAGCTGTGGAAGTGCCTTGGCCTGCCATAGCTGCGGTCGATCTGAGGCCGCGAAATTTAGTTCCACAATTTTTTGCACCTGGCAAGTGCCACTCTGGTTAGGGATTCGCCTAACACCATGTGCACAGAATGCACCCGGTACTTAGCAGCTGAATTGTATTGACAGGGTGCAGTTAGTGCCTCAATGCAGGCTGCATGGTCCTTTGCTAGGAGCTGTCTAGGCTAGTGAAAAGCATGTAAACAAAGTTTCTGCTCTACTTGATGCTTCAAGTCGCTTGCCGTTTGACAGAGTGTTATCGGTGCGCATTCGATAGAGAAGTCACGAGTCCCTTGGGCATAGTAAATTGCCGTTTTAGCATAATTGTCTAATTGGGCTTTTCTTGGCTCCCCGAGCTCCAATGCTGGTAGTAAATTGCTTGCGGTCAGCCCATGGTTTTGTGACCAGGCCAGTCAATCAATTGCAGTTGCCTTTGTGGCTGCCTAGGTGGTGCCCATCCTGATTTTTCAACATCAACCGAGAACGATCGGTGCCGTTCGAGCTGACCACCAGCTATTACCAAGGTCATGCAGCAGAAAATTATACTAGTGCAACATGATATGCCTAGATAATAAGACCAGCAGAGGCAATGGGAATACGCCAGACAACCATTGTTTGACAGATTGATTTGTACAGCCTGATGTAGCCCTGCCTATGCCTGGCTCTTGATGGCTGATTGTAAACCAACGTGGCATTTGCAAACCCTCACGGAAGTCAATAACTCGTTCCTGTGCTTTGCTAGTGGCCACCGCACCGATGGGATTGCTTAGATGCAAAAGTTTGCTACTAGTTAATTGACCGAAAAGATCAGCTTATTTGACAGCCTCATTTATATAGTAGTAGCCTTGACGGCTTTCATCCTCTGCTTTTAGTGGGCAATAAAGAATTATGTGCTGTTAGACTCGAAAGACACCGACTGTGAAGTGGAAGCTTAAGCTGGGCTAACATAAGATTTTGCTATTTTAATATACTTGACGCTTTGTTTGTCATGGCCACACAGCACGTCTGACAGTACTGCATATCTGACCATGCTTTTTTCATGTACACTTAAGATTGAGACAAACGATGTGCCAAGAAAGAGTGAGAGGCTCAATATAAAAGCATAGGCCGCCTCTTCTCACTTAGGGCATGCAGATCAATTGTTATTACACGTTCCTAGTTTGTCTCGAAATAAGTAGACAAATACAAATAAGTAGACAAGATTTCCGCCGGGCGTTGTGTGCTTCCCAATGACCCTGGTACATTGAAATTTTCTTATATACATTTAGTTCTTGCTCTTTAATTTAATGGCAAGGAGGATTTGATTAAATTTAATTTCAGGCCACACCACTGACTTGTATCTGGGAACTTCTTCGGCGCATTGCTGACATCATCAATAAGCTGTGTACTACTGGAGCCCAGGAGGCCAGCCAGGAGTATCTCCGAGGCTCATCATCCCTCCTTTCGGATCAGCTAACAGTCGAGCTTTGGGCTGCACAAGGCCCTCCCTTGCCATGCCGCACGTCTGCCGGCGAATTTCAGCTAGTGCCACTGGCTTTCTTCACTGAGTGCACATTTCTTCATTGAGTGCTCACATGCGACACATAGCTTGCTGCCGAGGAGTATGGGTTATATTACAAAACATGCAGCTACTTTCGTTCTTGCACATCGTGGCTCGACCGAGTGCGTATGTGCAGGTACTTGTTTTTGGGATGCGTACAGCCCTGCATGCATGTGTGCTTTCGAGAGCATACGTTTTTGCGATTACATGCGAACACATTTAATGGTGTCTTGCTCTAGGCACTCTGGCCCGCTGCTGCTGCTGCTGCTGCTGCCTTGTTCTCTCAGCCAGTGCTTGCTTGCTTGCTTGCAGGCAGCATGCTTGAATACGAGAGCCAGATACTTTCCGACCTGCTAGAAGACGACAGCTTGCTAATAATGGCTAGGTAAGCAACAAGGATGGGCCACTGCCAGAGGAACAAACCCGTGCAGCTAGGGCTTGGTGAGCGCTTGCACAGTCGTGGGTGGGACCGCTGTTGCTAGTACTTGTAGCAGTAGTACTTATTAGTACTTTGTACGTGGCCCATGCACACGGTTTGGCTCATAATGCGCACACGATTTGGCTGCTGCGTGGCCAACGTCGTTTGCATTGCTGAAGTGTTGCTGGGCGTAGCATTACACGGCAGGTTTGCAAGAGTGCAGCACATTCGAGAGTGGATCACTAGTAGTAGTTGCTCGCCAACGGGCGTGCGTCGCATCGATTGCCACCGGCGTCCACCGCAGGGTTTCAGCAGCGGACATTGTTTTTTCCCCTCCGTCGGCGACTTCGGAAAAACGAGAGTGACAGCTAGTGTTTATCGAAGCGCAACCATTTGTGTTCGAAGGAACTATGCACACCCTCGTGGAAACTGCACACAGGCACAGACACACAAGCTCACCGTGCGATCAATCATCTGTCGTGGTTCTTTCGCGTATATTTGTTGCTATGCATGATGCCTCATCGCTAAGAACCGCTGGAGCAGAGAACAGAGGCAGAAGGAGAGTGGAGAGAGAGAGAGAGAGAGCGCTGCATCTCACCGTCCTCAGAGTTGTACAGAGCAGCCTCTGAATAAGTCCCGGTAGGCAGCTTGGCTGAAGTTCACCGATGATCACTGCAAGTGGTAGTGGCTGGGTGGCCTTTGAGATACTCGCTCATAACTCGCTTTCGCTTTGACTGGTGTGTGTGTGTGTGCTCGTGATTCAGCATCTCGGCATTTCTTGACACGAAGGAACTCGATTGGCTGCGCCTCAGGCAGGTCTGCTCCGGCTGTGGGGAAAGGTTACTTAGGCCGACAAGAATGCAAGGCTGAGTGATCGGTTGGTTTTAGTGATGACGGCTGAGTGACTGTCGTCAGTTTTTAGTGATGACAAAGGAAAGATGTTATATTTTAATGTTATATTATGGGATGGAATTATACTATATTATATTTGTGAATCAGAGCCAGTTATGATTAATGTGTGAAGTGGCCTTTGAAGTAGGACACTCCTGGCTTGAGGAAGAGTCTACTGCCAAGGTGGGTGGGGGAAAGCAGCCCAGCAAACTGCCTGGTCGCTGTGTCACAGCAGCAGGCTGTTGGTAATTGGTTAGCTAGGTCCAGCCAGCTGCCGATATTACAAGCCAGGCAAGCAGACAAGCAGAGCCCCTCTCACAGCTTCTCCTAAGCCTTCTCTTCGACGAAGTTCCGTGTTCGTCTAGGCTTGAACCCGGGCCGAATGCAAGCGGTTCTCCGCTGCTCTCGGCCAGTGTGCTGGCTGAGCACATTACAAGGCATTACCTGAAGAATGTGGCTCTGCAAGCTCTTCTCAGTGGTAGGCCGAGTTTGGTGGTCTGCTTTTCCACTGACTCTCACTGCTATCTCATTTAGCTCACGTCGGCCAGTCTGAGGCGTCAATTATTGATACACGGATGAGCGCCTCCTGCAAGAGAGTGCACTCCGGTCTGCATGTCCTCGACCGAACACTGCAACTGTTAAGAAATTATAAGCATCAACACCGGGCAGGCAGTGTCTCTCCCACTCGGACAAAGCCCATTATCATGCAGCAGTCTCAAACAGAGCTGTCAAATCTCTTTGTTGCTCTCATTCGTGCATCCCATTGTAATTGCACCTTCATCAAGCTGCATTTGTGCAGCCACGTGCTGGTCGCCATGTTTGCACCTGCGTGTGACTCGTGTGCACGGCGGGCGGGCTCGTGCATGCCATGTTGTTTCTGTGCGTGCTGGGCTGGTCGAGGTCCTCGTGGCACCAAGGCTAAGCGTCGTGTGCGGCTCTAGTGTTGAACGGTGTGTAAGTGTGTCGGCACTGTCTGTAGCCAGCCGTTTACAGATCTCAGCGAATTTCCTTTGTTGGGCTGGCTGCCTATGAGCAGGTTATCCTCACACCAACCCCCCTCCACCCACCACTGGTGGCAAGTGGTGCGCCCTCCCTGCTGGTGGCCAGTTGATAGCTCAGGTTATTACTTGAGCTGAGCCTCCAGCTGCTTACCGGCTGTTGCAAATGTCCCTTTTTTCGGTAAGTGTGCACCCTAGCCTGTTTGGACAGTTGAGGCTTCGTCGAAAAAGGGCTGTCTATATATAGATCAGCCTATCAGCAAGCCAAGGCAGCTCTCTTTGCAGCTCTACCTTTCCGGAAGTCCTTGACAAATGTTGTGCACGCATGACAGCGGTAGTAATAAGCTCTTTGAATATTCTATCGCATGACAGCGGTAGTAATAAGCTCTTTGAATATTCTATCGCATGATAGCGGTAGTAATAAGCTCTTTGAATATTCTATCAATTACGATTATGACCGTGCCCTAGGCTGATCCACCTCCCAAAAGGGAAGGATCCGCCCGTGCACGCACATATGCCAGCTTACGTGTGCACACACTTGTGCACTTCGTGTCTGCGCACGAGAGTGCACGTGTGACACACGGGTAGACTGAGTGATAGGAACCAGGACAGAGAGGGAGAGCGATATATCTGTGTGTGTGTGTGTGTGTGTGTGTGTGTGTGTGTGTGTGTGTGTGTGTGTGTGTGTGTGTGTGTGTGTGTGTGTGTGTGTGTGTGTGTGTGTGTGTGTGTGTGTGTGTGTGTGTGTGTGTGTGTGTGTGTGTATGAAGGAGAAGTGAGAGATGCATGCATTCTTGCTCACGGGCATGATTGCATGTGCACCTGTGCAGCAGGTCGCTAGTCAGACAGTTAAGGCTTCGTCGAAAAATAAAGGTGTATATTCAGCAGCCTACCAAAAAGCGACAGCAGAAAGAGGCTGTGGACCCTCCATGCTGCCCGGCTGTGTGTCTGCTGGATGAGGGGGGAGAGAGACGAGAGAGAGAGGAGAGGGAGAGAGAAAGAGGGGAGGGAGAGAGAGAGAGAGAGAGAGGAGGAAGAGAGAAGAGAGAGAGAGAGAGAGAGAGAGAGAGAGAGAGAGAGAGAGAGAGAGGGAGGAGAGAGAGAGAGAGAGAGAGGAGAGAGAGGAGGGGCGGAGAGAGAGAGAAGATAGAGAGAGAGAGAGAAGGGGAGGGAGGAAGAGAGAGAGAGAAGAGGGAGGGAGGAAGAGAGAGAGAGAGAGAGGGAAAGAGAGAGAGGGAGAGAGAGAGAGAGAGAGAGAGAGAGAGAGAGAGAGAGAGAGAGAGAGAGAGAGAGGGAGAGAGAGAGAGAGAGAGAGAGAGAGAGAGATAGGCAGATTCTCACACAGGCAAGGTCACATCTGTCGGCTCTCTAATAACAGCTTGCATGTCTCCTTCATGGCAGGGGTCTCCTGCTCGGCAGGGGTCTCTTTTGTGGTGAGTCAAGTGGTACGATTTTCTTTCCTTCCTTCTTCCTAATAAGATCTAGCCACCTCCCTATCGATTGCGGCTTTGGCTGTGCCATGCGGTCGACCGGCAACAGAGTAACCTGGGGCATGCCTTTAATAAATTCGTCTTCTCGGCTAAGGGGTGGGTAGCATGCTAAGAGCTCTTGCTGAGAGCTGAGCGCCGGAGCGGCACTTCCACCTTGCTCGGCGTACTGCAGCTGCCTGGGGATCTTGGCCATCCTGTTTTGTCCCAGGGCAGCTGTATGTGTGGGAGTGTTGATTCGCTGTCTTTGCTATCGAAGATGTCGTTCGTTGCTCAACAGAGCCATTTACTTGGCTACTTTGCTGATGCCTCATCGCCCTGCTCAATGCATCTCTCCACCTAAGCTTATTATTCTGGTATGTCCAAGCACTGCCAAGCTTGCCCTAACATACCTATTGCATTCATGTCTGCCTAAAGTAACTCAAGTTGCTCACCATCATCAAAGTTAGCTTACCTCTGTTAACCATGGCTTCGAGGGCAGCTGTCGTCTCTTAGCTTCTTCTCCTTATTACTTTTATTATCATCATCGTCACCATCAGGTTTATCTAAGTGCAGATTACAGTCTTCGAAATGTATTTCATGCTACTACTTGGGGAGGAGAGCTTGTTTGTTTGCTAATTACTGCAGCTATGCCTTGCTTAGCTGCATGCATGCATCTGAGATTCATATGGGATATTCAAAGATAGCCCATGAGTCATAACAGGCAATGAGAAATTATTAGAGGCATGGTTGAAGGAAGAGATGGGGAGAGAGACATAGAGACGGAGAGACACAGACAGAGAGACAGGAAAGAGACGAGAGAGAGAGAGAGAGAGAGAGAGAGAGAGAGAGAGAGAGATAGCTCCTATCAACTACATTGCTTCGAAAAGTAGCAGTGCAAGCTGCCTTAGCTATGCCATTCTGCTAGAAGTCAGTGTTCTGTTGGTGAGTAGCTAGTTACAGAAACCCGGGTGCTAATCGGGTCGGTGTCGGACAAGCATTTTTTTCTCGTGTTTGCTTATGGCTTGCCTGTTGGACGAACCCTGCCTGCTTGGTGCGTTTGTAGGGGGCTCGGAGTGGAGCGTGTGATGCTCAACATGATGAAACCACACTGCGATCCTGCTAATCTCGTGCTTGTCCTCAATGCTTCGCCGTCTGACCAGGATTACTTCATTGAGCACCTCCGACAGCAGAGCGTAACCCCATTACCCAAGGTGATAAACGCTGAATGCGGTGCCACCGAAAGGTAATGTTTCACCTTGTTCATTCGCCTGGTGCACCTAAAGATGGGCAGGGCGCTGATTAAGTGTGTGTGTGTGGCAATGCTTAGTGGATCATAGCAACGTTCAGAGGGTACATAGCAATGCTAAAAAAAGAACCGTGGACTAGCACATTGCTATTTGCATAAATCAGCTCGAAAGTGCAATGAATACTGCTACAGATGAGGCTTGGACGAAACATCCGATCGGCTGAGTGCAGCATGTATTGCACGGTGTCTAAGAATGACGTTGATGTAGTGTTCATGCGATGATGTGTACAAACAGACGACCGATTGGCAAAGTTTGGTCCAATTGAACATGACGTAGCATCTGCTTGGTCTGACACACCCTTTGCTGCTTTTCAAGCTGCGCCCCGCTCCCCCTCGAAGCCAGTAGCACACTATTCCCCAGCAGCAGCCGATAAGCCGATGCTGGAATGAGGCTCGGAGGAACCGGCAGCAGCTGCTCGAAAAAGACATGCCGCCTCGGTGATGCGAGAGGCTGTTACAGAGGATTGTAGCTCAGCAGCAGGGTGCTATTGCCTATCAATCGTGGCGAAGCAGCTCCCTTATCTGGTGCCGGCCGAGCAAAGGCTCAGGATGACAACACTGTGTTCGGTGTTGTACTTGCTGGTCCTTTGCTTAAGCACTGCTGCACTTGTCAGTGTCTTGGTCAGCCTGCTGCCACGAGCCAGCTCAGACGTATCTAGACTGCTGCTCCGGATGTAGAGCTGGGCATTGATTTACGTGGTGGCTATGAGTTTGTCTACTAAAAGCTACACACTGGCTGCCCGTGGTAGCTGCTGTGAGATTATATTATTTGGCCGAACTGACCGTGCTGCAGTCTCTGCTGCTCACCACCCACGGCAATAACAGAATGGGGTAAGGCTTCCGGAGCTCGGCAGCTTAACGGTTTGGCACTGCTGAGGTTCGTCGGTGGGAGAGTTGCTCTTTCATGCAATCGATTTTTGCCACCGTCTGCTGTGCCCCGGCAGCTTGCAGCCAGCTGTGCAGTGCCCCGTTGTCAGGCTGCCGGCAAGCTCAGTGAAAAATGCTGTGCGGCACCTGCTCGAGTCCATCCGAGCGGGCTTTACCACTCGGGCTGGCTGGTGTATGGCATTGGTAGGACGCTGCCCACCCCCTCCCAACGTTATGACCACTGTGAGAGCAATTCTCGATGTCGACCAGACAAGTTTTGTTCTGCCTTGGCAGACATACCGACAGACTAACCCACCCCCTACATCCGGCTGCAGGATCGTTAGAATTTTACGTTTTTATGCACCCTGCGCCCAGTCAGTGCACTGCAGCCGTTCGGCTGGCTGTGTGCTGCTGTCGGCTGCTCGATAGGGCGGCCGTTCTGCCGGAGGATTCCAGCAGAAATCGATGCCGGGAAGTCTGTTACGGCATTGGGAGAGTGGAAGGGGTCAATAAGGAAGAGCAGCCTCAGCGATATCAGGTCTTGCCTGCAGGAGAGGAGCATGACGCTCGACAGCATTAGGGTTAGGAAGTGTTCATGCTCCAGGGTTAAGAAGCTTACCTATAGGTGCATCCATTGCACGCGTAGGTGCAAACGTGTGCTCCCGCATCACTATGCACATGTTCGTGCGTGTATGTGCAGGTGCATCTACAAGTGCATGTATGCAATCACTAGCTATAGCTACTTGGTCCATAAATCGCCATTATTTCTAGAATCAGCATGCCAGCAGCAGTATCAACACCGAGGTTTTTATGACCTCTCTCTCTCTCTCTCTCTCTCCCTCCCCTCTCTCTCTCTCTCCCCTCTCTCTCTCTCTCCTTTCTCTCTCTCTCTCTCTCTCTCTCTCTCTCTCTCTCTCTCTCTCTCTCTCTCTATCTATCTTTCTGCCCACTGCTGTACTAGTAGAAGCACGAGGCACCCGGAAATAGACTAGAGCAGGAAGAGCTTGGCAGGATGCTAGTAGCCCCCCTTCAATCCCACTCCGGTTCGTCTTCGTGGAAAGGCATGGCGTTCTGCATCTGGGCTGACTGTCCACCTCAGCTGGTCACTCTGTTACCCTGAGCTGCTGCTGTCTGAAGCTTCCTTCTTCTGCTGCTCGGCACATTCGGATTGTGTTGGGCTGCTCCTGCAGTCAGTTTCTGGTTCCCTAGTAGCTGCCCAGTCGGTCTTTCGATCAGCTCTCCCGTGTCCACTGGCCAAGGCGATTTCAGTTTACTTCCATCGGTCCTTTTGATCCGGTAAAATCCAGAAGGTGCACTTGTGAGCAAGCATCTCCTACCTTTTTATTGACAGTAAAATGAAAAAGAATTCCTTCCTGGTCTAGGAGTTGTGTGCTGGATGAGGTAATCTTGAGCTAAATGAACAAAATCGACCTATTTCTGGGCAAAACTCTGCCATTTTTAGAAAGTCGCAGTGCCCTTTTTTTAGAATCAAGTCTCTAAGAAAATAAACATTCCACATTTTTCAGTGCACGAGAGTGTGTAAGATATGACTTTGCTAAGGTTATTCTGCTCATCCTTCATAGCTGGAGCAATAGAATGATTCCTTGAGTAATTTAATCAGCCATTGGGATGTGTCACATACAATCTGGCAAGGTATACTAGGAAGAGCTCTATGGCCAACTGCCCCCCCCCCAGTCTGTCAGAACAAGGCATCGAACCGTGAGCACCGTCTGCTGAAGGAGGCTGCACTATGCGACAGGAAGATCAGCTTAGCTCAGCTAGGGAGGTCTCTTCTGGGACCAAATTTAACAGCAACAGTTGGGCTATGTCGCCACCTGGGTAACAGCTTCGGCGGCTCGAGATTGACGTGGCTGTAGCAAAGTGTGCTGCCTGGGCTTGCCGCCATTTGTCGGTGGTCACTGGCTGGCATCTATCTACCAGCTGAGCTACTACCAGCTGACCATCGGCGGCCTTGCTCACAGACACTGACCTAGTGATATAATTGGTGCTCAAGATACCAGGCTAAAGATAGATGCTGAAATTATTTTCTGAGGCTCTCATTCCGAGTGCATCTTGGTGGCCATCCATCCTTGCCTGCTTCCTCATTGATCAATCCTTTTCCTGTTGTTGGTCGGATGTAGATTTACACCCAGGGCCACACGCGATTTAGGCAGGCTAGCGATCTGACCGTCCCACAACTAGCTCATTATCCGGCTGATAAATAAAGCTGTCGCCACGAAGTCTTCGAGGCGAATGGAATGCCAATGTTTTGCAACGTTTGTATAAACATTCTGTCTCTAATGTGCTGCCTGCAGTTGTCAGTGCATTCTTCACCTTTTATTTGGCTTACTGGGAGCTAACTTTTTTGTCGTTACCAAAGAGTTACAATTTACCTTTTTATGTCCAATAAACCGACCGTCAATGTTCAGGAGTCCAGGGGGGGTGAGGATGGCTTGACTCATAGCAGCCTTTCAGCTTTATTTTGCAGCCTGGATGCTCTCTTGGCCATTTTCCCCTGCAATTCCAAGAAACTCCCACTGTTTGCCTGCTAGTTTCGGTCACTGTAGCGGCAGCTAGTGACTCTGCCAGCTTGGCCAAGCTGGTCAGCCCACCGTGTAAGGCAGCCATCTTCAGCAGACAATCCTTTCGGCTCAGTGTCTTGTTCAGGCAGCAGCCATAGAGACCTATCTAGTGTACTAGTTCTAGTACTTGTGATCTAGTTCTAGTTTTTAGTGCCAGACTATACATAACACAGCATTCTTTCTCGAGCCCCGAGGCATATGTGAAGCGCCTGAATAGAGGTTAAGTTCTCTTGGGGCGCTATATAAAGGAATTATATATATGTTATATATATTCCAAGTACACAGCCGATCTTCTAGTTATTCCAGCCCTGTTTGTGAAGGACTAACATAATACCTTTAGCAAGCTCCTTGCCCTCGGCCCTATGCTGCTGTGGACATGTTAATGCCCTTCAAGGCTTGATACTGAAAAGGCATGGCTAATTTAAAAAGAGCATTTATGCCGTGAAATTTGATCATTTCTGTATGTTTACCTCATTGTAACCATCCTCACGTGTCTTCACACAGTTCAGTGCAAAATTGCCATGGCTAAGGACGTCACTTCGGAGCCGTTGAGCTATTTGTAGCGTCAACAGCATCAGACTGTGGCCACTCGTGGGGGTGGGCACGTAAATACTGATGGCCCTTGAGTGTCTGCTGCTGCTCTTCTATGCTTACAGACTCACAGCTGGTGGCTTATGCTTCTCTATTACTTGCTCGCGATGAGCTCGTGCTCGTGCTCTTGAAGAGTCTGCTTGTGCTGCTGGTGCTCAGAGGCCAACCAGGATTGCATTATGGAAATATTTCTTTTGTCCATGTAACTAGCTATAGGCCAGCCGGACCCGGCAGCCTTCTCAAGGACATGACCAGTGCTATCAGAGCAGAGAAGTCGTTGCACTCGTTAAACCTTGTGCTGGCAGGGATTGGTAATACCCAAATACCACCTTCGACTCGGCCGGACAGCACTGCTACCTGCAGTGGGATAGAGCAGTCAGTGGTGCAGTCCTCTGGCAGTGTCTGCAAACACTCCAGGGACGGACCGGCAGCAAACAGCTGTCACTAACCGAGGCAATTAGTGCTGCTGCCAGGTAGCTGCTGCTCGTAGTGGGGCTGCTCATTTGGCAAGGCCTTCTCTGTACCCGAATGCAGCCGTAGCTCCTGATCCTCGGCACGATCCCGCGAATGCTAGTGAATGCGATCGAAAGCATGATCATGTCAAGGGCATGCTCACCAACGCTAATGGGAAAGTGCCGTGATGTGGCTAGGCAGCCTGCAGCCTGTCTGAGCAGCTCATCCTGCTGAGCTGCTTCTTGTGTGGAAAAGCTGGCCGTGATCCCTCTTACTGCGGTCTGGCCCGGTAATACCCGAGGCTTGGATTTGAAGGTCTTTTTGTCTAATCATATGCAAGCAATGATTCGATGCCAATTCTGCCGGTCAATAACTTCCATCTCGGTCACACAGCTGCTACGAGATCAGGAGTATGACTAGAGAAACTGTTTCTAAACAGGCATTGGTGATAGTCAGAAGGAACACCCGTGTCAGACGATAGTTCGAGCATTGGTCACTGCATGTCGATGTGCTAGTCGTTATTGCTGACTGACTATTCCTGACACTGACCAAATTGCAGTGAGTTCAGCCTTTTAATTGACAGGACTCTATAAATAAGTTATGCAAAATGAATTGTATCTTTTTTCAAATTCGTGGGCAAGGGGCGTAGCCTGGACTTCGTACGTAATGGCAGTGCTGAAATGATTGAATGTTTTAGTATTTAGTTATTATGATTATTGAGGACAAGGCGTCTTTACTCGAACAACTAATGATCGCTGGCGACTTCGTACGTAATGGCAGTGCTGAAATGATTGAATGTTTTAGTATTTAGTTATTATGATTATTGAGGACAAGGCGTCTTTACTCGAACAACTAATGATCGCTGGCGGCGCACACCTCAGTCCCCCTTCACCCCTGGGTATGATCAATTAGTGCTAGACTTCGGTGTGGGGTGCGTGTAAACTTGTGCATGTGAGCTTGTAGACGTGTGCATGTGTTACTCGTTTAAGTGATTGCTATTAGATCCGGATATTTCATCTCAAATTCTGGCGGCTGCCTGCACGCTCCCAAGCCTCCGTATAGTGTCAGTGTCTGTAGCTCGGTCCATTCGGTGTCCCACCCAAAAAACACGTGCTTTCAAAAAACATCAGTGGATTGCGGCAAGAAAGCAAGCAAGCCGACGGTGCATTTAGCATTGTCGTCGCAGATGCAGCCGGGCGTCATGCGAGGAGTGCCAGGCAGCAGCTGCCGGCTGCTTTGGTCGATTTTTTTCTGCCCACACCATGCTAGCCACCAGCAGCAGCTGCAGAGGCCGAGCGGAAGCTGGCCTCGGCAGCTGCCGCCGATGCACGGCCACGAGTGTGGGTATGTCGTACACCCAGACAGTTGTTGGAAAAAAGCCTTGTTGCATTTACGACGGGAGGGGGAGGAAAAGGAAGAGAGGTGATGGTGATGATGATAATAATGACGGTGCTGTTGATGTGCAGATGATGCGAAGGCCGACCAAATAATGATGATATCAATGGGGCATCGGTATAGCTCGCTCAAAGAACTTAATCTCCCTCTTTGCACTTTACATTTGCTGTACAGGGTCAATATATTTAGTGAGAGCTCACACGGTGTCAGCACGAATAAACACACAAATGGCCACTCGAGAGAGGATGGAAAGCGCGACTGAGCACTCTGTCAGAGAATCTTAAAAGGCAAGGAGGTGGCAGAAGACCCGATGTAATAGGAATGCAAGGAGTGGGACCTTAAAGCCCCGAGGATCGAGTGCTCGTTCTTCTGCCGACCTGCTCACATAAACTGCAGCTGACTGGATGGCAGGGGGCCGACGATACGATCGAGAGAACGGAGGAAGTCAATTATGCTGTGGACAAGCAAGCCGCTGGTCATCAACGTCTGCTGGTGTTCCACATGAGCTACGAGCGATCCCTTAAGAGCTGGGCTGGGCATGCAGGGACACAGCAACTGCCGTGAGGAGCAAGTGCGTTTTTCTTCTTTTTAAATGCTGTCAAGTCAGGGGATGTCGTGAAGTCTCTCGAGAATGAGTTCCAGGCTTTAGGAGCATTCGAACTAAAGGCACGGTCTCCAAAGGATTTGAGGCTGGTTCGAGGCACAGCTAAACGACCCGAGTCACAAGAACGAGCGGTACCGATTGGGAAGTAGTTCTGTCAGGCAGGCTGGAGCAAGAGCATGAAGGGAACTAAAGATGAGATCCTTGAAGTTGATACGCCACTTTATGGGGAGCCAGTGCCGGTCGACGAGACGTGATGCAGTCTGGCAACTGCCTGCAACCTTCGAGACAGGCAAGCCTGGCTGCCTAGTTTTGCACCAACCGCGATCGCCTTTATGTGCTGGCCGGAAGATCTTCTAGAAGTGAGCTATAGATGTCAACTTTAACCCTCCCCCACCGCCAACCCTTCTCGGTGCTAGCGTCCTGCTCAGCCACCTGGGCTCCTGCTGCCACTGTCTGCATCCGAAGCACCAGCAGCAGCGGCGGATGGCAGCAGCTGGCCTCGCTCGATAGGACCGCCACCCGCGGCTCACCAGTGGCTCGAGTGCAGAGAGCCGGAGAGCAGAATGCTTGCGAGTGAGCAAGCCTTTGCTGCCCCAGCCTCTGGATGTTTATATATATGTGCACGTCTATGTCTATGTGCTGCTCCAGCGTCTGCACGCCCTATGAAGTGCTTCTTTTCCGGCACAAGTAAAGTGCTCAGAAATAGAAGAGACAGTTCTCTCGGGAGTGCTAAAGCCTATGGTTATTATTATGTTCTCAGCCTTCCCCGGCGAAAGCAGTACTTGGCTGGCTGCTCTGGCTCGGAGCCGGTGCAGCAGCTCTCATCAGAGGTCACTCAGCAGGGTCAGCTCCACCGAGCAGCTCGCTAGCCTGCAATGTCGGACGAGGCTGTGCTCAGCTAAGCGTTCGTGAGCATGGCCTTAACCTGTTGACGTTTTAGCTCGCTCTCACCTCTGGGCCTGCTGGCTTTCCTGAGGTCGGGCTGTGCCGAAGCTGTAGCTGTCCAATGGACAGCTGCTGTCTGCCTTGACGTCGGCGTCCTTGGTGCCGCCTGGGCCTTTAGATTCGGTGGGCTAGCTGTAAATTAGAGGAGCTTGCCAGGAGGGCAGGCCTACATATCCTGTTATGCCGGCTCTATGCAGCAACCGCAGGCTCGGCTGGCGAGAAGCCGGATATCGGTCGAGCTGTCTTGCTGATGCTGTCGCAGCCAGCTGTCGGTGTGGCCGGCCCCCTCGCTGAGATTAGAGTGCCTACTGCTGCCAAGTGCCAAGCTCTAGCCTCTGCACCTAGCCACTTGCAATTGGCTACTGGATGTGAGGGTCGAACTCTGACCCTCGCTCGAAGGGTAATTAGCTCGTGCAGAGCAAGTCGGCTTTCGGGTATTGCAGTTCGTATCGTTGGGTGGCTAGCTGCTGAAACTAAGAGGAGTCGTCTTTTCGTGCTTCTGGGAATGTGCTGTCCCTGCCATAGAGGTCTCGTAGGAGCCTGTCGGCCTGGCCGGAGGAGCGACACAGACAGCGACAGGCCTGAGGCAGCCTTGCCCGACCCGAGCAGCTGAAGAATCGCTCTGCAATGACTGCAGGGGCGGAGTAGTCTGTGAGGACTCCGCCCCTGCCGCCTGTCCTTTGGGCTCTTCTGGTCCTTCCTGTATGCATTCAACTCGGCTGTAGAGAATTGAACGCTCTCCGTTAACAAATGCTTTCGTTCAAATGAGGCTGCCGGGCAAGATAGCACAATGCATTCTGGAGAGGCACAGCTTCCGGAGGCGTATTTCCCCCACCCCACTTCAACCCCTTCTGTAATATTTCCAAGTTGCGCTTTTTCTGGACAGTCTTGCCCAGGATTTTTTTTAAAACCAGGTCCAGTAAGCAAACTTTCAGCTTGCTTAGCAAGTATTGCGACGTCATGTTTAGAAAAAGCTGATGTTGTAAGCGAAGGCGGTCGGCGGTATTTGCTCATAGTAGATTGCGAAAGCTTCCAGACCTAGGCACGTGCATGAAGCCTTGGTTGTCGCTTGTCCAGTCGTTCGACCAGCATGATTATATAGAGAGGGTAGAAATATGAGCTGTAAGTGATAATGTTTCTCTGCTGCACATTTTTAAACACATTCAGAAGAAATGGAATTCTTAAGTCAATATGATAATCCGTGCAGCATTCGAGCACTGACATTTTTAGAACACGTGCCCCAAACGTAAATCTAAGTGTGTTGCCTTATAGCAACATGAGGCTAAAAATGCAGTCTGCATCAAGGGCTATACGTTTCTTTTTCTCCACACTCCTGCACTCCTGCATGTGGCAAGCCGAGCTGGTTTGGTCCAGCGGTTAAGGTGCTCGCCCCGACCAAGGTCTGGCTGAGGTCGTGGGCTCGAGCCCCGAGGCATTTGTGAAGCGCCTGAATAGAGATTAAGTTCTCTTGGGGCACTATACAAGTGAATTGTATTTATTTATATTTAAGCACTAGTTCAAAATAATCGGCTGCTTCTGCAAAAGTGGCCGAACGCATTCGGTGCATCAATTTTTAGGCTAACTGCAAAATATTTCTAGTTTTTCCTTGATGGAGGTCAAACATTGCCCGGTCACTCTGATTTCAGTTTGAAAAGTAGCCCTTTGTTGTATTTCCACGTTTGATGGGAAGACTTGCCATCAGCTCGTCGAAAATTCGTTAACAATTGCTTGATGTTTCTAGGAAAAATGGATGTGCCATAACTAGGAAGTTATGTTTTACAGGTACATTTTGAGAAAATATTGAGAAGATTATGGACACCGATTGAATAGTTATGTATGGAACCTTTCAAAAGACAAACATGTTAGAAATGGGATCTAACGTTTTGACTATTTCCACACAAAAGAGAAGCTCTTGAAAAATGACTTGTTGCTTTTGCTCGCTCGTCTAAGCAGCTAATACTTGCATATTATAAAGCCTTGCTTATTGATTCTCTTGCCGAAAGTTGTAAGTACCAGGATAGACATGTAGTTCTCTTAATGCATCAAACAACGGCCTATTATAATAATTATTATTATCATTGCTTGTTATAGTTGCAATCAGGTCCCCATAAAAATAAATAATTCATTTGTATAGCACCCAAAGAGAACTTAATCTCTATCCAGGTGCTTCATATATGCCTCGGGGCTCGAGCCCACGACCTCAGCCAGACCTTGGTCGGGGCAAGCACCTTAACCGCTGGACCAAACCGGATCAAAGACCATGCCTCCCACAGTTGTGATCTGCCGACCTCCTTCTGGCTGTCTAACCTTGTTTTTCGAGTAGTTTGCTGCCGACTATGGCACGTCCTTTCCAGCTGTCCTGAGCTGCTACTTTCATGGTACTCACTACCTCAACTGCCCTGCTGACTCTGCCATGCTTCTCACTTTCTCTTTGTTGTGGGAGATAAAGTCTGCGTGCTACCGAATGTGTTCCAAAAGATGCCTGGGCTTTGTGTGCGCTATAGGAAACTCTCTTTCGAAATGCTCACATTGTCTTTATGGCTTTGCGGAGTTACAGACGGAGGGAGATACGTGCAGCGCTGTCGAAGCAGCCGCGATGATAAGCCCAGCCTGCCTGAATCCAACTGGTGGAAGGCTGCTGCTGCTGCAGCCGTGCTGTTGCCCTTTCTATACTGTCATCCCCACTGAGGCCGGCTGGTCAGACAGCAGTAATCAGCAGCACATGGTTTTGCTGTTGTTGTATGGTTGTGGTCTGCTAGGTTCATCTAGTCGGCCGGCAGAGTGATGCATGCTTGTAGACTTTGACCACAGTCCACCCTCCTCACGTGGTCATATCTGTTGGCCTGCTGTTGCAGTTGCCTCAGTTGAATCGATGACTTGGCCTCCTAGCTGCTAGCAGCCAGCGGCCCTTTCCACCGAGGGAGGCAGGCAGGCAAGCTAGCAGCTCACACAGCAGCCATGCAGATCCGGTGAAACAATTTACCCTTTTGGCTGGAATTTATTGTCGGCCGACTGTCCAGCCTGGCACAGGAGCCCCCCCCCCCCACTTCACCCGGTACATTCATTTAGGCTTGTGGAAAGTCTTTCGGTACTTCCTCGGGAAGCCTGGAGCTCCAGGCCTGCCTTTAGCCCACCAAGGCCGAACAGCGCATCTTCGGCCTGGCCATTGCGCAAGGGCTTCGCAGACATGCCAGCATTGCTTTAGCAGAAGATCCCGATGATGACTTGCCCCTTGCGACTTGCAGCTTAGTGTTCTAAGGTCGTGTGCTGTGGACTCGTGAGCTTTGGCTTGTGCGTAGGCTTCTCGATTCCCACAATTTTACGATTAGGTATTTTGGCTGAAGAACCGTACTTTTTGACGAGCATAGCAATGTGCTCAAGGCCTTCCCACGTCCTTGAAGGAGTCCACTGCTATTACCGTGCTATAATCTGCTTATTATGTCATGGTTTTCCATTATTAAAAATATGGAGTTTTTTCGACAATCATCGGACATAGAAAATGCCGAATTAAAATGGAGTATGTTTTTGTGTATAGTTAATTAGAAAGGCTAGGTTGAAGATTCCTGACAGGAAGTGAGAACGAAGGTGATAAGACGGACCGAAAGAGAGAGAGAGAGAGAGAGAGAGAGAGAGAGAGAGAGAGAGAGAGAGAGAGAGAGAGAGAGAGAGAGAGAGAGAGAGAGAGAGAGAGAGAAACAGCAACAGGCAGAGAGCTAGAGACAGGCCGACAAAAAGGCAGACGGGAGGATTGCTCATGTGAGTGAGGTGTGTGCAGGAGAAGCAAGTCTTCTCACCTATGGGTCTTAGGGGGGGGGCTAAAGTGCAGGGTCTTCACGACTCAGGTCTCGTAGGTTCGAGCTGTGCAGTTGGCTATCCTTGATTGCCCACTGCAAGTGGTGGTGATAGCCTTTAAGCTCTTCTGCTGCTATGGCAGTGAGGCTGTTGAATCTGCTATTTTCTTGTGGCTGCTTACAGCTGCGGAGCTTCTTGGCACACGCGTCTCGGCATGAGAAAAGTAAGATGGCCTTTTCTTGATTTGTTAGGAAAGAGGGAAGCTGGGCGTAAGTCAAAATGGTTTGCCCACAAAGAAATCTCTGGTCATAGATAGCTGTGGAGTTGTGTAAATCTTGTACCCGACGCGTCCAAGAAGCTCTCAACCCCTGCTTCTTCGAATGGCAGACAGGTGATGAGATATTAACCTAGAGGCTTCCAGATGTAGCTGCTCCATTTAGAACCAGCTGCTCTCTTGGTGAGTGAGCATTACTGGTTCTGGCGACCAGAACCGGAAGAGCACCAGAAAAAAAGAGTGCACGGTTACTTATATAAGATGTGCTGGCAGGGCATATTGCATTGTTATAGTAATAGTAATAGATAAATAATAAAATAATAAAAAATGCCATTTGCATACTACCGTAAGAAGACCAAATCTCTATCCAGGCACATTAAAACTCGTTGCAAGAGAAGCAATAACCGATACCTCGCCAGTAAGTTCCAGTCTGGCTTTAGAGCTAATCACTCCACAGAGTCAGCATTGCTTAGGGTATACAACGACCTACTTAGGAATGCAGACACAGGTAGAGTGTCTCTGCTTGGTTTGCTCGATCTTTCGGCAGCTTTTGATACTATCGATCACAAAGTTATTCTAGAGCAGCTCTCACCTCGCCTGGGCATCACTGGCACTGCTCTGCAATGGTTCAGGTCCTATCTCAGTGGGAGACTCCAGAGTATTGACGTGAATGGACAAAGATCCGCTGAGCAGCCTCTGAAATATGCGGTACCTAAGGACTCCGTGCTAGGTTTGGTTCTTTTCACGTTTTATACTCTCCCACTTGCTGATGTGATTGCCAAGCACAATCTAGGTATTCACTTCTTTGTGGATGACACTCAGTTGCACGTTTGCTTTGATCCATCCCAGCCTTCGAGCACCTCAAATTCTCTCAACTCACTTGCAGTATGTATTGATGACATCCGCACATGGATGGCAGCAGATTTTCTAAAAGTAAACGATGATAAAACTAACTTACTAGTTACGGGCAAACCCAGTGTGATTCAGAAATCGGAAAGGCTAACGCTCAAAATTGGCTCTGCCAGCATATCTCCTGTTGAATCGGCTCGAAATCTAGGTGTCATGTTCCAAAGCGACCTCTCGTTAGACGACCACATCAGCTCCACAATCAAGTCTGCCTACTTTCAGTTACATAACATTGCTAAAATTCGGGCTTGTTTAGATAAGGATACCACGTCCAAGTTGGTCCATGCATTCGTGACATCCCGTCTTGACTTCTGTAACTCACTGCTTGCTGGCCTACCGGCATGTGCAATCAGGCCATTACAGCTGGTGCAAAACTCCGCAGCTGGGCTTGTCTGTCGTGAGCATCGCACCTGCCACATCACACCACTTCTCACCGACCTGCACTGGCTACCAGTAAAGCAACGGATCGACTTCAAGGTTTTGTCGCTCACTTTTAGGTCACTTCATTCTTTGGCTCCAGCCTATCTCTCAGGTCTACTCCCCCACCATGCCAAGCATCGTACCACCCGCTTTTCGGAATCCAACAGTCTACAAATACCTCGTACAAACCTTAAATCCTTTGCAGACCGTGCATTTAGTTCGTATGCTCCCAAAGCCTGGAACTTCCTCCCGACTTGCGTCAGAACATCCCCTGACTTGACCACATTGAAAAAGAACACACCTATTTAGGACAGCATTTAGTGGGTCCCTGTGAGTCGTTCTTCATGTGCTTATGCGTGCTGACACTGTGCATGCTTCCACTAACCACATTTGCATTCTGACCCAGTGCATGTCACCCCAAACCATGTTCATGTTGTTTATCAAGCATGATGTTACTCGCGATTCAATCGAGTTTACCTTTGCAGCAAATGTAAAGCGCCTAGGAAGAGATTGAGCTCTCTGAGGGCGCTTTATCAGGTGCATAAGTATTATTATTACTACTTAATAGCAAGCAAGGTATCATGCATCACCATAGGTCTTAGTAAGTGTTGGCTGTTAATATCGGCGGTGGCTGTTAATAACGGCATGTGTTTCTTAGCATGTTGGCAGAATTATCATGCTTGTCTAGTTTTACTTGCTTGATACCGTGCATGTGACTAACCCCTGGTGTCATGCTTCACTTGTTGCAAGACGTAAGGCGCCTGGGTAGAGATTAGGTACTCTTAAGGCGTGATACGACCTATTGTTTGTAAGACCTATTGTTTTTATTATTACGCGTTAAGACACCCGGAGCCGCTGGTTAATAGGACTGCTGGTTGGTAGCATGCACTGAATTATACAAGCTCACGATCGATATGCAGGTTGGTGTACCAGCTCTCATATCGGCTGATTGCTTTTCTTAGGAGTGCCTTCTAAGAACTCGTCTCGCGTTAGTGGCATTGATTAGTTGAAGAGATTAGCAAGACTAGCTGCTACAGCAATGGTGGCAAGGTACAGGTGAAAGGAACGAAGTGTCCCAAGTATGGCTGCGTAACTCGCTTGCTTGCACGTGTTTGCATTTCCATGTGCGAGGCCATTCACGAGTGTCCCTATCTCTCTGTGTTGCAAGAGCCCTGCTGGTCACACCATGCTGGCTGCTAAGACTTCGAAGAGATCAACGATGCTGCGAAGTCTAGTTTAAATAGAAAAGGTGCCGTCTGAGTCTGCACACTAGACCTAGTTTCGGTTGCAAGAAGCCTGTCGAAGAGTTCCCCCTTCATTTGGACCCGTGAATGTGAATTCGAATGTCATGACAGCAGAAGTTGAATCTAGTCATAACACTCATCACATCTTGAAGCACCCGACGAAGAAAAAAAAAGGGATCATGTGTTGTTAGCCTTTCCAGTTGAGCCCTTGGATTTCCGACACCAGTGGCTAGTGGGCTAGAGCCTTAGTCATTCACCGATTTCCTCTGATTCAGGAGAGCCCTCCCAGCAAATCGTAATAATAATTATTATATAATTCGTTTGTACAGCACCCTGAGGTAGCTGAATCTTTATCCGGGTGCTTTACTTACGGCACAGTTCTCAAACCCACAACCTTGGTCGTACAGGTGAGCACCTTTACCTCAGTCGTTAAAGGCTAGTACCTTAACCCGTGAGCCAAGCCAGGGCAGCCGTAGGGGTGTCCATTAGCCCGGTCCAGTAGCTGAGGGGAAGTTGCCGACATTAATCGAAAACGCACGAGCAAGCAGCTGCCACAGCGTGTTTCGCTCATCGATTCCTAGCAAGCGAACAGGCACGGTCTGCCTGTGGTTGTCTTTCTCAGAATTTTTAATTTCATTTAACATGCTGTGAAAATAGCACTCTCAATTTCGACAGGGACTAGACACTGTTGGGAGTCATGGGTGACGCTAAAACCTACAGCGTTGCCACTCAGGTGGGGGAAACAACTCCCAGACGGTCTCGATGCTCTTTTGTTTCCACTCATCCGAAAGGTGGCGTCCTATGGGCAGCAGATTTAGGCAGGAGAGTCGAGAGTAAGGGGAGCGAACTTAGGTTGAAGGATTCGGCGGGTGGCGAGCGCCACCTAGCAAACGAATCACCTCTCAGTTGCGTTGCACGAGGCGCTTGGGCTTGCTCACCGTCTTGCCTTGCTTTGCCTGGCTCCGGCATTACTTGCACCTAGCATTCACAGCAAGAGGGCGGGCTATGATACTTCTCAGGCAGGAGACAGCGCAAAAGATATGAAAAGATGCCGAAGATCCTACCGAGTGGGTGCATAGGGTAGGGGGAAGCGTTTCCTGCCGAGATGGACCGACCTGTAAGAGCATGTTGACATTGACTGTGACTCGACAGACCACTTTGCCTTCCAATGATTGGCTGCCTCTGAAAACGTCAAATTCTGGTCACCTCCCTGGCTTAATCCTGGCTAGGCTCATGTCTATCAGGGTCATGAAATGCTGTTTGCAAAAAAGCCGAGGACAGAGCCGGCAGAGGCAGCAAAACGCATGGACGGCTGTGCTGCAAGAGCAATCAATTCTGTACAGCTGCATACAGTCACATAACTGCAAACTCCATAAGCCATACAGCAGTATAATAAAAATATAATAAATAAAAACTCCAACAACCTCAGACCGTGAGCTCAGTGGTTCACGCAGCATTTAAGATATCACACCAATACTAGTGGCAGTAGCAGTAGTAACCAGCCCTTGTTTTTATTTGAGTTCATTTGCTTTCAGTGTCACCTTTTTGATCCACTCGTAGCCAGCATAGTTGGTTGCATAATTGCATCAATGGCTGCGGAATATTTAGTTCAATGGCGTTTGATAACATGTGTAGCAAAACTTATCCAACCAAAATCATATTGTACCACTGCAGTGGTTTACAAGTAGAGCTGAACTGACATTTCAAATTCAACATTGATCCGTGCAGTATTGGCAGAATTATGGAATATACTGCGCACAAAGCAACACTGTGTGGAAGTTGTTTAAACGACACAATTGTGTGCCTCAACAAGCAAATGCCCCGAGGTACCAAGGTTCAACAAGTTGTCACGCAAGTCGTATATTATGCATCGGTAGGTAAATTAGTTATTTGTAGAAATACCCAGGTGCCGAAAACCCTCGTAGTATGGCCACCACTGTAAGGGTTGTATATTCGTTCGGGTAATAAGAGGGTTTTCTACGATGCCATCCAAAGAAAAATTATTCAAAGCACGTGAAAATCTTTATTGGTTGCCTAAAGACAACAAGTGTGCTGTTGGTGTAGGGTGAATGTAGCATGAGGTCGCCTACCATGATTCTCCACGACTTCCCTTGTCTGTCCCAGCATATAGGTTACAAGCTTCGGGGGGGGTGTCTCTTCTGCTGTAGCACATGCCACAGAGCCAGAATTTTACTGAAAATGTCGGCTACTGGTGTAGGCCGAACACCTCGCTTCAGCCACACATCGATATTTCTCCATAGTTGTTCAACGGAGTTCAAATCAGGTGATTGGATGGGCCACTGTTCCAGCATTAAACAAGAATTCGTAAAAAAAAGTGCTTTACTCAGGTTATTGTTGGTCAAGCACATTAAATAAATAGATACTAGCTGATTAAACAGCCTCTTTTTGTATAGCGACAGAAGAGCCTTTTACGGCTATCACCACCGCTTGCAGTGGCGATAAAGGATCGCCCACCGCAGGAATCGAACCCACGACCTCGGGACTGTGGTCGTGAAAGCAACCGCCTTACCTAGTGTGCCATCACGGCTCACCATTAGGTTTCAAAGCTCAAATACTCAACTTGGTCGTTACTTTTGGCTGTAAGCTCGTGACCCTATGCAAACTGATCGGCCAGTGAAGTACTTTTCGATGAAGCCTTATTTGGTGCTGGTGCATAGGCCCAGCCAGTCGCCTCATTTGAAACCCATTGAACGACGATGGAGCAATATCGAGTGGCGACTGAGGCATGAGACAAGCTCACCGGAACGAAGGGGCAGCCTGAGCATAATATATGCTTCTTGAGCTGAGGGTTGAATGATGCAATGTAATTGCTGGCGGTAGAAGCCGGAAGCGAGTTCCAGAGTCTTGGTGTATCGTAAGTGAAAGCCCGATCGCCAAAAGATTTCAATTTAATGCAAGGACAGGCTTTACCACTGGCAATAAAGGACGACCTCTTTCTCACAGCACATGCAGAGTGCATCATATATTACTATATCTACTCAGTTTATATACTTCTCTTTCAGCGTATGAGTAGTGCCTATAAAGTTATTTAGTTCTCTTACCTCCACATAGCCGTGAAATGTCGAAAAAAACTAACTTTGCTTTGGAAGGCCGCTAGCATAGGTGGCGAGCCCTGCAGTTCTTCTTAAATGTAGCAAAATCTTCATGTGAGGGGAAATAAAGATTTTTAAAAATATTAATTTGCTATCCATGCATTATTTTGAATTTTTGTTGAATAATTAAATTATGTTTTCTATTCTCATTTATATGCATTTATATTTATACCAGCGCCAGCTAGCAAATCAACAGCGACTTTTGTTTTACTAGGGGAGGTGAGAGAAATACCAACTCACTCTCAAAAGTATTTATCGTGATGGGCTATAGGTAACTTCACGTTGCAGCAAATGTAAAGCGCCTAGAAAGAGATTAAGTTCTCTGAGGGCACTTTATCAAGTGCATTATTATTATTATTATTATTCTTACTAGACGGTAAATTGGTGCTTTCCTAATGCAGCAGAATCTCAATGTAGCAATATCATTGTGCTTCGATAGAACATCTCTACTCTAGGGCTTCTTCTTCAGTCTTTTCCTGTTGTTGAGTTTTATTAAATCGTGCTTTCCTGGAGTGTGTACAAGCCGTGGCTTCTGCCCACAGCTAATCCCAACTCCAGTCGCCGCAGAGGAGGATTCGTGGAGGCCGGAAATGCATGAGGGCAGCAGCCGCAGTAGGGCAGCAAGTGCTTGGCAGCTGCTGAGCTTTGCCTGCAGCGCTGGAGTACCTGCTCACCCCCCCCCCCTATTATCGTACTTCCATTCACGAGCTGGGCTGCCAGCATGCAGGCGACTTTCATTGTTTTCGAGCAGTGTCTGCAGCACGTGGCTGCTGCTGCTGCCTCTGAAGCCACTTAGCCGCAAGAATTGGTGCTTGCTGGAGGAGCCGTGACGTTCAGCCTGGCTTGCAAGTGTGCACTAAATAGTAGTTGCTTGATGGTAGCTAGAAAGGGGCAGGTGTGTGCAAGTGGGCTACCACCACGGGAGGGAGTGGGTATGTTAGGTTGGGGGCAGAGGAGAAAATTTCGGGTGAGTGAGAAAAAGGCTCACACTTGCCAGATTACTGCGGTATGTCAGCTAGCATGCACCATGGCAGAAAGTGCATGTCGAATGCTTGTTCATGCACGTGATCGGCGCAAGGCACGGTGATTTCGGTTCCTGTCTCTGCTTTTGGAGCTGACTTACCTTGCTATGGAACCACAGCCACACGTTAGCCTGCTCACTGTGAAAATACTACGGGCACAGTCTTAATGTTGTTCTCTTTACAGGAAGTCGATATATTTACAAGGAGGAGTGTTGTTCGTGTCCTCACGGATACTGGTTGTCGACATGCTCACTGATCGTGTTCCTACAGCATTAATCATGGGTATAATGGTACACCGGGCGCACAGGTGAGAAGTTGGCAAAAATTGTGCTGCTTAGAGTGGATATGCCGGAGCTCGAGAGAGATTGCGTAGAATTGCTATTTGACTTGGCATGATTTGCTTGTCCAGTATGGTTGGCTGCCATTCTTGTCATTCGAGTTCGAGTGTGCCTTCTTATCGCAATGCTCTTTCTATGACTGCCTTTTAGCCAAGCGGGTTGCATGGTGGCCAGTGGCTTTTATCGCAATTGCCACATCGTGCTGCTGTGCCCTACATCTTTGCACTCGGAGCCAGTTCCTTTGCCCAGCGTAAGTTTTGCAAGCGAATCCGATCGACAGTGGGCACAGTGTGCCTGACCGGGGGCGAACAAATGTGTAGTACATGGAAATCGATCGAGATTCGTTTCTCTTACCCTGGTTCACCTCGAAAGTTGTTGCCTCGTGTCGATACGTGTGAGCAACCGGCTGTATCTTGGTGCTAAAAGTGCATGCCCATGTTCAGGTGAGGGATTTAAAGTGAGGAATTTCACTAGCTAGTTGGCCCTTGTCGGTTTTTGCTGCTGCTACTGCTTTTCTTCTCGTCTCATTATTTAGGCTCGCCTGGCTTGTACTCTTTGTGACACTGTTTACCAGCTATGGACGATTGATTTGCTATTGTCGGCTTTGCTGCTTTACCGAGATACTATCGCTTGCGGTGTATCACACGTACACATGTATGCTCGCACGTACATACATACACGCACCCAAACCTACACGTAAGCGCGCATGCACTCACCAACACGCTCGAACGAGAGAGTGTACACTCTGTGTTCCCCCCACCAGTTGTTCCCTCTCACTCTATGTCATGGCTGCTGGCTCACACTCGCTCCTCAAAGCGCTTGCCTTAGTCTTTTCAATTTTAATGTATCTCCCTCTGTAACTCCACAATGCCACAAAGACTATGTGGTTGTTATGCAGGAGAATTTTGTATAGCGCACCCAAAGTCTAGTTGTCCTCAATTGTCCCTGGTATCTCTGTGTGGGGGCGGCTTGTCAAACGTGCCTCCTACCTTCAGGTTAGTCCAAGGAATGGTTATGATGTGTGTGATGTGATGCGATGTGGTGTGATGGCCATTGTCCTTTCACTAATGCTTCTGGCGTTTGTACCCGGTCAGACGCACAAACAAAATCTTGAAGTTCGTATAATACATTTGCCGGGGATGTGGCTGTTGCTATTTCGTGTCGCTGGGGTTGGCTGGGCTCTGGTGATTTTGCTGACTGCAAAGTTTACTGCGATCGCTGGTGTTCTAGCATGCAGGAGGCTGCCTAGCTAGAGGCCACCAGCTCCCCTTTAATCGAGCATTTGATTACAAATGCTTGTTTGATGATTATACTTCAGTATGGGGCATGCAGCCCCAGCCAACGGCCTGGCCAGGTCCGAAGGTCACAAAGGACAGCATTGCATATGTTCATGCAGAAAAGCAGTGGGCTGGCTTCTTTGCCTGTTACTAATTGACTAAGTGACAGCTGTGATGCCATATAATTGCTTCGTGAGATGCCAGGTCGATTGGAAAGAGCCGCCATGGCTCTAGTTTGATTGGCTAGAGCAGAGCTACTACTATATGTGAGAAAAAAGCTTGACTTCGACCCCTGACGCCCGCAGGCTCCCTCGAGCAGAAACCGACAATGTTCTGGGCTGCATCAAAAATACTTCAGTGGGATGATGTTTGCCTGTCATGCCACCTCAATCAGGTGCTGAAGTGGCCCGGTGTGGCTTTGTTCCAGTTTTTTTATATTCTCGACCAACCTCCCGTGACAGACTAGTATTCGTGAGCCTGTACACTCTTCCCATATTGCGTGACTTGCAACAGTAGCAGCAGCAGTAGTTTCTGGATTCTAGGCAGCTCGAGCTATGGCTGACATTAGCATCATTTCAAACCCCTCTCCCTCCCTGTCTCTCTCTCTCTCTCTCTCTCTCTCTCTCTCTCTCTCTCTCTCTCTCTCTCTCTCTCTCTCTCTCTCTCTCTCTCTCTCTCTCTCTCTCTCCCCCCCCATTCGTCCCAGACGGGCAAGAGTGCTCTCGGAGGTAGCATGTGGCCCAGCGAGCGACACTCGTCGGTTGGTAGCCAATGGATGCTTGCTTGGCATGCTTCAGTGGTTGGCTGTGTGGGCCCACACAGCCTTATATGTGGTGTAATGAGCATGCTGCCGTGTCGTCGGTGTAGCACCTGTGTGGCTGCCCTGCCTAGCTGCTCCTGGTGCCCGAGAAGGGAAAGCAAAGGAGCATCATTATATGGGCCGTGATAGCCCATGTGGTAAGGTGCTCGCTCTTCACGATCGAGGTCGTGGTTTCGGATCCTGCTGTGGGCGATCCTTTATTGCCAACTGCAATCGGTGGTGATAGCCATCAGAGCTCTTCTGCTGTTATACAAATGAGGCTGTTAAATCTGCTATTGTTTTTTTTTTTATTATGAACATGGACCGCTTGCCACGTCAATCTTGGCTGCTGAGCCCAGTGCAGCCGGCCGGCAGCAAACGTCGAGATAGTCGCTAGATCCTGTGGGCTACAGACTCTGAGTGTCTGCTCTAGTGCCTGAGTGCATGACGGCTACCTTATCTGCATTGCTGCCGGAGCTTGCTTCTTGGTTGGCTCATGCAGTAGCCGTTGGTATCTATTGGAATCACATGCTGTGTGCCCTAGTTGATGTAAAACAAAAACATTCAGCTGTATGTTCAGCTGACGGTTGACCACAGGACGTTTGCCTCTCTTTGCATAGTGCTAATATCGCCAGATTAGCAATTTTACATGCTGCTATGTTTTCAATTTGCTTGTCGATGGCGTTCGTGCATGTCCTGCTGTGTGCGTTTATCTGTTTGTGTGTGTCACGGGTTCGTATGTATCTGTACATGCGCTTACTTGATCGAATGTCTCATATTCTATGTGGCACCATGCGCTTACGATCTCATATCACCAACTCGTGTTCAGCCTTGTTGCAGCAGTCAGTTACTATGTCCATTTAGTACCAAGAGGCAGGCCATGCAGTCACCAATTCGAGTTTGGGTGGTGCCAGTTCCATAGCTTAAGAATCGGCAAGTTCGTGTGTCATCCACTGTGTCAGATTATGAAAAGTCAGTCACGATGCCTTTTTCAAAAGTCTGTGTCAGCTGCTTCTTGTGCCCGGCTGCAACTGATCTGTGATGTTACTGCCATCTGCCCCATTTGATTTGCTGCTCCCTCTCAATGCTATGTTACATGAGAGAGAGAGAGAGAGAGAGAGAGAGAGAGAGAGAGAGAGAGAGAGAGAGAGAGAGAGAGAGAGAAGGGAGATGGAAAGAGCTAGGGATAGCTTAGGAGAGAGTGAGAAAGAGAGAAATGGGGTAGAGGATGGAGGGAAAGAAATTTTTGTTTAGTAGTTGCAGAATTTTGCTTCTGCTAAGTGCCTCTGAAAGGCTTCGAGGCAGCCAGAGATAATGTTGTGATTATTGCCTTAATTTTCAACGATGCCTACAGCTTACAGCCTGCACGGATGTGCTGGGCCAGGCTGTGGCTTGCCAGAACCCCTACTAGCGATCGTGCCCCTGTGGCATGTAAGCACTTAGGCTCACTCGTGTACATAATTGATCTGTCAAGGCCCAGATGCTTCTCGGAAGCCTGGCACTCGACCAGCTTGTGGTTCAGCTATATCATAAGTTCAGACCGCCTTGGAGTTTCCATTCATGTCTTTTTGCTCGGTCCCCTCATACCCTATTTTTCTCTCTATCCTGTGCCATCATGTTGCATTGCCATTGGCCTGAGCTGGTTCTTTCTGCTCGTCGTGTATCACGTCCCATCCAGCGATTTTGTTGCTCCCAGGTCATTTCAGCTGACCTGATTGATATGCCATCACTCTGATCCATACATGCAGCTGTGATCTCCCTACACTCCGCTTCTTAAACTGTGGTAAAATTTGTTCTTGAGTCGAGTGTCGGCATTGCAGACGCAGACAGAGCATGCTTCGGTGCGGTCGCAGCACGTGTGGCGGTCACACAGGCAGACGGCCCGTGTGGCGAATGCTCTGCTCTTGCTCGGAGCCAGAAGTTCGTCAGCATAGTGTTATAACTTGCGCCCACTTTTCGTGCCTACATAATGAAGGCGACCTACCGGCTCGGAGCCAGAAGTTCGTCTGTGAGAGCCAGCTCGTAGAGCTGGCAGCAGCAACTTTCGGCCATTGAGCAGACCTGCTTGCTCACTGTTGTTCATCAGCGGTCGAGAGTGGTGCCCTCATCTGGTCATCAGCTGGTTGATGCATCTGGCAAATTCGCGAAAACTCGGAAATCCCTATAGCAAAAAGCAGCTGGTCGCCGGTCAGGCCATCTTTAATAACAATAATAATAATAATTCACTTGATAAAGCGCCCTCAGAGAACTTAATCTCTCTCTAGGCGCTTTACATTTGCTGTAAAGTGAAATACAATTGAATGGTAAGTAAAATCATGCTTGAAAAACAAACGAAATGAATAATATGGTTAGGGGTGACATGCACAGGGTCAGCATGCAAATGTGGTTAGTGGCAGCATGCACAGTGTCAGCACGCATAAGCACATCAAGGACGAATCACAGGGACCCACTAAATGCTGTCCTAAATAGGTGTTTGCTGTTCGTACTGTAGCTCAGTATCTAATTATCGTCTGCCGCCGGAGCCAGTTGCCAAGGTCGTTGTTGGACTGAGAAGGAGAGCACTTGCAAATGGGTAAGATCGATGTAAGGGCAGATCCTGCCGTGTACCGACATGTTAAGCTAGGATCACAGCTCACATCAGCTCGAAACTGTGTGCAGTAAGCTGGTCGTAAGTCGTCCATCACAGGCCGTTAGGAGTGGAATTTTGAGCCGTGAGACAGAGTGGAGAGTTTTCCACAGCGAACTCAAAGCCTGAGTGGCCACTTACAATAGCCACCAGATTCCATCTCACGAAACAAAGAAAGTGAGAGCATTGATGAGTCAGGCTGGCAGTCGATGAAGTGGGTAGCGTGGACCTAGCAGCACAGGAAGGCTGTAAAGGATATGTCAGAGTCGGCGGAATAGGCTGCCCCAACTATCATCAACCATCCATCATCCATCTATTCGTTGTTAACTTTGGCCGTGCTAAAGCTGAGGAGATAAGTGATGCTTCTAGGGTTGCGAGCTTTATATTGGTGTAGCTCGAAAACTGCCACATTGCCTACCAATTAGTCACTCAAAAAACGGCCGAATTCTTAGCTGCTCATACATATTTACATCAGCAGATCCTTATAACACCAGGTTTTAGCATACCTACAGGTCACAATACTAGTCTGGCAAGGGCACATCAATTTTGGCTCACTGCTGGTCTGACTCTCCAACTGCCACCGAAAGTAGAAGCATGTCCCCTGTGTCCATATGTAACTATGATTGGGAGTTCCAACTAGGCTAAGCTTGCCTCAATTCAGCTGGGATTAATAAGTAAGCCATTGCCGGAGGGTTCTGCTTTTAACACTATATTTCAGAATATCCATTTGGGAGCAATCAGCAGCGTATGGGTTTGTGCTGTCAGATACCCAGCTGGCCATTGGTGTCAGCCATTTGATTGCATTCTGAGGTCGGCAAGACACGATGTCTAGTCAAAGCTGAAGTTCGGGGTCCACAAATTGACCGACCAGGGTGGCCAGCTATTTTGAACATGGGTTAGTTTAAACAGTTGAAGGTTCGTTTACACACTTTGGTCAGCCCATTTCTTTGTTTACCTTACACTACATAAGCGCACATGATATATGCATTTCTTTTGAAGAACGCTCTGTTATGGCACCTGCAAGACTTTTGGAGATACTTTCATCCGTCCATTTGTGTTCGTACTGTTATACTGGCAGTTTGCTGCCAAAGTTGTTAAGCTGTGTGGCTTGCTCGGGCCTTTTTCCCGAAGAGTTGTCTGGTATCTAAGTCAAAGCAATGTATTCGGCCAAAAGGTAATCATGGACCTACCTGTATCTCTTCGACTCGACTGGCCAATGCAGAAAATGTCAAATGCAAAAAGGCACTGTGCAAGATCTTCACTTTGAATGAAGTTTTGTGCCTGCAGCAACCACTCGGCTTAGCATCCTAGCAAGTCAGTTATCAGCAGTTTCTGCTGTGACAACAAGCTCAGTTTATTGTTGGGTAAAACGTGCGCGACAAGAATATCAAAAGCTGCATAATGGTTCAAGGTCACTGCAACTCGAACCGAGCATGTATAGTCAGAGCACCCGTGTATGCTCAGGGGCCTTACTTGCATCACCAGGTTTAATCTACACCTATTCCTGAGAAAGGAGAGCATATGCAGGCTTCTGTCTTGTCAAATGCACAGAAAGTTTAGGAGCAAGTTTAATTTTTGTCGTGTTTTGTTTTAGTGATAATATGTCCAAGCTTCTGATCTGCTCAGGTTTGATATATTTGAGGCCTTGCATTCCTTTGCCGATTAGTTAGCCACCATTGATTGACTTCCCCCTCCTGCAGCCACGTAGTACCGAGAGGCAAGTAGTGAGCCGGATGACACACGATGCTCAGAGTTATAATGGCTCTTGAATGTGTGCCGTACGATGTTTAGAGGATAGCTCAGCAGTCACAGCAAAACAGCGATAGTGCCGAGAGCCCTTCCTTTTGTATGTGGCTGTCTTTTATGTGTGATCTCGATACTGCTTTCCCTCTCTGATTTTTTTGCTTTCAGCTAGCTTGAGATGTGGCAGTTCACCGTGCCATCTCTTCGTGTTTTCAGGGTGCTTGAATCCTGCCAAGAGGCCTTCATCTTGCGGCTGTATCGGCAGAAAAATAAGGTAAGGACTGAGCCAGCCACCCTCTCCCTCTCGAACTTCGTGTTTGCTCGGCTGATTTGCTTGCTTCTGCGTGCTGGCTGATGCGTGTACCCGTACAACCTGCTTGACTGGCAAGTTAATAATGCTAATAATAATAATAATAATAATACATTTGATAAATCACCCTCAGAGTACTCAATCTCTTTCTAGGCGCTTTACATTTGCTGCAAAGGAAGCACGATCGAATGGTTAATGGTAGCATGCTCAGTAAGCAACAAGAATAACATGGTTAATGGTGACTTGCACAGGGTCAGCATGCAAGTATGCTTAGTGGCAGCATGCACAGTGTCAGCACACACAAGCACATAAAGAACGAATCACAGGGACCCACTAAGTGCTGTGATAAATAGGCGCCTTTAAGTCGCCTGGGCGAGGTTCAGCACCCTTATGTTGCCATATCCGGGCTCGCCATCCACACAAGCCTTAGTGCACTCTTTTGCTGCCCGTTTCTGTTTCAGCATTGCGCCGTGCCTGCGCCCGCCCATGTGCTGCTCGTGCCTACATAGACGTGCACATGCTCGCTCGCTAGCGCGCTCGGCTGCTTGAACTGCCGCTTGCTCCCCGCTCGGGTTTCAACATTTCATGTGGATTGCCTCTGCTGTTGTTGTTACCTCGTTTGCTAATCACAGCTTGGTACAGATCGTTCTTGGGTGTCATGCACGGGCTGCTACAATGCTCACCGGTGCACCCTGTTGCACATCCGGTGCCGAGGCAGGTTACCTGCCAGTTCTGCGAGCACGCGTCGAGTGCTGGCACCCCCTATAATGAGTGTGTACCTCCACTCGACACTGCCGTGTCTGCCGCTGGTGTATTCTGGTACTGTTGTGACTGAAGGCCGAGCTGTATGGATTCCTTTTCTGTTCTAGTCGAAAGCTGATTATGTGTTGCCCAATGTTTAGGATGTGCTAACTGACATGCTGTAAACCGGCACCCAAGTGAGCCGCTGAGGGTGGGCGCCGGCAGTAGTGAACTGCATCGTACGATGTGGCTGCTTCCACCGCAGGAGAATCGATTGGCCTGCAGCTTTGGCTTCCATCCCAGTGTCAATTCATAGCGATTTTTCGTTAGGAAGGTGCACTTGGCCTAGTTGCCATAGTTAGCCCATTGGCAGTGACAGGCCTCATCAATCAATGGTCGGATGGCCAGCCAGCTGGCTGCAGAGCGATTGCTACGACATTCTTTGTTTTCATGTGCTGCATTACACTTTTCTCAACCTCGGCCAACGGATCTTTTATCTGCCCGCTTCATCGGCAAAGTATATCTCGGGGGGGGGGAGGGGGCTGTCGCAACCCGGCCTACTCATCAATTCACTTATGGTGCCGAGTTCTCAACTCGAGCGGCTTGCATTGGCAATTCAACCATGCTGCTTAAAAACTAATTGTCGTAAATATAATTCATTTATACAGCACCCTAAGAGAGCTTAATCTTTATCCGTTCGCTTCAAATGAATATATTAATTGGCAAGTGCACTTTTCTGCCATCAACCTTCTGAGATGGTCAGAGGAAACGCTGAGTGGACACTTCTTTTAATGGCGCCTGCTGGTGCCGCGATGTCTCTATAATAATAATAATAATAATAATAATTATAATACAGTTGATGAAGCGCCCTCAAAGAACTCAATCTCTTTCTAGGCGCTTTACATTTGCTGCTCTACTTTCCTTTGTAGGGGTGGTTTAACTGATTTTGCATCTTCCTTCTTCCGGGCTGCACACGTAATAAGAGGTAGCAGAGTCAGGAGCCGTGGATTGCGCTACCTAGCTGCGCATGCGATGCAGTCTTAAAATAATCGGCGCAATGCAGAGCCTATCTTGGCACTGATCCGCATGTCCAAAGATGCCCAACTCGATCGGAGCAGCCTGCAGCACACTGCCTGCTCAGGTGTAGCCTTCGTCCGGCATAAGGCCTCTATGCTTTCATGGCTCTCAGCAAATGACAGCTTCTCTGAAGTGCTAAACCTGGCAGGTACCAAAGCTCGAGCTGCCACGAATCTAATCACCCGAAGCTAATGAGCCGCAGGCAATTATCTGACATCAACCGTGTGAATGGCACACTGCTCATGCTGTCGGTGGCTATTACTGCAACGAGGAGTTTGACGAAATGGTGCACCCACCAGCCACCGACCCTACTTGGCATGCAATCTTGGCGACTTCTCAGGGGCAGTCGGTCTGCTAGCTTTTTATACTGCCCTAGAACAAACCGCCAGCTAGGTGTGTGATTCCTATGATTCCAGCAGATGGAATCCCCTGGCCTCCTAGGCAGAATGCAAGCAGATTCGTTGCTGTCACAACTTATTCAGGGCGTTTATAAACTTGATTCTCTTAGTCTGCTATACAGACGTCTTGTTACTATTATTATTGTTATTGGGCATGTCGAAGCCGTCATTAGTGCCTTGCCGTTGCACTTGCGGAGACACCAAGAGCACCAGAGGCCTAGCTGATGTGATCTCCAGCGACCTGCGTGGTCTCGGCCGCCATCTGCCGAGAAGCTAGCCAAGCATGGCGATGTGTGAAAGTACTGAGAGGGCAGCTGCAGTGGGACTTGCACATTTCCTGCCAAACGTCGAGACATCTCTGCACAGCTAATATTATTAGTGTGCCTATCTGTGCCTTGAATCGATGTGTGCCTGTCTGACAAAAGTAACTTTCATTTATTTATATTGCCTGATTCACAGATATGATGTGTTGCACCTTTCTATGGCTTTGCTGATATTTTTGGGGCGAATCCTAAGCTTGCATTGCACTCTGAACTTTTGAGGACTTTCCTTAAGAGACGGAGCAACACGGGAGAGAGAGAGAGACAGAGAGGCAGAGAGAGACAGAGACAGAGAGCCAAAGACAGACACGGAGAGAGGGAGAGAGAGGGAGAGAGACAGAGAGACTGAATCAGAGACCTGTAGAAGATATTCTGGAGTGTATTATTGTGTGTCTCCTTGTGTACTTCTGTTTGTGCGCATAAATACCAGAATGCCTGTGCATTGAGATGCATACACGTGCAAGCAGGCCCATCGTATATGTACGTCAAGCTGAGCACTCAGCTGCTGGATGGTGGAATAGAGCTGGCTTCCTGTTGGCAGCTCCTGTACTGTGCTCACTAGCACCTGTGGAGCGATTATTGCTCACTATATGAACAAAACCCGTTTGGTGCTTTTCTGGCAAAAACTTTAATTAGAAAGCTGCATTTCTGCTTCTGATAACTGCTGAGTGCCTGTTGATTGTCGTTTCATTCTTAGTCGTACTTGAATTTGCTATTGCAAAGTTCATACTGAAATGGAAGTGGTCTTCTAACTTGCAAGCTCGTTTAGAAAACACCCAATCCACTCGTGACATATCTTCCTCCTCTTCTTTTTTTTAGCATGGATTTATCCGTGCGTTCTCGGACCACGCAGACGCATTCACATGTGGGTTTGCACACGTTGAACGTATTATGAAAAGCTTGTATGTGAGGAGGCTCAACCTTGTGCCCCGGTTTCATGCCACCGTGATTGCTAATCTGGAACGGCATCAGGCAAGTCACTGGGAAAGCAAGCCATCTAGAGAGTTAGTCGCTACTGTGCCTGCCTTTATGTGCTTTCTGGAGCTTGACTTTTTTCTTTGCATTGGGTTGCCTGTAAATGCCGAGTGAAGCAGGTAGCCATTTGACCCTCTTTCGGCTGCTGGCTTAGCCCATCTGAAGAGCATCATTAATCTATTTTGCACGAAGACGTCTCACACTACACTACTTTTTCTGCTTAAGCAGGTGCCGTAGTTTTCTCAAGCAGCCTGAGATGTTGTCTTCCTATCCGCGATCTTTCTTTTGATCGCTTAGTGATTTTTATTTTGGACCTTGTATTTAAGCAGGTAGCTGACAACATGTGTCTCACCCTTTCCCTCACCTTTCCTTCTTTTGCCTTACCTGTCTCTGAATTGTTGTTAATTTACTCTGTCTGACTCGACCTACTTTTCTAGTTCTTACTCTGCCTTGTCGCTGCCACCTGTGTTCACGTCTTCCTGCACATACACGTCCCTTTATTTATGTCTGCCTGTACGTCTCCCCTGTCTTTGTTGGCCTCTCAGTCTGTGTGTATTTGTGGCATTGCCTCTTCTTTTTACCTTTTCTTTAGGAGAACTCCCCCTACTTCCGTATCCGTCTCACTCTTGGTCAAGCCACCCGAAAGCACCTGCTAGGACAGTCAGCTGATGGCTAGTCCTGACCTTCTTGCCCGAGCTGTGTGCCCTCACTGGCTGCTGAGCTGCTCAGTCCATCAGAAAGCCACGTGGATCTGCTTCAATAGTCTTCGTGTGATGTGCTCTATGGCCATGGCACTGTCATTCCTAAGCAGTGGGCCTGACAGAACCAGCTCAGTGTCTGCTTCTGCCGGCCGTGGTACTCTTGAGTTGGCACCGTAATGAATCCGATTGGCTTTTCAGCCCGAAGTCGTGGAGCTCTGCGTGCCACTGACGGCAGCCATGCGCTCGTGCCAAATGGCTCTGCTTGACCTCATCAACTTGTGCGTCAAAGAACTGAAGAGCTGCAACCCCGGGGTACTGGCGATGCCCACGAGCGGGTGCACTGCTCTGGCACTCTGGCTGAGTCATGGTGCTGCTGCGGTGGCTTCATCATGCGGCTCTAACGCGTGCAGCGGTGGTAGCTGCAGCAGCAACAGTAGCAGGCAGTGGCAGCAGCAACAGTAGCAGGTGGCAGCAGCAGCAGTAGCAAGCCGTGGCAACAGAAACAATAGCAAGCAGTGGCAGCAGCAATAGTAGCAGGCAGCAGCAGCAGTAGGCGGTGGCAGCAGCAACAGTAGCAGGCCGTGGCAGCAGCAGCAGCAGGCGATGGCAGCAGCAGCAGCTTGGCTTGAATGCAGGCTCGGTCAGCATCCCATGCTGGTCTCTTGGGAAAAATTGCAGCTGTTCAGCCGATGAAATCATGGCTACCCGTGCTCGAAGCAAACTGCAGAGGCAGTCAGGAGAGTCCTCTTTTTCGGGGTTAACATCATTTGCCTTTTCAGCAACACAGTGCTTCGGTAGCCCCTGCGTGCCCTTTTTTGTATGCTTAATTCAAAAGCAATATATAGAATGGGGCATTGATGCCTTGAGGAGCCCTTTTTAAATTTCTTCATGGCAATAACTGGGCAAAAAGTCGTATCTACAGTTGAAGATGGTAGCTGAGTTTTGTGATTCCCTTGATTGAGCTGCAAAGGGACCAACCTTTTATTGATTGGATGGGATCACAGACAAGGGGGTCCGATGGCAAGAAAATGTGTCGGATGAAGATGATTAAATCTCTATTTGATCTCTATGCCCCATGATTTGTTTTCTTTGCCTCATATGATTTCATCAGTCGTTCAAATTCTTCTCTACAAGCTACCAATGAGATGTTGTCTTTTGATCACTGTTCCCTTCGGCAATGTGCCACTTCTTTAGGATCACCCATCTTGCATCTTTTGCGACGTGGAACATTGTGTGTGCTCACAGCTGGAGATAGGTGCCCCTGGCTCTTAGCCCAGGGGTAAGTGCTCGTTCTTCACTACCTGGGTTGTGGGTTCGTGTCCTGCAGTGGTCGATCCTTTATTGACCACTTCACACGGTGGTGATGACCGCAGAGGCTATTTGGCCTCCATATAAGTGAGTCGGTTAAATCAGCTTATGACCCCCTCACCGGACCTGCAGTCGGTTGAGGGGGCCATAAGCTGATCTCCATGTAATGCTGCTATTATTAGTATGTTGTGCAGGTATGCCAGCTCGGCTTAAATTGAGTTCTGCAATGGCCTGGGCAGCCCAGTGATTGATCTGACATGTTTTTTGCTGAGTAGCTTTACATTTAGTCATAATCTAATAGCATCTGCTATGTGTGGCTCGACAAGGCCACGTGTGCTCTGCAGTTTTGGCATTGGAATGTTTCATTTGGCCCTGTGCCTTTGGGTTCCAGGCAGCCTCCAGAGTGGATTACAAAGCCAATGGTGCACAGCTAAAGCAACGAAGGAATGGCTAGCAGCATTTCTCTTAAGTAGGTCACTTGGCCACGTAGATAGCACAGACTTGCATTGTTGGTGAGTTGTAGGCGGTAGTATGCATTCGCTGGTATCGTAGTGACCACATGCCACATGTGACTACTGAGAAGGCCATTTCTAATCCAAGTATATTCCAAGCACATTTACAAATGTTGCCACTGACTAGGCATCATTCCTGACGTGCCTTCTGTGTGCAGTACCCTCATTCTGTCGTGATCAGTTCGATAAGATGTAGTAAAATAGCGATTGGATGCTTCGTAGCTCGTGCTTTGCACTCACCATATATTTAGGCTTCGAAAAAGTCTTACCAAAAAACACATTAAGTGACCGAAAATGAAAATGTGTCCGGTATTTCAATTTGTATGAAAGTTTTTTTGGTTGTGATACATTGTGCTGCCATTAGGAATTTGGTACCCTGTGCACACTAGCCGAGTAGTCTGTTTAGTAGATGTTTTTATCTGTTTCGAGTCCAAACATTCATTGTCATGCAGACAATGGTGAATTGATAGGAACGGTTGATTACTTGCATATAAATAGAAATGAACAGGGATCTACCTGCTGGAGCAGATGTATTTTTTTGGTGGCGGAGTATCCTGCTTGAAAAGTGGCTATTTCTCTCCATTGCAATGCTGTTTAGCTGGACCTGGAAGAGATCACCGTTGAAAACGTTATCGGGAAAGCTTTCGATAAGATTGTGCATCTACAGCTAGAGCCACACTGGCATCAGCTGGGAAGCAAGACCAAGCAACTCGTTGCGGACATGAAAACTCTTCGAGAAATCCTGAGGTAGGCTTGTGCTACGTGCTTACCCAACCCCCTGGACTGGTGATGCTGAGCTTCCAGTAGCTATTGGCAGCCCACAGGGCAATCATGCCAAATTGCCGTGAAGAGTAGAGTCGGCCTGTTCATTGCATTTTGCTCCACAGAGGTTATTGAAAGGGACACGAAGTCATTTCCCATACAAAATAATGATGTGCCACGGCATTTCTTTCATGGTTGCAGGTATCTAGATCAGTATGATGCCATTGCTTTCTTCAATCTGGTGAACTCGATCAGGTGAGCACTGCATCCAGACTAGTTCATCTTGATCGCCGTTAATCTCCCCTTTGCTGCTCGTATTCATTTCTCAACGAACTTTGCATTCAATACCGGCGATTGCCTGTACGAAGCGGTTTAGCTTTTTCAGCATGCCAAGATCGCTCGTGGGCTATGTACCTGCTGTTTACTGTACTCGGCTTTCACTGCTACACAAATGGCCTGTACGCCCACAATACTACACCCAGGTGTGTGTGTGTGTGTGTGTGCGCGCGCGCGCGTGTGTGTGTGTGTGTGTGTGTGTGTGTGTGTGTGTGTGTGTGTGTGTGTGTGTGTGTGTGTGTGCGGCATAGTAGTTCAGCAGTAGCTCAGGCACTACTGCTAGATATTGGAAAAGAGAGTTATAATTGCATCCACAATTTGATCGTTTTTCTTTCTTAGGACATCGGAGAAAACGTTCCGTGGCAACGTCGGCTGGCTGTTTACAGATGCTGCGGATCAGCTGTTTCAAGTGAGTTCTCACCTTGTCTGAGGCGTGTGTCGTGCAACTCCTAGTGCCTCTTCCCACTCCAAAAAAGGGGCTCATTGCATTATAGCGCCAGCGTAGGTACCTGACCGGTGCGCAGTGGGCGGCACGCAGTGGGCGCCGCGCATCACGTCTCATGCTTGCAGCAGTGGCCGCCCGACCCAGTCCAAACGTGCCGCTGTAGGGCTCCAAGGAGCGCGTCTTCGGTCCACTGGCCGATCGTACCAGAAAGCTGAAAACGGACAAAGCTGCCGCCACCGAGGGAGCAAACTCCTCGGTCACCAGAGGGTCAGAGCACGGCAAGTGCACGTGCGGCCAGTCACGTGGTGTGGGCCAGCACCAGTCCTCCACCTGTCGCCTAAAGCAACCTTGCAATGGGGCAGTGCCGCGAGGGTCATTCAGCATTTCAATGCTGCCTTTTCAAGTTCTTGGCATGGACTCGCTCGAGCGTGCATGCGACTCGCTTCTTCCCGAGTGGCCACGAGTACTTACTTCCTGTTCCTGTAGCCTCGTTCGTCCACCTGCTCGGGGCGAGCATTCATTTTCGGCACTCAGTCCCACGGCGGCCAGCGTTCGGTATTTAGAAGTTGTGCAACTGACGGGATCTCAACTTCAATGGGATCTGCAACTAGACGTAGCTCGCACCCCGCCACGGCTGCCGACTGGGCCTTTCGGATGCCCACAATTGTGGCTAGTTCTCGGGCGAGCTTGCAGGTTTGAGTATGGGGAAATGCCTTGCCAAGGGAAAACCTGCAGGAAGTAAGGAAGTGTGCGTGATATCACGGCAACTGTCCGGTTCGCCATCGCGAATGTTCGTTCGGTGCTTTCATCGTTTGTGGCCCTCTGTAACTCGGGTAACCCGGTGGACCGACCTGGTGGCAAGCAGAGTTTTCTCATGCCTCAGCTCAACGGATGGGCGCCTAGATCGCAGTGGGCGGCGCCTAGTTCGGAAGCCTAGCTTACTTGCCCTCACCATTCGAGCCTTCGGTAGGCATGTGTGCTGCTTGTCGCGCCTCGCTACACCCCTCCCCGATGAGCTTCCGAGCTCGTTGATTGCCGGTGCCACGCAGTCGCAGAGTGTTTCGCAAGCTGCTCTCATTGGCTCATTTCGGCAACGTTTCAGATGCGTTTCGGTCTCGCCGATGGGCTTGCGAGCAGTGGCCGGTCGGCCGGTGCAGCTCACGTGCAGCTCGCTCGGTTGCGCAGTCTGCTTGCTCGCGCACACTCGCTGGCCGTGGCCCGAGCGTGCAAACGGTCCCCACAGTGTGACCCCCAACGCCGCTAATGTATGCTTGCTACGCTCGCATCACTGGCAGGTGGCAATCCAGCTCTGGCGGTGGAAGAGAATCCCAAGTGGCTCGTGCTGGCAGACGTGCTGCACGAGATACGCGACGAGAATTCGGCCTCGGCCGGAACTCCTCTCGGCGAGGGGCGCGTGCTCGTGGCGGCCGAAGACGAGAGGGCGTGCAGACAGTTGCGAGAGGTAGGCGAAGAACGAGCGGAGCACGTTTCGGACCTTCGGCTAGCGTGCGCGCATCTACGAGCGTTCGTTGTGTGCTTGCACCGCCTCCTTGCTAGTGTGACTAGCTGCCCTTAAAGCTTCAGTTGTTCTTCTTCTCGAAGAATGGCGAAGTGCCGGCCCGTAGGCTCACGGTGGTACTTCATCTTGAGTTTCGGTCGAGTGCTTCGAGTCCCAAGGTCCAGTTTAGTCCTAGTAATGGTACCATGGTGTGGACCTCTTTTGCTAGACTGCTATTGCACCTGATTTGTCGCTATATACCAATAGGTGCAAGATCTCTTTAGAAGCAAATTCTGTGGCGTTTTGCTTGTTGAATCTTGCTTGAATCATGTTGTTCTGCCATGCTACCTTACACTGCTTGTCAATTCGGCATCGGCAGCAGGAGAGAGAATAGATGTCGTTAAGTAAGTATTGTGGAAGTGAGTTCTGCGGTCTAGGACCTGCAGAGCAAAAGCTTCTGTTGCCAGCCGTCTTCAAGCAAACGATTGGAACTACTAATTTATTGTCCATTGTGAGCCTTAGGGCACGAGGAGGCTGAAACTGGTGCAGTGTTTCAGCTAGGTGTAGAGGAGCCAAGCCGTTGCAGGCCTTGTAGGTCAGAGTAAGAAGTTTTCTCTGTATCCATTGATCGACCGGGAGCCACTGCAGCTCGTTCAGCAAAGGATGTACATTGCTGAACCTCTTGAATTTGTTGACCGACCTTGTAGCCACGTTCATCACCAGCTGTAGAGGTTTAATGGCTTATTGTGGTTGCAAATCCGAAATTGAATTACAATTGTCTATACTAGATAGAATCAGGGAGTTAGTACGATCTTTAGCCAGCCATCCTATTTGACAGTCTCTAATCTTGGTCAGGGAGTGAACGTGATGACTAGCTGTGGAGGCAGTCTTCTGAGTGAACCTTGTAAACGGCAAGCAGTAGTAAAAGAGGACACCTTAATTATGGGCACAGGATGACGTGGCGCTGCAGCACCACCAGTTAGAAGAGCAGAGCCTTCTAGTTCAGCCGTGCAAAGTAAAGTCTTTTTGTCCAGCCGTACGATTATGTATGGTGTCATCTGAGAAGATATTTCGTTTTGCAGTCGTTTGGTTTAAGATAATTGACCGATATCAAGGGTTGAATGTCTTGCCTTCAAAATGACAGGAAAAAATAGAATAAAAGCAAAGCCTTCCCACCTCCTTCTCCGCTCTTAATGACGTCGGCTGGCCTTTCACCCAGCCTACCTTTCATCTGCTGCAGCAACTGATAAACTGAATGCTTGCCTTGCAAACATTCGATTCTGGCTGTCGGCAAATTTCCTTAAACTAAACGACGATAAAACAGAACTGCTACTCACAGGACACCCCAAGCGTGTGGCTGGACTAGAAGGCTTTGCTCTTCTAATAGGTGATGCTATTGTGTGACCATCACCTTGTGCTCAGAATTTTGGTGTCGTCTTCGACAGCTAGCTAAAGTTTGAATGCCTCGTTAAGAAGACTTCTTCCACTGCTAGCCATCATGTCCGATCTCCATGTAAGATTAGGAACTGACTTCTTTGGTGGCTGGCAAAAAATTTAACTAGCTCTTTAGTTCTGTCTTGGCTAGATTATTGTAATTCCCTTTTGGTTTGGCTACCGAAAAAAGCTACTAATCCACTGCAGCTGGCGATTAATATGGCTGCAAGGCTAGTTTACAAATCCCAGAGGTTTGACCATGTGCTTCCTTTGCTGAAAGAACCAGGATGGCTGCCGCTTGATCAGCAGGTACGAGCAAAGTTCTTACGCTGACCCACAAGGCCCGCCACGGCTTGGCTCCTTCATACTTAGCTGAGCTACTGCACCAGTTTCAGCCTACTCGTGCTGTCAGGTCCTGTATGGACTATAAATTAGCTGTTCCTTTCCTCTGCTTAAAGACAATTGGCAACAGAAGGATTTGCTCTGCAGGTCCTGGGCTGTGGAACTCACTTCCACAATTCTTAGGCAACGACATCTACTCTCCTGCTGCCGACTATGGCACATCCTTTCCAGCCGTTCTGAGCTGCTACTTCCATGCTACTCACTACCTCAACTGCACTCCTAACTCAGATACGCATCTCACTTTCTCTTTGTTTCGTGAGATGAAGTCTGTTGGCTACCGAATGTGTTCCTAAAGCCGCATAGGCTTTGAATGCACAGAATAAAACTCTCCTGCGTGACATCGGCATAGTCTTTTGTGATTTTGTGAAGTTACATATAGAGATACGTGGCATTGCAGACTGGGCGTCAGAAGCTCATGATCCTGTGAAGTATTTGAGCCACGGGTGAGAGTAATTAACTATGTTTTGCTATTTAAGTGTCATAGACAGGGCAGACATCCGCAGCTAATGGTACGCTGTGGCAGTTCCCATCGCAAGATGATAAATATTTGAAATTAAGAAAAACTCGATGAATCCGTAACGAAGATCGGGGTTTATTGATGTTGCGTACCCTGAAGCTGTTACTCAAGCTGCTACTTCAACTTGGGTTTGCGGCTTATGCAACTGGAAAGGCAGAGATTAAGTTCTCGTAGGGGGCTATACAAAATAATCTTTGTTCAGGCACTTCACGTATGCCACGGGGCTCAAGCCTGCGGCCTTGGTCATCGAATACGTTCCCCTTGACTTCGGTCGTTAAAAGGGAGCACCTTAACCCCTGGGCAAAAGGAGCGCTGCCAGTTAACACTACATGTGTGACCTATAATTAGATTTTTTGTCAAGTATAAGTTTTGGTTATTCCGGTGATGAAAGGTGTTATGTGACTCCCTTCAAAAGTCAGAAAACTCCCAAGTCAGCTCGTGCTGCAAGTTTCTTGGTCTGTGACCTCATTCTGTCATATTCTCCAAGTTGCCTCAACTGATCCACTGCTACCATTTGGCCTCTGCTCAACGGTTGGCTGAAGCCATACCCGGTTCTTCAAGTTTATTGAAGACAAACGTCCACATCAATTATGTAAACGTCGCTCATCTTGAAGTAGGACTACCTCTCTTTGGCACACTTGCCTTGCCTAATGGCAGCCTTACCAAATCGTACGTCTTCCGATCAGGTTCGAAACTTAGGTTCCTTACCATAGCCAGACCTGTCCTCTCAAATTCGGTAGAGTGGCTTAAAACATCTTAACCATGCACTTATTTTTGATCGTCTTGATGCAACTGGTCTGGATGAATTGGAGTGGGATATTGTGCTTTCATGGACAACACTGCACAGACTCGAAATTTCATGCTTTAACAGGTATTACCGACCTCACTACTATTCAAATTGTCATCATAAACAGGCAGTCCAAATGCACTTGCTTTTTTCAGTGACATATCCAGTCAACTCAGCCTCGAGAATTGCTAGTGCCCCTAAAAATCTCATGATAATAATAATAATATTATTAACAATTATAAAACATTTTATGGTAAGCATTAAATATCATTCTCGGCACTTCGCTGCCGTAGGCAATCCTTTATTGCCTAGTGCAAGTGGTGGTGATAGTGGTTAGAGCTTTTCTGGCACGATATACATGAGGTTTTTGAAATCACCCAGCCTTTAATCTTCAACTTATATCAACTTCACCTGTGGGAAAGAAATCATACCAATTGGGTAATAATAACATGCAAAATTATTTATAAACATGCAAAGGATAATTTGCCCACACAGAGCAAGTGCTATGAGGAACAGGTGAGGTTGTAGCTTTTTTCAAATGAGGTCAAGTCAGGGGTTATCATGAAGTTAGTCGGTAGTGAGTTTTAGGCTTTGGGAGCATGTGAACTAAAGGCACTCTCTATATAGCCTGACTTTTAGAAAATGTGAACAATTTCCTGAGTGGATCCAAATAAATGGCATGCCCACCTACTTCATTTACCACTGATGCCTGTATCAAACTTATTTGCCAAGAAGATTTTTTTAAAGGCTTTTTTTATCCATTCCCCTCCTCAAACTGACTGGAAGCAACTCTGATGCCGATCAACAATCATCAGTGATGATTTGCACATCGATACCTATCAGCGTGTCAAATTCTCGTCTGTCTTGAGCGTCACAGTTGCCAAATCACACCACTTTTCTTTGCCGTGCACTGGCTCCCAATCAAGCAGCATATCGACTTCAAGGTTCTGTCACTTATTTTTAGGTCCCTTCATTCTTTGACTACAACCTAGCTATCAGAAATACTCGATCACCAGGCCAAGAATCGTACAGCCTGTTGTTCTGACTCGAATCGTATACCTCGTACGAACCTCAAAAACCTTTCGAGACGATGCCTTTAGTTTGTATGCTCCCAAAGCCAGGAACTCACTTCCGACGAAGTTACAGCATCCCCTGACATTTAAAAGGAAGTTTAAAACGCACTTGTTTATTACAGCATTTGGTAGATCTTTGTGGTTCATCTTTTGTTTGCATGTACAGTGTACCTGCTTACACTGTGCCTGCTGCTTGTGGATGTTACCACCAATTATTTGATAATACTTTTTATACAGCATCTGTAAAGTGCCCAGAAAGAAATTCAGTTCTCTGAGGGAGCTATACACATGTATTATTATTAATAACTTATTTGCCAAGAAGGGTGTAAATATTTTTTTATTCGTTGACCTCTTTAAACTAACTGGCTGGCAAGAACTCTGCTGCCGATCAACGATCAGGGGATCAATTTCTCATCTGCTTCTCACGTTGATCTAGATGACCATTCTTTGTTTTCGTCAGTTTACATCAATCAAAATTACATAACTTGGGAAAGGCTACACCCATATTATCTGGGCAGTACGAAAGACAATGCAGCTCTTAATTCGGCTACCACATGCAATTTTTTTAAATCCTGTCTTTCGTAGGCATAGCTTACGTATTTAATCGGTCTCCTATAGAGTGTAGTTCTTGCAGCCCTTGAGTCTGCCACTACTCAGACCTACATTGATTTGCAACAAGTGTTAACACAGTATCGATAGCTAGAATCGTGGGTCTGCTGTCCTTACTTGAGAATTGTGCTCCATCCCCAGTAGTTTGAAGCTGTGTATATATCGTGAATAAATTGTATTGAAACAATAAAAATCTGTTTACCAATCATTCATACTGTTTCTTTAAAATGAAGCCTTTGTTTTGGATGACCTCGTCTATCCGATGGGCCAGGCAGAATTAGGCTGCCGGACTGTATGCCTAAGCCGCATCTCTAGATTATCTCCAAGGTTGTCTCCTGGGTGTTCGGTGGGGCTAAATCTGGATACTGGTTTGGTTATACACCATTTGGATACCTACGGCAGCTAAAAGCCTCTTGCAGCCTTGCCAATTGTTTTGGGTTATTGTGTTGCTGCCGCAGGCTGTAGACTCCAAACAATGCACTGGCACTTGGTAATCCGTATTCCCAGACAAAATCTTTCACTTTGGCTTCATGTTTCTATGGAAGGAATACCGCATTGCTATACCGAGTGAGAATGGCCACCATCTGTGGCTTCGTCGATCACTGCTCAGTGGGAACTATGCATCTGTACTTGTGTTCAAAAGCACTTCTAATTCGATGTGGTCTAGCACTTTTGTGCTAGTGTTTCCTGAAGAAGTCTGGTCTTGATTGCAAGATTCGTCTAAGCCCTCTCCATGTTCAATTCTCTCTTTTCTGGTGTACTAAATTCTGTTCACTCAGCAATCCAGTTTAACCCGACTCCGGGTCTCTCTAGTCTGTTGAGCCGTCAATACAGCAGATTCATAATGACATTCCAACGAACAAGAACGTGTCGTGGTTAGGCTTTCAGCCACTTCTGACAAAGTGGACCACGACTTCCTTCTACTGGAATTGAGTGACTGTGGCTTGGAAAAGGGCTGGTATGATCCATCGTCGAACAGCTGTTGAATGCACCTTAGGGAGGACTGGTGTGCAGCTGTGATCCATAAGCCCCGGGTCGATTAGCTGTGGCTGATAGGAGAGGCAGATGGACAGGTGCAATTGAGATACCGGGCCGAGGGGCTGTGTGCTGGCTAAGCTGTGCTTGCAAGTCGTCTCGAGGAGATAATATATGCCTGTCAAAGCACCATGGTGTTTGTGTGTCGGTGCTTTGTGTATCGTCGCTCACATTTTCAACTGCAATGACCGATCAGGAGTCTCCTGCTAGGCATTAAGGGGGTTTCATTTCACATTTCACGAGAAATACCAACAGGTCTAATGTGCTGACCGGTCCAAACACGTGCAGATCTATCTTCCGGGAAGGAATATCCAGAGAATCAACTATTGAACCACTTCTTGTCTACCATTGATGTAAGTCGGCCTGATGTGATCATTCAAGCCCATGGTTTTGCAGTATCACCTTAGTACTGGCAACAACCAGCATTATCTTACGTATTTCCACTCGATACTGCAATAGCCAAGCATCACGTGGTTTTAGTATTCCTTCTGTTGTTCTAATCAAAGACATTAAAACAATTTTGAAATACCAGCTAAAAGTTTATATTAAAACATCAAGTGTAGCAAGTAAATTCCTGTGAGGATTTCCTAACGACACTACATATAGTATGTAGTCATACTCTTGACTTTATGGCAACCTTCTCAGGATTGAAGATCTGAGTAGTTTTCCGCTAGTACTGTTTGATCTATTTGATACCATCGATCTCCAAATCCATGTTCGTCTCTCACCTGAGCATCACTGCTTAGCACAGCATTGATTTAGGTCTTACCTGTTACCTGGGTCTTAGTCCTGGGGTACGGTTCTTGCACTTTACGACCAGGTCGTTGGTTCGAGCCCTGACAGTAGGCAGTCCTTTATTGCCCGCTGCAAGCAGGATGGTAACATTCAATGACTTGAGCAGAGATCTTGCCAAGTCCATTTGCCTAGCTTGTCACGTGTAGGCTGAAGCAGTAGAACTTGCTGGATGAAAGCTGCTACATAATTGGAGCAAGTACCGGTCTTTTCCTCTACCCAACTCGGTATACTTCAAAGAGCACTATAGCACCAACACCTTGCTGGACCTCACGAGGTAGGATGAGTTGGGCTGAGAGGTCATGGCTGACTTAACGTCTTCCTGTTATCTTTGCCTTTGGAACAGCAGGGACTGCCATAAGCACTGCCACATGCAGGACTGCCACTGTGAACCGAGTTCCCTATGGGGAGCAACAACTGTAATTAGGAAGCCACCGGTTGACCCCTGTAAAGTGCTGTGCTAGCTCGCTCATTAAATTGGGTATCACGAAAAAACTTGTCACACATGTAGATAAAGAGATGGTAGCCATCGAGTACCTCTAAAATTCTTCCCTAAGCTTTCAGAGGCAAAGGTCATAGGTGGCGTCCGTGTGAGCCCAAAGATAAAGAAGATCGTCGAATTCAAGGAGCTTCTCCAAGAAGCTAACCAGGAAAGCGAAAGCAGCTTGGAACTGCTTCGTCACAGTGGTTCGGGGCTTCGATGGCAATCACAAGGTATACAGCTGTTTGGAGCTGGTTGGGACTATGTTGAAGAGCTATTGCACAATAGACAGCATGATGTACTTCAGAATCCGTGTCGTTGACTCTTATCTTGCTAAACTCAAATGCGAACACAGGCTCACTCCCTAAGGAGCTAGGTGATAGGTCATTTTTGGTCAACTTCAGTATAGATAAATTTTTATTTGTATTCTGTTTTTCTGACTAAATATGACTCAAAATATGCTCATTTGCCCGTTTTATATTGGAAATGGATAAATGACAAAGCTGTCACTGCCTTAGTCACAAAAACAGTCTTTTAGCTGACCATTTCAGAAATGGATCCTGGCATTTGGTTGTGCAGCAATTGTCCTGCAAGAATCAACCTGTACAAAGCCGTTTTCTAATGCCATGCAAAACGGTGCAAATGAACAGTGGCAGTCCAGATACTCTACATAGTTGCTTTTTGCGGCACTCCAGCTGCCCGAGGGGCATGTCGGTTGACGTCGATATGAGCATGACATCGTATCTTTATAGTACCTCAAAAATGGCGGGAAGGCTATGCTGAAACGGCTGTATGACAAGTCGCAGCAGTTCAAGGCAGAGTCGAGCAAGGAGCAAGTGAGAGCCGTGCTCCTTTGGGCTGCGTTTCTCATCCAGTCGCATGTGTTTATGCATATCCGGAGCTTTTCCTCTTTGGTAATTTGTTTCTTGTTTAGCCGGAAGCTTCGAATGATAGCATCGACAAGAAAGGAAAGGCTTTGAAGAGGAAGCTGCCAGCTGATGACAACCAGGTCACTCTGACACAGATCGCCCGTGGCGGAATGGCCGAAGGACGAGCTGCTGCAGCAGCAGCAGTGGCAGAGGTGTGTTGTAACGCCTTAGTGTGTGCCCCGGATAGAGCTCTCGTTGGCCGTGTTAGCCACTTTTTGGCTAATACTGTTCTCTAATTGTCAGCAGGCTTACGCCACAGATGACGAAGACGATGATGTCACAGCTGCAGAGCGTGCCGTCGAGGATGCAGCACGATTGGCATCGTTGACGGGTGCCATCACGGTGCTGCACCCTTTGCACAGTGGTGGCGACTCGGCTCACAGGCTTTCCAAGATACTCGAGGAGCTCGAGCCACGCTATGTCGTCCTCTATGATGCTGACCTCGGATTTGTCCGGCAACTGGAGGTGAGCACTAACAATAGACTACCGAAGTCATGATGGCATTGCTGTTGCACTTGCAGCAGATGATGCATGGTTAAGCCTGCCAAGTTAGCTACATCTGATCAGGAGCTGTAAGAGCTGCCCTGCGATCCGGGTTGGCAGAGATTAAGGCAGTTGTTTTCTCAATCTCTCTTAGGAGTCGCTTTTCACATCAGTTCACCTGACGTAGCAGACACCGAGTCTTGCATATCATAGATTTATGATTTTCCAGCCACACTGGCTTTGGGTTTTGAAAATGTACCTTGTCTAAGAGCCCCTTACTGGATTGGTCAGGGGGCTATTAATGCTTTGCGAGTCAGTTGCCTATGCAACTTAGCCATATCTGTAGCCTGGAACGTTTTACCTTGGTTGGCTTCGTCTGTCATTGGAGATACAAGGAAAGGGGTCGCCATGAACTTCTGGGTGGCTTGCATTCCTAAATTTAAGGTTGTAGTGACCTGGGAACTCGAGCAGATTGAACTGAATTGAGCCCTAGCTCCAGGTCTTTGTTTTTCGACTGAATTCCTACAGCAGCTTCAGTGTGCAGCACTCCCTCCCCAAAAAACCAACGGTCAACAGGAAACTATCTTTCTGCTATGGCACACGCAGACACTTCATAAAATATGACAATCATTGGAATGAGGCTCTGCTGAACAGTGCCGGCAATCTTAGCTATTATATTCGATGCTCTCTTAGTGTGAGACACGCCCCTTTCAAGTCTATCTATCCTAAGAGGGTATTATAAGTGACTTCTTGCTCCCCCACTTGGCGCATCCCTGGCCGTCCGCTCTCTGCCTTCCGGCTCTTCCTCTAAGTGCTAACAGAAGTATTCCATCAACGATTGTGTCGCGAAGGGCTCTCTACGCTCTGCCCAAATCATCTATTCTCGTCACTCAGAAATTTGATGGTCTGGCTTTGATGTGCGGCTGTCGTCACTCTCTAGCCGGACAACGTTTAAAGCTCCAACGAAGCGTAGCCCCCCCCCCCCCCGTGCTGCGAGCATTGCATTCTCGTGCTCGTCACTCGGGCAATGAAAATGCGCATGAACTACTGCACCCCTCGATATACAGGTGTTCAAGGCCAGTCGCCCCGGCATTCCATTGAGGGTTTACTTTCTGGCACACAAGGACTCGGCCGAGGAGCAACGCTACTTGACGTCCATCAGGAAAGAAAAGGAAGCGTTCGAGTATCTCATCAGAGAGAAAGCGGTGAGCTTCGCACACTCTTCGTGCCCGAGACTCTACGGACTCGCTCCGGCCTCGTTGCTGCTGCTGCCGCCGCTGCTGCCCCACATCCGTGCAGCATGCCCGCTGCACGGCTGGCTTTGCGCACGCAGACCATGGTGGTGCCCGAAGGGCGCAGTGGCAAAGCCGAGGACGTGAAAGAGGACAGTCTCGACGCGCCCACGGCCGGCTCGACGAGAAAAGGCGGGGCAGGCGTGGCTCAGGCACCTTTGGCTCAGCAGCACAAGGTACGTCCGTCCATCCATCCGTCTGGTCTCGCTGCTGCTGCTGCTGCTGCTGCTGCCGCGCCTTTGTCGAGCCATCGGCAGCTTATGCTGCCGCCCCCGCTGCTGCTTCTTCCGAGCTCAGAGTCAGCCAGCTCGTCGCCATGACGACGTTGATGAGTCGCTAGCTCATCGACCTGGCGATGCCGGCGAGCCTCTTCGATCTGCTTGCAGGTCGTGGTTGACATGCGGGAGTTCCGTAGCGAGCTGCCGTCGTTGCTTCATCGACGAGGTGTCGAAGTGGAGCCCGTGACTCTTGCTGTCGGCGACTACGTGCTGACGTCCGACATCTGCGTCGAACGCAAGTCGGTGAGCGACCTGATCGGGTCGCTGAACAATGGCCGACTGTACAGCCAGTGTGTCGCCATGACTCGCTTCTATAAGCGGCCAATTCTGCTCATAGAATTTGACGTCAATAAGTCCTTTGCGCTGCAGGTATGTGGCAACGGTATTCTTTAGTTAGTCATTATAACACGAGCAGCTCACTGCCTGTGGACTCACTTGCTGAGTCATAGTAGGCCCGTCACGGAAGACAATGCTGCGCCATCTTGTCACCTGACAGAAGTGTGCCGTCTTGCCGTGTGACACGAGTGCACCATCTTGCAGCATGACGGACTTTCGCACTTTAATTAGTAGAGATGATAATGCTGTTGTCTCTTGGAACCTACCCACATTCACGCTGTGAACTGGTGCACGGTTGCATCGAACTGTGGGTTTGCCTAATGTTTAGGCTGTCGCAAACAGGTACAACAGTTGTCAAACAGCTGTTAAAGGTAGCAGCTGAAAAATGTGAGGAAGGCATTCGCCCTGCACGGTTAAAGTTGTTAGTACTTTTCATAGCAGCAGGTTTGTTCTGGCCATAAGTCTGCAAACAGTTTCCTTGGCCAGCAATGGGTTTAGCCGTTTGTCGGCTCAAGCTTGTCCGAACTTTCAATACTGCATAGCTTGCTTCACACAAAAACAGAACACAGTATAGCCTACATTTGTTGTACAGCCTGCTTATCTCCGTGTCAATCTGCTGCCGGCTCAGCCTATTTGATCTAGTTCGTATGCTCCCAAAGCCTGGAACTTATTCCCGACTTGCGTCGCAACATCCCTTGACTTGACCACATTTAAAAAAAAACTTAAAAACACACCTACTTAGGACAGCATTTAGTGGGTCTCTGTGATTCGTCCTTCATGTAATGTATCTCCATCTGAAACTCCACAAAGTCATAAAGACTGTGTGGGTGTTACGCAGGAGAGTTACGCCTAAGTGGCTTTCGGTACGCATTCGGTTGCCAACAGACTTCGTCTCACGAAACAAAGAGAAAGTTGGAAGCATAGCAGAGTCAGGAGAGCATTTGAGGTAGTGAGTAGCATGGAAGTAGCAGCTCAGGACCGCTGAAAAGGATGAGCCATAGTCGGCAGCAGGAGTGTAGTTGTCGTTGCGTAAGAATTGTGGAAGCGAGTTCCACAGCCTAGGACCTGCAGAGCTAAAACTTGTGTCGCCAACGGTCTTTAAGCGGAGGAATGGAACGGCTAATTTATTGTCCATACAGAACCCGAGGGTAAAAGAAGATGCTGAAACTGATGCAGCAGTTCAGCTAGGTACGAAGGAGCCAAGCCGTGGCGGGCCTATGCGTGCTGACACTGTGCATGCGGCCACTTACCACAATTGCATGCTGACCCTGTGCATGTCACCCCTAGCCATGTTATTCATGTTGTTTATCAAGCATGATATTACTCACGATTCAATCGCGTTTCCCTTTGCAGCAAATGTAAAGCACCTAGAAATAGATTGAGTTCTCTGATGGCACTTTATCAAGTGCATTATTACTATTATCATTGTTGATGGATTGGATTCATGCTTCATTTGCCCAAGGAAGCAGCCCATACTAATAATATGAATAATAAAAAATAACCCCCCTAAGAGAACTAAATGCCTTTTAAGGCACTTTACATCTACTGGAAAGGAAGTGGTGCCAAGTTGCTTGTTAAAGAAGCGCGTGCTGCTGCCACTCTTCTCCAGTGATTTGTGTGTGAATTCTGTTAGCAGCAGGCCCATTAGTCACTTAAATTCATCGAGAATCAACAGTTAATGGTGCCAAAAAACTGCGACCAGCATGGCTAACCACAGTTGGCTAGTCTGAAAATGGAAAACGACCGAGAGCTAGACGGAAAACTATCGTTTTATTTGTTCCCGCAAGCATCTGTGCATTCCTTGTCTGTAGTGGAAGGTGAGCGGCTGTCTCTACTTGACATCGAGCTCTTACTAAGCAACGTTTCCATGCTTTTTCCCTTGGAGTCGTTGCACCCCCAGTGAACAAGACGAGGTTGCACGTTCATCAAGCATGCCTGAATCATGCATGTTCATTGCTGCAACCCTGCTGCCTGAGCATTGAGAATTTTTTATCGCCATTTCCATTATTATTGTTATTGTTATTATCAGTATTGACGGCTAATCCACCACCGTGCAGGGCAAGTACAGCTTGCAGGATGATATATCGATCAATGACGTTCAATCGAGGCTCGCGCTGCTGACACTGCACTTTCCCAAGCTGCGGATCCTCTGGTGCCAGAGCCCGTACGTGAGTGCCGACCTCTTCATCGAGCTCAAGGTGGGTCGATAGGTCATGAGGCGCATGTGCTTTGCATTTGTCACGCTCTATTCTAATACTAAGACGTCCGAGGTTATGAATTTTGTCATCGGTGTGCAACAGTTGAATTGCAAGCCGAGTTGCATGCACTCGATACAGTGCAGTGAACGATTCAGTTTTGTGACATTCGCCACGAGTCGCTTGTGTGCTTTTCACAAAGCGCGGCGACAGTTTCTAGTGCAGTTTGCGAACACTTTTTTGCATTTGCTCGAGATCTTGTTCTGTCTCCTTCTATTCGGTAAAGCAGCACGACTACTACCCGATCTGCTAATTATATCTGCCGATCACATCACGATCAGCTCAGGGTTCGTGATAGGAATCGTGATGTCCGTAGGTGTTGCTGTGAAATTCTTGTCCCTGTCCCCGACCGAATGCACGCTTACTTTAGATGCAACTCGACAGGTAACTACTCGGCTGCACTGGTTGCCTAGCCTTTCTCTCTGCTTTTGAGCGGCAATTCCAACGTACTTTCCAAGTGCGTTCGAGTTGTTCGACTAGTGTCCATACTGTCGAAGATTGCATCTGTTGTTTCAGCTTGCTAGTAGTTCTCTCTCTCTCTCTCTCTCTCTCTCTCTCTCTCTCTCTCTCTCTCTCTCTCTCTCTCTCTCTCTCTCTCTAGGCACTTTACTGTAGCATATCACCATGCAGGAAGGACATCGAGGTGAGTGACAGCAGGGCGGATGTTGCTGGATTTATGACTCCACAGATAAGCTCGGTTTGGCAGATTTGGGGTTTAGGTTTTATCGTGGGCACGTTTATAGTTGAGGTTTATCGAAGGGTGGCATACGGCTTTGCAGATAAGGGTTAGTAAGGTTTATTATAATATAGGGTTATGGCATGGCAATGTATGGCCTGTGGAAGAGTTGATTACCTGTACATAGACTTTAGTTTTACGTTGGGCAGGTAGCATCTAGCCCAAAACTATTCAAGGAGGCAAAGCTTCAGTACATATAGAGACAGAGAGATGAGAGAGCGATGAGAGAGAGAGAGGGAGGAGGGAGTCTGGAGCACCAGTTCCAGACTGGGTTTGAGCCTTTATCTGCTCATGTTTCTGGTGGCTCCACTAAAAAAATTATAGTAGCTCAGACTAGAGAGGACCCGAGAGCCAAATTGCTTAGCATTGTTGCTAGCAGCCCCTACTTCCGGTCGAAACGAATGTAAGGTCTGGCCGTATAAGTAAGTGGTCTAAGAAAAAGATTGAAAAAATCTGGTAGTGCTTGAAGATGACACCCGGGTTGGGAGCAGTGGGTGATTGGTGGTGTAATGGAATTACCATTAGGAACTACCCTGTATGTGGCGGATTGGTAGTTAAGGACGGCTGGAAGACCAACAGCATCTCGGAAAGAGCCTGTGGAAATGAGTGCCACTATATACATAGACGAAGCAAATCAATGTATAGCCTGCAATCTTTAAGCAAACAATGATTATCGTTAGTGTATGGTCTTAAAGTAGCTGGTAGATCCTGGCACATTTGTGCCCTTCTCTTCTTCCGGTTAGTTCGAAGTGCGATTTAGGTCAATGCAATTATTTCGTTGATCTTTTACTTTATCTGCCCAATTGCAGCAGCCAGGAATTTCAAGGAAATGTCGGGCGACTCATAAAACCCCAGCTGTCAAGATGGCTGTAGACCCGATGGGGCATGTCAGACATGGCTCACTGTTTGCTTAAAACAATCGATTCACGCTTAGCCCTGTTAGCTTGACGACGTGACATGTCAAAGAATCTGTGGCACAGCCAATAAAACTTTCGCTTTGACTAACTAGAACGTGTTTTCACGAGACCGTGCTTGGAGCGAAAATATAAAGACCAATGTGGCTGGTCTTTCGACGAGCGCCAGTCTGTTTGCAAGCACAAGATTTGAGCGCTCCAGAGCTGACACGTTAATTAAGCTGCCGTATCCCTTGACGCGTCGTCTTGAGGCTTCGGTTGCCCAGTTCGGCCGACTCATCGCTCGCTGTGTGCCGCTTCGGCGAGTCGGACACGCCTTAGTGCTGGCCCGGTGTCAACTGCAGCCTCAGCCAGTCAAGTCAGCCAATGACCGAGTGACGCAATTCATTGCAGACAGACCGCGACCAGCCGGACGCCACGCGGGCCGCAAGCGTGGGCATGGAGGCGGCGAGCGAGAGCCGGGCTCTGGAGATGTCCGACAAGTACAACCACGCTGCACACGACTTCCTGCTCAAGGTGCCCGGGGTGACGTCAAAGAACGCATCGCTCGTCATGAACAAAGTGTGCAGCATAGCCGAGCTGAGCCAGCTGTCCGAGCCGTCGCTGGCTGCCGCGCTGGGCAATGCCAAGACGGCTAAGGACATCTGGAACTTCTTCCACGCCGAGTACAAGCCCGAGGTCAAGGCTGAGCTGGCAGCTGCCGACGACTCGACGACTGCTCCACCTAAGAGCAAAAAGCCGATGCCGGCAACTCCTGCCGGCAAGGCCGCTCGAGGCAGAAAGTGACGAAACGAGAGGTCTCACGAGGCGAACGCCGTCCGACCGTGCCAAGGGGCTGCGAGCAAAGTGGACAGCACTGATGGGAGCCCCACTTGTGGCCTGAGTCCGGCAGATCGGTGTAAAGAACTGAAGCGTATCGTTGTGAAAACCAGCCGGGCACCGTACCGTGGTAACCACTCGCGAAGCTTCGAGTCAAAGAAGTTGCAGTGGCACACTCTCTCACCGGGTTTGCTACCGGCCTCGCCCCAAACGGAGCAGCTATGGGCAAGTCGGGAAATCTGCAGCCGCTCATAAGCAAGCTCCCAATCATTGTACAAGTATTCACAAAAACCCATGCCTCCATTTCTTAGCTAGCTACTATGCAAGGCTACTCTGCCAGCTGCCTTCTGCACAGTGCTGCTGCTGCGATCTTTCGGGCTGCATCACCTCTGCCGCCTCGTGCTTGCGTGTCCCGTTGAGATCGGTGAGTGAGCGAGCCAGCGGCCGAGGCTGCAGCGCCTCGAGTCTACAATCGGTGGCAGAGCTTCTTCACCGGCTTCGCTAACCGAGGTCATGCCAGTCCATCGTGGCCTTTATTATTATGCCGCTATGTACAATCATCGTGGTTTCGGTATGCGCTGCCGCGGGGGCGCCGTGCAGAGCAGGGGGAGCACGAGCTCAGCCAGCCTGGGGCCGGCGTGTACACGTGACTGCTCTAGTCGGAGCCGGCGGCAGCAGCTGCTGCTGCAGCCGACACCTCGCACTCCCAACCGCTCACACTCGAGGCAGCGCAGCGCAGGTCACGTGGAATGAGAATGAGCCGTCACTCTTCTCTCTCTCTCTCTCTCTCTCTCTCTCTCTCTCTAGTCTATTGTGTCCTCAGCTGATAGTCGCCATTCTGCGTTATGTAGCGGACCCACGGCAGAGCCTGATACCCCGTCTTCTCAATGATCTTCAGGTAGCGCACCTGCAAATATACAAGCGAAGTCTGAGTACGTGTGTGTAATCACAGCTGCCAGCCTCTATTGCTAGGACTCTGCCAACAAACGCCTGTTCTAATAAAAAAAAAACAGAAAACGCAAACTAGGGACGTCATGTTCATAGTCGGCAGTCTAGTTACCGGCGACGGCAGTCCAAGAGTGAGGTTCAAGCCTTGCACTATGCGTAAGCGTAAGAACTTGACTCTGTATCCATCGATCAATCAAAAGCCATCCAAGCTCTTTCAGAAAGGAGACATGTGGTCAAACCTCTGGGGTTTTTAAACTAGGCTTACAGCCTTAATAATAGTATTACTAATAATAATACACTATAAAGCACCCTCGGTTAACTCAATCTCTTTCTAGGCGCTTTACATTTGCTGCAAAGAGAAACGAGATCGAATGGTGAGTGGTATCATGCTAGATAAACAACATGAATAACATATTTAGGGGTGACATGCACAGGGTCAGCATGCAAGTGTGGCTAATGCATGCAACAGTGTCAGCAGGCATAAGCACATAAAACACGAATCACGGACCCAATAAATGTTGTCGTAGAGAGATGCATTTTTAGTTTCTTTTTAAATGTGGTCAAGTCAGGGGATGTTGTGACAGAAGTCGGGAGGGAGTTCCAGGCTTCGGGAGCATACGAACTAAATGCACGGTCTACAAAGGATTTGAGGTTTGTATGAGGTATAGGTAAACAACTAGGTTCCGAAAAGCGGGTGGTAAGATGCTTAGCCTGGTGGGGCAGTAGATCTGATAGGTAGTTGGGACCCAAAGAATTAATGGACCGGAGGCTGGAGCCAAAGAATGAAGTGACCTAAAAGTGAGCGACAAAACCTTGAAGTCGATCCGTTGCTTGACTGGTAGCCAGTGCAGGTCGGTGAGAAGTGGTGTGATGTGGCAACTGCGACTCTCACGACAGGCAAGCCTAGCTGCAGTTTTGCACCACCTGTAAGTGCCTGATTGCACATGCCGGTAGGCCAGCAGGAAGTGAGTTACAGAAGTCAACACGGGATGTCACAAATGCATGGACCAACTTAGATGTGGTATTCCTATCTAAACACGCCCGAATTTGAGCAATGTTGTGTAGCTGAAAGTACGCAGACTTGATTGTGAAGCTGATGTGGTCGTCTAACGAAAGGTCACTTGGACCGTGACACCTAGATTTCGTGCAGATTCAACAGGTGGTATGCTGGCAGAGCGGATTTTGAGCGGTAGCCTTTCCAATTTCTGAATCACACTTGGTTTGCCCATAACTAGTAAGTTGGTTTTATCATCATTTAATTTAAGAAAATTTGCTGCCATCCATGTATGGATGTCATCAATACATGCAGCAAGGGGATGTGAGAGAATTCGACGTGCTCGAAGGCTTGGAGGGATCAAAGCAAAGGTACAACCGAGTGTCATCGGCATAGAAGTAAAAGCCTAGATTGTGCTTGGCAATCACGTCAGCATGAGGGAGAGTATAAACCGTGAACAGACCGGGACCTAGCACGGAGCCATGAGGTAATCCATACTTCAGAGGTACCTCGGATGATCTTTGTCCATTCACATCAATGCTCTGGAGTCTCCCATTGAGATAGGACCTGAACCATTGCAGACCGGTGCCAGTGATGCCCAGGCAAGATGAGAGGCGTTCAAAAAGGACTTGATGATCGATAGTATCAAAAGCTTCCGAGAGATCGAGCAAAACAAGCAGAGACACTCTACCCATGTCTGCATTCCTAAGTAGGTCGTTGTACACCCGAAGCAATGCTAACTCTGTGGAATGATTAGCTCTAAAGCCAGACTGGAACTTACTAGCAAGGTTTGAAGTTTCAATATATGAGTTCAGCTGGTCTGCCACGACTCGTTCCAGTGTCTTTGATAGGAATGGTAGAAGGGAGACTGGGTGGTAGTTCCTAAAGTTCTCTTGATCTAGTGTTACTTTGTTCATCACCAGCTGCAGTGGCCTACTGGTTTTTTCAGTAGCCCAGCCAAAATGGAATTGCAACAACCTAGCCGAGACAGAATCAGGGATCTAGTTGAACTGTTTACATGCCACCGTGGTGTACAGTCCCTAATCTTAGATAAGGATCGGATGTGATGTCTATCTATGGAGGCAGTTTTTTTTTAATAAAACGTTCGTAATTTAGGCAGTCAAAGAGCACACCTAATTTCCGAGCACACAGTGCCGGCGAGAAATAGCATCACCTATTAGAAGATCAGAATAAGAAAGTCTTCTAGTCTAGCCGTGCACTTGGGGTGTCCAGTGAGTAGTATTTATGTTGTATCGTCCTTAAGGAAATTGGCCGACATCCAGGATCGAATGTCTGAATGGCTTAAATGAGAAATACAGCTGCGTATCGTCAGCATAAAAGTGACATTTACACCTGAATGGTAACTTGCTTGCTTTATTTGAAATACGGCAAGACTAAGCTAATAGTTACTGGCAACTATTTCGTCGTCCATCAACTTAAAAACCTTACTATAAAAAATCGGCTCATGCAGAGTGTAATGTATCTCCGTCAGTAACTCCACAAAGTCATAAAGACCATGTGGGTGTTACGCAGGAGAGTTTTGTATTCGTATTTTTGTATTTTGCACTCACAGCCTAAGCGGCTTTTGGTACGCATTCGGTAGCCAACAGACTTCGTCTCACGCAACAAAGAGAAAGTGGGAAGCATAGCAGAGTCAGGAGGGCAGTTGAGGTAGTGAGTAGCATAGAAGTACCAGTTCAGGACCACTGAAACAGATGTGCCATAGTCGGCAGTTAGAGAGTAGTTGTCGTTACGTAAGAATTGTGGAAGCGAGTTCCACAGTCTAGGAACTGCAGAGCTAAAGCTTATGTCGCCAACTTTCTTTAAGCGGAGGAATGGGACAGCTAATGTATTGTCCACACAGGACCTGAGGGCGCGAACAGGCTGAAACTGATGCAGCAGTTCAGCTAGGTACGAAGGAGCTAAGCCGTGGCGGGCCTTGTGGGTCAGCGTAAGAACTTTGCTCTGTATCCTTTGCTCAACCGGCAACCATCCTAGCTCTTTCAGCAAAGGTGACACGTGCTCAAACCGCTGGGACTTGAAGACCAGCCTTGCAGCCATATTCATAGTCAGCTGTAGTGGCATAATAGCTTTCTTTGGCAGCCCAGCCAAAAGGGAATTACAATAATCAAGCCGAGACGGAACTAAACAGCTAGTCAAATTTTTTACAAGCCACTGGGAGACAGCTTCTAATCTTGGATAGGGATCGGATGTGATGGCTAGCTGTAGAGGCAGTCTTCTGGATGAAGCTTTTGAAATTGAGGCAGCTGTCGAACACGACACCTAGATTACGAGCACGTGGTGAAGGTCGCACAATAGCATCACCTATTAGAACTGCAAAGCCTTTTAATCCAGCTACACGCTTAGGGTGTCCTATGAGCAGCAGTTCGGTTTTATCGTCATTTAATTTCAGGAAGTTTTCCGACATCCAGGATCGAATATCGGCAAGGCAAGCATTCAGTTTCTCAGTTGCTGCAGCAGATTCCGACGGTTTAAATGACAAATACAACTGAGTATCGTCAGCATAGAAGTGATATCCTATTCCATGGGCCTATATCACTTTTCCCAGAGGTTGTGTATAAATGGAGAACAGCAAGGGACCGAGTACAGACCCTTGAGGGACTCCACAGGTGACCCTTCTCATGTCTGAGACCTGACCCCCACACGACACGGATTGAACACGATCAGACAAGTATGATTTAAACCATGTAGCCACTGCATGGATCCTGGGCAATATGTGCCAATATAACATATCTCTAGGCTTCACAACCAAAAAAATAAATTCGATTTAGTTTATAACAAGACCAAGGTAGCTCCCCATCCAGCAGCATATCGACTTTAAGGTAATTCACTTTTAGGATCTGAGCTACATCCCTGGCAGGCATCGTACCACCAACTCTTCTGACTGGCAGTTTAGCTGTGCCTCTAACCAACCTCAAATCCTTTGGAGGTGGAGTTTTTATTGCATATGCTTCCAAAGCCAGGAACTCATTACCGAGTAACTTAATTGCATTCCTTGACTGTTCATTTAAAAAGAAGCTAAACACCCTCCTGTTCTTCATAGCATTTGCTTCGTCCGAGTGAATTCTCCTTTATGTGCTTACGCATGCTGACACACAGGCTTATTATCACTAATCAGTTGCCATGCTTTTTCCGACACGTGTAAAGAACATGCAAAGAGATTTAGTTCTCTTAGCTTGCACCATTCCTCACCAATCGGCACTGGCTCCCTTCAAGCTTACTCCGAGCCCCTTTACTAGGCCGTTTAGCTGATCAAAGCACCCTCAACTCTTTTGGATTGACCCTTTTTTCAGTATCACATGGCCCCAAAGCCCAGAACCCGCTATACCGACCGACAGCACGACATCCCTTTGACTTGACAATATTTAATGCTAAGCTAAAAATTAATCTTTCTTTCAGTGTTGGCTTTGTCCATAATCGTAGCCGCACACTGTATCTGCTCTTGCCTGGAGCAATTTGGGCACGTTGCTTTTTTTCTACTAATCAGTTGATTTGCTTCCTTTCTCAGCCTATACAAAGTGCCAAGAGAGGTAATTCTTATACAAATAAAAATTTTAAAATGTACTAAATACTATTACACTCGACTCCACGTACAACATTATAAGCACAATCTAGACTTTCACTTCTATGCGGATGACACTTAGTTGTACCTTTGCTTTGACCCCTCCCAGCCTTCGAGCACCTCGAATTCTCTCAACTCACTTGCTGCATATATTCATGACATCGGCACATGGATGGCAGCAAATTTTCTAAAACTAAACGATGATAAAACTAACTTACAAGTGATGGGCAAACCCAGGGTGATTCAGAGATTGGACAGGCTGACTCTCAAAATTGGCTCTGCCAGCATATCTCCTGTTAAATCAGCTCGAAATCTAGGAGTCATATTTTAAAGTGACCTCTCGTTAGACGACCACATCAACTCCACATTCAAGTTTGCGTACTTTCAGCTACATAACATTGCTAAAATCCGGGCTTGTTTAGAAAGGATACCACGTCTAAGTTGGTCCATGCATTTGAGACATCCCGTCTTGACTTCTGTAACTCACTGCTTGCTGGCCTACCAGCATGTGCAATTAGGCGATTGCAGCTGGTGCAAAACTCTGCAGCTAGGCTTGTCTGTCGCACTTGAGCGTCGCAGTTGCCACATTACACCACTTCTCGCCGACCTGCACTGGCTACCAGTCAAGCAACGGGTCGACTTCAAGGTTTTGTCGCTCAGTTTTAGGTCACTTCATTCTTTGGCTCCAGCCTACCTATCAGATCTACTCCCCCACCAGGCCAAGCATCGTACAGCCCGCTTTTCGGGAATCCAACAGTCTACCAATACCTCGTACAAACCTCAAACCCTTGGGAGACCATGCATTTAGTTCGTATGCTCCCAAAGCCTGGAACTCACTCCCGACTTGCAGCCAAACATCCCCTGACTTGACTGCATTTAAAAAGAACTTAAAAACACACCTATTTTATATTATATTTTATTTTATATTTTATAGGACAGCATTTAGTGGGTCCCTGTGATTCGTCCTTGATGTGCTTATGCGTGCTGACACTGTGCATGCTGCCACTAACCACATTTGCATGCTGACCCTGTGCATGTCACCCCTAACCATGTTATTCATGTTGTTTGTTTTTCAAGCATGATATTACTCACCATTCAATCTCGTTTCCTTTGCAGTAAATGTAAAGCACCTAGAAAGAGATTGAGTTCTCAGAGGGCGCTTTATCAAGTGCATTATAATTAATATTATTATTATCGGATATAGGAATATTCTGCTTATAAGAACAGCAGTTCTTCGTCACAGATTTTTTTGAAATATTAATCTTGCTGCGAATATGGGACTACTTCCGCAAATAAGAATGCCTAGTTGCCGGCCCTAGTGTATTCTTATAAGCAGGGTCCACTGCCTTGTCTAGTGCTTGTGCAAAGGCTCAGCCACTCGCCTGATTTGAACCCCATAAAACGACTGGCTCAAGTAAAACTCAGGCTTAGTGAAATGTGCTGCAGCAGAGCAGACGATGGAGAAGCTCGTGGCCTCAATGCCTTGGCCAGACAAGGGAGGTTCGTGGTGGGACGAAGTAACACTAAATGCATATGCACAAGCAGCACACGTATTTATTTTTTGGGCTGCCAGTAGATATTTTCCATAATTAGCTCAACTTAATCCCTGTTATTACCCTAACCATTTTACAGTCACAGCAGCAGTGGTCATACTGTGGGATTTTTTGCGACTGAGTGTATCCTACAACATCTTGCAGTAAAAGTTTTCATAACGGTTAAGAAAAAAGCCAACACTGCTTTCAAAGCTATTTCTGCCAGTAGTAAATAGCCGGTGCTGATAGTTGGCAGCTACTTAGTGAGATGCTAGACAGGAACAGGAGGATGGGTCGACAGCTCGTTGTGGTGGTAATCGACAGATCTCATTACTTAGCCACCGAAAAGCCGACGACCGATCGATACCAGTCTCCAGCATGCAGCCCAAAAAGCCTTTAACTTGGTCTTGAAGTTTGTTCAGATAGCACACTTCGGAATCCAGAGAGATCTAATCCACCATATCACCGATTTTAGTCTCCAGATGCACAAGCGTTCCGAACACTCATTTCCGAACGCTCTAAAGTATAGTGCCTGCACACGCTTGCAGTAACAGGCACTCAGACAAGAAGCTACAAGATTCTGGCTTCTCTAAACACCAGCTGAGGCTTTAAAAAACCGTAACCAAGGCCACTGATCCACTGGAAATACAAGAGACCTGCCAGACAACAAGTGTACAGGCCAAAATATCTAATGCCGAATCCATCGTAAAAATTATGTTCCTATGGCATGGCACGGCACGGCAGTTCAATTACTTTAGCAGCCAAGCAATTTGCAAGTAATTAAAACAAGAAACCAAAGCTGAATCAAAGGTACCCATGTCAGAAATAGCACTAGTTAGCAGGAAAAGGGACTGCACTGTGTTTACGAGAAATGTACCTGAATGCCAGATACGGTGAAGTACGGTATCTCGAATTTGATCGCAATGGGTGGCCGGCCTTCAGTTTCTTCCGATTGCACGCTAGGCAGGCCGAAGTGAGCACGCATGAGAAATTCCTTGCCACCCTGCGAGAAAGGAAAAGTAGGGCGTCAGTACTACTTTGGACATCAGGCATGAAAAGCTGGCTCAATGGCAGTCGGAATGCTATGCCCCTTCCTTTGCAGCCTGACATACACGAACGTATGCTACCCACAGACAGCATGGCCTTACCGGAAAGGACTTGATTGACCAAACGACTGTGTTGTTCTCGGGCACCCATTTGCACGAGCCAACCGTGGTCTTAAACTTGGGTGAATCCGCGTCTTGCGGCACCGGAATAATGATCTCCACGTTGTTGGCGTTTGAGCGCCTCTTAAACTGACTCTTAGCCTGCCAATGCAATACAAGCCTTTACTCCACAATATCTATGCATTCCAAAGCGAATTCTGATCGAAAGCCCTTAACTAAGCAGGCTCTTAACTCTTAGCAAGGTCCCGACGAGATTGTTGCAAAAAGGCCACAATAGCAAGACAGCGAGGACAAGATGAGGAGCCTATACCTTGATCATGTACTCCACACGGCTGTGTGCATGCCTCTCAATAATCGACTCAATCCATATTAAGGGCTTGACCTACAGCGACAAAGTAAAGAAGGATGCAAACTGTTAGGCAAGGCACGTGCATCTCTCTCTCTCTCTCTCTCTCTCTCTCTCTCTCTCTCTCTCTCTCTCTCTCTCTCTCTCTCTCTCTCTCTCTCTCTCTTCACATGTTTCTCACATCAACACGCATTAACGGATCTCGGCCTGAAGACGAATCTCTTCCCAGCCTCGAAGCTTACGCTACCGTCTGCGCTCACACTCCACTGCCCTGCAAACTGCACGCGTCCCCCAGCAGTCAGCGGTCAACTGCAGCCCCCCTCATCCTCGGTCCACCTGTATTGAACGAGAGCCGACAGCATTTCAATTAAAACCCACTCAATACTCTACTCAGCCAACAACAGGCCGCAGCAGGCAGCAGCAGGTTGCATGGTCTGTACACACACACACACACACACACACACACACACACACACACACACACACACACACACACACACACACACACACACACACACACACACACACACACACACACGCACGCACACACACAAAGGTCAGGTATAGCAATGCCAGTCCAGTCCCATGTCCCTTCCTCCCCTGCTTACCCTCCTTCCCCAATGCTTCATACGTACGTGCGTGTTCAGCCTGTACGACATAAGCTCGAACTCTCCATCAGGAGGGATGAACGATATGGTGCGATCGTTCTCGAATCGTGACAGCCGGACGCACTGGTGAAACTTGACGTCCTCGAGCTCCACCGACTTGCTCTTGCCACCTGCCAGCGGTGCACAGCAAGCTGAACACGTGCACTAACCGCATGCATGCTGCTTCGCCTGTCACGTCCGGTTCAGTCTGCCAGAAGCTGCTTCCATTTGCTGCAGGGGGGAGGGGGATTGCAAGTGACTCGCACAGTGGCATCGACGAAAAGCGCTGTCTGCAAGGATCTGTCTGTAGCGGTCAAAGGGCAAAGCCTCTGAGTGAGGGTGCCAGGTCATGACTGTCACACCACGAGGTCTCCCCACCAAGGGCTCGGTGCACCAAGAGCGAATGTGACTCCCGTCCAGCTGTCGACGGCTGCCGGCGACGGTGAGGCGAGGAGGGAGTGCCAGCGCTAGCAAAGCTCCACTTACGGCCGGTATTCTCAAAAAGGACTTTATCGTTAAGGCCCAGGCGTACTTCGGGCATGCCCGACAGGTAGACCCTCATCTTGACGGCACCAACGATTTCGCTCCGCAGCACATTGCCGTTGGCACTAACCTACAATCGATAAGCAAAGCGGCAGCTCACGATCAAGATATGTGGGACTGGCAGCCTTTCAAGAATCAGGCACCCCAAAGGATCCGTTCTTGGTCCCTTTCATTTCACAATTCAAACTCCGCCTCTTGCTCATGCAGCTACCAAACACAATTTAGGCTTTCACTTGAATGTAGTTGCTACTCCTACCTATATTTTGTTTCTTCCTGGGCATCAAGCATCTTGGGATTCGCTCAACTACATTGCTGTGCCTATTGCTGTCATTTGCATTGGCATGGCTGCTAACGTTCTTAAACTGAATGACAAGATCAACTCATACTTACAGGCCATAATGTTTTTGTCATACATATCTGTCCTGCCAATGTGCAGCTGACTTATGTACACTAATGTCTGAAAGTGGCATGCTGACGCAAAGCCGAGCGCGAGTGAGGGGCAGTGGCAGCTCAGGCTGCCCGCTGTCCAGCCTTGCAAACACCGAGCTGCTGAGCCTCGTTAGTGAGGCGTAGGGGACCCAACACCCCTAAAGCACGGCCAGTGATAGCTTGGAATGAAATGAGGGATGGATCAAGGATGGATGGTACAAGGATGGACGGATCAAAGGTGGATGGATCAAAGATGGATCAAGCCGTAAGAGTGCATTCATCCAACTGCAACATGGAGCCCAATGCTCGGAGACCAATGCAAACCAGCAGTTTGACTGAAGAGGAGGCGGCGGTACTTCTGCCACTGAGCAACTGAGCAACTGCGCCCGGTAAGGAGAGTAACGCACACAAAGACCAAGTAACTGCAGCGCAATGCTTGGCAGCCATCGATGCTCGTTGAGCTGTGGCACGGTGGAACAATCGTGGCAAACCCCAAGCAGGGGCGCGAGCACGGGAAGCATCGACAATCCGGTGTCATGGGTCACTCACGAGCAAGTTGACAGACTCGATGACATCGAGGAAGACCTCATTTTTCCTGTACTTGATACCTTCTGTCCGCCAGGAGACGGCATTTGTGACAGCCATGGGCGGCCGAGGCGCAATCTCCAGCTTGTGACTTTCCTGTGTTATGTACCTGCGTGCACAGGAGGCAGGATGCAGCGAACCAGTGAGCACGCTCTGCCTAGTCGCTCGCCACGGCTGCACAGCAACTTCCATGCAGCTAAGCACAAAATGGTTGCTCAGCGGAAAATCACGAACGAACAAGCGGGTGTGTGGGTCGCAGCGAAGCAGCAGCCCTCCCCCGTGAAAGGGAAACGGCAGGGGGGCATTCAAGAGAGTTCGCAGCGTTATACAGTGCCCAACGACACAAACGACCGTGGCGCTCATGCTGCTTGGGGGGCAGCTGTAACTGCACAGCTCTATCGAGTAAACCAAAAGGAAGCAGACGACGAGAACGAGGGGGTGACGCACTCTTGAAGGATCTTGCTGTCTGTTGTCTGTGGGTAGCCAAAGTCCATCAGCTCGTCCAGCAGCTCGTAGATAACTACGAAGTTGTCCTTGATGCTTTCCTCTTCTAGCTCCTTGAAGTACTCGACGAACACCTACGGCCACCGGCAACAAGAGACGACCAGATCCGCCTCGCAAGCATGCACTGTGTGGAAACGCAGGCAGCAAGGCGTCGGGCAGCAGCAGCAGCAGCCGCGAGAGGGCGCAGCAGTGCCGCTGTCGGGCCAGTGGCAAACGGAGGGAAAGGACGGCGGCGGCCTAAGGAGCGTGGGTACACAGTCGGCAAGGCACACGGGCCCAGCCGGGCGAGGACAGTACCTGCGCTATCTTGTGCAGGAAGCTGAGCACCAGAGCAGCATTGGCGTTCTTCTTTGTCATGGACACGACTGCAAAGGATCGCTGCTAAGGACCAGAACGAAGCCACTTCGAGCCGCACTAGCAGCAAGCCAGACCAACCAACGGCGCTGCTGCCATGGCAAGTACCGGCGCAACCGGAGGACCGGCTGGCTAAGGCTGGGCTATTTCCTTTTAAAGCAACGATAGACCACCGAACGAGCGACGTCAAGCTCTAACCACCGACCAAACTGAGCATCGCACACGCAAGACGTGAGCTGGTGCTGAAAGGGGGCAAGTGCACACATAGAACACGCAGGCAGATAGCCTACGCAGGCAGACTTGGCAGCGTGCCTAGTCACGCCTTCACACTCACACTGGCACAGGCCAAAACGCTGGCGCGAGCACACAAGGAGGCTGCTTTGCTGTTGCCTCGACTCAGTCGGCGCCGGCTCCGCCCCCACGAACACACCCACAGCCAGCGAGGCCGGGCTCTGAGCTGCCTTTCGCAGCTGACGTGAGGTTTGGGCAAGCGGCTGTGCCATTCTCTACCGAGTTGGAAAGGATACGATAGAGGTTGCTGTACTTGATATAGATGAACGTGACGTCGCCATGCTGCAGCACGGGCGTCAGGTAGGTTTCCTCTTCCTTCTCGAGAAGGAGCTGGTTGAACTTGTCGATTACGCTCATCTCAATGTCTCCGCGGTAATTCCTGGATATCAGCACCTACGAATGAAACGGAAGTGCCGTCTCGATAATGCTCCTGCCACAACCCTGATGAGTCGCCTTCTCGGAGCAGCGGTTGGCCTACGATCGCCGATCGCTGCCGTCCCACGAATGAGGCGCCGAGCAGAGGTTCGAGCTTGGGCACCGGGCTTTCTTGGTGCGACACGCCCAGTCAGCAGCTGAGAGTAGCGCTCTCAGGACCGCAACTACTACTGCTACGCTAAACCAGCTCAAATGAGCGCGGTGGAGAGGGCAGCATCGTTCTCGGCGCCTGCCGAAGTATTGCCCCTAGCGATGTGTGCAGCTCACCAAACGCTTCGACAGGGGACCGGACTGCGCACGCTCGCATGAGTACGACATACGCGATATATACCCAGGGCGTGTAAATTTCCCATCGCTGTGTGCATGGAACTGCACAGAGCATGTGCAGACAGGTAATGCTCACGTCATCGTCTTCCCACGGTGACGTAAGCACGCATGCGGTCGCAACGAAAAGTAAAGTGTGGGACGACGGGCAGCCAACGAACCTTTCCTTTCAAGTCGAGTATATAGACGGCCGACGCTGACATCCTCGGTGAGTGATACTCGCCGTGACCGCACTATCTGTAATAAACGAAAGGAGGAAAGTAATGAACGAAATAAAAGCTTCGCACCTCACGCACATGCCGAATTTGTGTGAACAAATCAGTGCCTATCTCCTATCTGATGATAATAACCACACGGCCCCACACGAGGACTACAAGTGGCTGATATGTGGAAAAGTTTCCCACGCACGCAACAAGGGAAGCTAAGAATCGCGGTACAATTTCGTGGCGAGTTGAAAAGTAAATAGCGTAGCGGAGATGCAGCAGCCGAGTGTGACAGGGAAAGAAGTGCACAGATCAGCAGGAGGCAGAAAGTTAGCCTCGTTGCAGATTTATGGCAAGAGTTGCACCACCGATAGACTAACTGCAAACACGCCAAGCACAGGAACGTATGGAGAGTGAACCGGATCCGCGATTGTCTTAACAGAAGAAAGGGTTGACGCACACCATTCCAGAAGAGAACGGCTACGCTGCCGACCGAACCGTAAACAGCAAAAAAGTGACTTGCAAACAGGTAACAGATCAAGGTATTGCTGAGCGAGTTATAGCTGACGCTCTTGAGTAATGAACATTGCATATTAATCTGCCGGGCCAACATTAACAATGCGACGCCGCCCTCAACGAAATCAATCGGCGCAGAAACGATCGTCGTCTGGCCCGTGCACACGTTGCCTGGCGCTCCACCCGAGCCCTCTACGAAAAAATAAGGAAAATGGCGAAAGGAATGAATGGCTGGTTGGGCGTGTGACCCCGCGACGACACGGGCCTCGCGGAAAGACACCCCCTCCCATTGCATTATAGGAAAAATTGGACACCAAGAACCATCGGCAGCCTCTGCCACATGCGGGACAACCCACAAACAAAGTGAAAAACACTGATAATTAAGAACAGCCGCATAGCTGCGTTGGAAGTCACTTGCTAGGGAGCAGCAGCACTGGGCCCGACACGGAGATATGGGGGACGACACCGGCGGATCCCAGCCGGAAGAACGACTCCACCCAGTTTCTCATGGGACGACACAAACGCGAGATAATACTGCCGACCAGGTCGACATTAGTGCCGCAGACCACGCGCCAAGCACCACTATAATCCTTTTACTACGATGCTGGTCATCGGTACTTTACCATAAAGCCGGGGGTGGTACGCTACAATCCGATGGTGTACATAGGAAAGCAAATGTGGCACAAGCGCACCATGTTAGGCTCGCTGTCTCGACCGGTAGCGGGGTTGCTGGATATCGACGTCTCAAAGGCTACACGACGACCCTCAAAAAATTAGCCAGTCACTAAAAATCAGAAACCGTGATAGTTACATTATTTGAAACTTTTTCATAATACACAATTGCATGTGAAACTCTAATTAGCTTGCTTCATTAGGGAATGTCCATAGATATTGTGGAGCGGACTACTGGTTAGAGACTGCCAGGCCACCGATTGGCGGCCATTGTGTCCGTGTCCGACAGCAGCAACCTGCCGGCAACATGAATTAGCAGGAGTCTCGAGCGTCCAGTAGCTATTTACCGGCAGACCGACTGACATATCGAGACTTATAATTTGAAAAAAAAATTTTCTTCAAAAGGAATCAGCAGTCATGATGCTGCGTTGGGCTTTAGCTGAAGGTTCGAATTAATTCCATTGATTGAAAGGGTATTTGCAGTTAAAAACCAACTGGTGTGGTCTGGCTCTGCAGGATTACCCTTCCTCAAGCTCACCTCATCAGTATCGAAAGCCTTGGCACCAGTCATTATACTTTCTGTGACCGTCTAGCAGATAGATCCTCTAAATCCACAGCCAATATCCCCCATCTCATACGTTCTGTATAAGTACAGCTCCAGCACTTCTCACTCACGGAACGGCTCATATATATAATATATTACAGTTTTATGAAAATCAATTAAAAAATGCAAGAAATGGAAAAAGATACTAACATGAGCATAGTCATTGCTACTGTCATTGAAATTGGATACGTTCGGTGAGCATGGGATGCGCACAGGCTTGTTGATAGCCCGTCATAATTAATTTCTAGAGCGCCCTAAGATAACTTAATGTCTCTATCGGAACACTTAACTTACGCGGCAGGGCTTGAGCCCACGACCTCGGTCGTCAAAGGCGAGCAACTTAAACCCTGGGCTTTACCAGGACGGCTGTTGAGTGTGTTGAAAGGCCCAAACGCCTAAAAGTACCTCTCAATAGCTTTCACTACCTCACGCCTGGGCACTAATATTAAAGGTCGTTTCTAGCAGGATCCCATCCTTTCTTTCTTTCCTGTGGCATATTCCACACAGGCCTAGAGCCAGCAATTAACATATCTGCAAAATTTCCGGCGTGCTAAGAGATCATGATGAAAAGGCAGGATTATTAGGACTCTAAGAAACAACAGCCGCAAAATCTTGATGCTTAATTAATTTCTACGCAATGCATCACATATTATGGCGATCAGCCACACTTTCCTTAGTAACTCGCACAATGAAATGACGACCGGAGTGTATGTAAGCTGCCGCTCTGACACCAAGCACGCGCAGGTAAACGAAAGATGAAAAGACAGATACCGTACGGGCTTCAACACTGGTGTATTTCGTCAACGTTCGCAGCGCTACACAGCACAGCCGCTCCCCCCCCCCCCCCCCCCCCGTCGTCCTGTTTCCCACTGCCCGCTCCTCTCCTGGCAGTGACTCACCATCATAGGAACACCAACTCGTTTTACCATAAACCCATATAACCACCAGATATACAAACAAATATGAAGTACTTTACATTTGCTGCAAAGGAATCATACCCAATCAACAACAAGAATAACAAGGTTAGGAGTGACATGCACAGTGTCAGCACACATAAGCACATAAAGGACGAATCGCAGAGATCCACTAAATAATGTGATAAATAGATGCATTTTTAGTTTCTTTTTAAACGTGGAAGTCAGGAGATGTTGCAACGCAAGTCTTGAGTGAGTTCCAGGCTTTGGAAGCATACGAACTAAAGGCATGGTCTTCAAAGAATTTGAGATTTGTACGAGGTATTCGTAAATAATTAGATTCGGATATGCCGGTGGTACCATGCCAAGCCTGGTGGGGCAGTAGATCGCATAGATAGGCTGGAGCCAAAGAATGAAGGGGACTGAAAGTGAGCAACAAAACCTTGAAGTCGATCCGTTGCTTGAATGGGAGCCAGTGCAGGTCGGCGAGAAGTGGTGTGATGTGACAACTGCGACGTTCACGACAGACAAGCCTAGCTGCAGAGTTTTGCACCAGCTGTAAGTGCCTGATTGCACACGCCGGTGGACAAGCAAGCAGTGAGTTACAGAAGTCAACACGGGAAGTCACAAATGCAAGGACGAATTTAAATGTGGTATCCCTGTCTGAACAAGCCCGAATTTCAGCAATGTTATGTAGTTGAAAGTAGGCAGACTTGATTGCGGACCGGATGTGATCGTCTAACTAAAGGTCACTTTGGAACATGACACCTAGATTTCGTGCAGATTCAACATTTCCTGAGTTTTTATTAAAAACCAGATATGTTATAAGGTTATGAACTTGACCGTTTAAAACGTCATCAGAATAAATAGTTAGTATAGTTGTAATTTGAGCTTGTCATTGGTCAGATGTGTTCCACTGGCGCTGTTGAATGTAAAGCTGCAGGCTAGGAACATATACTTGTTATTAAGGTAAGGGCAATCTTGATTACTGCCGTGCTCTGCTACGGTTGGCGTATTTTGTGCATTGGCTCTACCCCTCAAATTTGTTAGCTGTGCTACTTTGAGGCTCTAGTTCCACGTGCATCTGTCAAGCTTTCGCCAAGGAGTAGCACACGTCATTTGGGCTGCATTTGCCGCGAAGGACATGCATTTCAGAAGCCGCTACAGCGCGTTCATAACAACAGAGACTCAGATGGTATACCCACGCACGCACGCGCGAACACACACACACACATATATATACTATATATATATATATATATATATATATATATATATATATATATATATTGTATATATATATATATATATATACTGTATATATATATATATATAATGTAATACTTTCGTTATATCCACGGAGCAGCGAAGTATTTCCACACGAGCTTTGAATAAACTAGCTCGCACTGAAAAAGCTAGATTAAACGAAATGAAGCACCGACAAAAATAGAAGCGAAATTAGTTCAGAATTTGTGTCCAGCTGGTAAGGCGGTGTTGGTAGGTGCTGCTGTTTTGAGATGGTGCAAATATATCGACAAGGCCCAGAATGCTGGGCTTTCGGAAACCCTGCAGCTGATGGGTTATATAGGCGCGTATAGAGCCGTAGCCTCGGGACTGCCAATTAATGGCATCGGCAGAATAGCGTCAGTGACCGTCGAGGGTGTTTAAATGAGCTCGGCGGCGAACAGAGGCTAAAGCCTTCGGTTCTGGCTGAGGGAACCGGTAATGTTGCCGTATCCTAATGCGGTTGCGTTTGGCGCTCCCCCCAAATACGCCTAAGGGGGAGTCGGACTACTTCCGTACACGACGGTGCCATTTAATCCCAAGGCGAGCAGCCGTGCCACAGACGAGCAACGTCGTGCGACTCGCGATCGGAAGGCGTGTCGGCGCTCTCGCCACCCTTTCCAGAAGAGGACGCCCTAGGTAAGTGCTTTTCGGCGACACCGTGATTCCGATCATCGGAAAGCAGGAAACTCCGTGGAGAGGAAATTGTGCAAGGAGCTGCCAACTCCTGAATTGTTAACAACTCTAATCTATTTAAAGTGAGATGATATTAGTGAGCATAGCCTATGCAAAAAATTAACCCCTGCGAGTCGAGAAAATGCATCCTCCTCTCATCGTTCAGAGACGGACCAACAGTACCTCTGAAGTCAAGTCGATTGAAGAGCCCCAACGATACACTGTGAGCCATTATAATGCTCCGCGATTATAAAAATGAGCTTGACAGCTAAACCTCTATTGCGAATTGTGAGCCTGGCCGCAGAATTTTTGAACTCAGGGCCGCTTATGAAATAGCCACTATAAGCCGAGGCTTTCGAGCAGTGCGATTATGTTAATGTGTGAACCAGATCATGTGCCTGAGCCGAGTCGCTCACTTGGAGTAACAGTCTGCCGTTCGGTGGGTCCTGGCGAAGAACCTATACATAATCCATTTTTCGACGGTAGCCAGGCAGATCGCCGACGAGCGGTGACAGTTAACAAACGAGAAAGTTCTACCATTGCTTTGATCCCTCCCAGCCTTTGAGCACCTCGAATTCTCAACTCCTTTGCTGCATGTATTGATGACATCAGCATGTGAATGGCAGCAGTTTTTTAAAAATTAAATGGTGATTAAACCAACTTACTAGTTATGGGCAAACCAAGTGTGATTCAGAAATTGGAAAGCCTAACGCTCAAAATCTGCTCTGCCAGCATATCTCCTGTTGAATCTGCACGAAATCTAGGCGTCATGGTCCAAAGTGACCTCTCGTTAGACGACCACATCAGCTCCACAGTCAAATCAGCCTATTTTCAGCTTCATAACATTGCTAAAATTAGGGCTTGTTTAGATAAGGATACCACGTCCAAGTTGGTCCATGCATTTGTGACATCCCGTGTTGACTTCTGTAACTCACTGCTTGCTTGTCCACCGGCGTGTGCAATCAGGCACTTACAGCTGGTGCAAGACTCTGCAGCTAGGCTTGTCTGTCGTGAACGTCGCAGTTGTCACATCACACCACTTCTCGCCGACCTGCACTGGCTCCCATTCAAGCAACGGATCGACTTCAAGGTTTTGTCCCCCCTTTTTGGTCAATTCATTCTTTGGCTCCAGCCTATCTCTCAGATCTACTCCCCCACCAGGCCAAGCATAGTACCACCCAATTTTTGTAATCTAAAAGATTATCAATACCTCATACAAACCTCAAATCCTTTGGAGACCGTGCATTTAGTTCGTATGCTCCCAAAGCCTGGAACTCACTCCCGACTTCTGTTACAACATCTCCTGACGTGACTACACTTAAAAAGAAACTAAAAACGCACCTATTCAGGACAGAATTTAGTGAGTCCCTGTGATTCGTCCTTCATGTGCTTATGCGTGCTGACACTGTGCATGCTGCAACTAACCACACTTGCATGATGACTGTGCATGTCACCTCTAACCATGTTATTCATGTTGTTTATCAAGCACGATATCACTCACCATTCAATCTCGTTTCCCTTTGCAGCAAATTTAAAACGCCCAGAAAGAGATTTGAGTTATCCGAGGGCACTTTATCAAGTTTATTATTCTTGTTAAGTGAGCGCCACTAGAGCTAGCGATCCAATCCAGCCCCTCCCCCTACTGGCCGCGACTTCCGGTGGCGAGTTCACAATCTGCGCATGCGTAATTCACTGAGGACATCCAGTGCTGAATGTTTTGATCCGCGACGGGGCACCCACAACTTTGGTTCCGCGGGACTGCGTAATGGTCTACATTTTGTGAAGTCTTGAAAGAAATATACCTCCGATGAACCTTGCAAGTCAAGCAGGGGAGCCCGACAGGAAGCTTCTTTTTGTGAACTTCAACCAAAACTACACGTAAGCGACTGCGCCTTGCCGCGGGTACCTGCACTCTTGCATCTCGTGGCGCGACGACCGTTCCGTTTCGTCTTCCTCTTTAGGGGCCCACGAAACGGCGCCGCCAGGCCCCGCAGAGTGCTCCTGACGCACCGAGCACGCCTGCTGGCGCCCGCGTCTAGCGCCTTTGTTGACGGCGTCGTCATGTCTTCCTTCGTGTACGTTTACCCGTTCATTACCCGCCACGGCCTGGTTCCCTCCGTACAGCTAGTTGAACTGCTGCACCAGTTTCAGCATCTTCTTTTACCCTCGGGTCCTGTATGGACAATAAATTAGCCGTTCCATCCCTCTGCTTAAAGACCGTTGGCGACACAAGCTTTAGCTCTGCAAGTCCTAGACTGTGGAACTCGCTTCCACAATTCTTGCGCAACTACAACTGCTCTCCTACTGCCGACTATGGCTCATTATTTTCAGCGGTCCTGAGCTGCTACTTCCACGCCACTCACTACCGCAACTGCTCTCCTGACTCTTGCTATGCTTACCACTTTCTCTTTGCAGCGTGAGACGAAGTCTGTTGGCCACCGAATGCGTACCGAAAGCCGCTTAGGCTGTGAGTGCGCTATAAAAAACTCTCCCGCGTAACACCCTCATAGTCTTTACGGCTTTTTGGAGTTATAGACGGTGATGCAATCATTCGTTCTCAGTGGATGTGCTCTATTTTTAGGTCGCTGGCCGTCGGAACTAAGACTGGATACAAGCTATATTCGCTGGACTCGATCGACAAGCTAGAGCCGATTTACTGCAGCGGTGAGCAGGGTCGGGTTTGTCTTTGATACTCTGATTCTGTAGCCGCACCGACGTGCTGAGGCAGCGCTCACCGCTAGCCACCTACGCGACTTGACGTGCGTGCCCGAGCAATGTGCTGCTCGAGATCGCCGTCTCTCTCTCTCTCTCTCTCTCTCTCTCTCTCTCTCTCTCTCTCTCTCTCTCTCTCTCTCTCTCTCTCTCTCTCTCTCTCTCTGCGCTCTCTCTCTCTCTCTCTCTCTCTCTTCGCTAGCGACTCATGCGGTCGCCGTCACCTTCGTGGTGTAAGTTAACTCGTTGCCGGCTGTTCAATCTAGGCTCAATTTGAAGAAATGTCTCGCATCTCACATGTTTTGCAATCGCACGGCTGTCGACCCAATGGCTATTTATCAAGCCTTATAAATATAGATAAATAAACACACACACACACACACACACACACACACCACACACACACACACGCAAGCACTCAAACGCAAAAGTATTTACGAGGGTGAATAAGTACTGCTACTAATGCATCTGTGACATCATGACAAGTAAGTCCTCCTAGTTTGAGTTGTAACGTGCCACTTGCATGGGAATTTCCCCCCTGCAGCGAGGCAAGCCATGCACTTGGTTCTGAGTCCGCATTCGCATGGCTGTAGATGATCAGCTACCGAGCTTGTCGAACTATGTAGTCTGTTTCTTATGCATCTGTTGGTTTTGCTTGCACACATGCCAAGATCTGATAATGCATGTTATTATCACCCTTGTGCTTGTGCTCCTGCATGTGCATACTGATCCCAAGTATACCTTGACGTCACATTCTTGCTCATTATGCCAACTGCTGATGATCGTCATGGATATGCTGGCTGGATATAAAGTTTATGTGTTCTGTGAAGCACACCAGCTCGGCAGCATTCCTCCAGAAGCTAGTGCATGCTGGATTTTGTCAGCGTTGTTGCCAGTGTGCTGTAGTGTGCTACGTTCTGCACAGGTGCTATTTGAGGGTTTAATTTATGTTTTTCTTATGGGTTTACCCACGGCTGGTTAGGTCGAGAATATAATACCAATCTGGACAGACCCTGTTGTTTGCCACTTGGCTATGCCTACCCTATCCCTACTGGTATGAATTGTGGCAACAGCCTCCAGTTGTAGGCGATTGCAGATAATCTATAGTAGGTTCTGATGCTTTAATGAAAGGCTACACATCGTATCGAGTTGCTTAGGTCATACTTACACCCCTTTGTTGCCGTCAGTGTGAGACAGGGTAGCACCGTTTTTATGATCCTTTGATCCTACCCGGAGGCTGCTTCTCGGCCAGTTTGTGGACGTTTGGAAAACGATGAAGTGTCTGATTGGGCACTTAGGCCAAGGTTCAAGCAGGCAAAACCCTTCTGAGCCGTAGGGGCTTGTTGGGTCACCTAGCCCAAAGGTGCTTGCTCTTGCGAACCGGGTCATGGGTTCGATCCTTGCTGTGGCCGATCCTTTATTGCTCACTGCAAACGGCCGTTAAGGCTCTTCTGCTGCTATATATGAGACTGTTTAATCAGCCTGGAGCTTTTTTAAGTTAAACCTAGGCGACCAAGGGCCTGTGCACAGTTTAGCTTTAGGTCATACCCAGAGATTGTCGTCTGCCTGTTGGTCCGGCTGTTCTTTTTACCGAGCCGGCCGTATCTAATGGTTCTGCAGCCATCACTATTGCCATCCCACAGGTGCAAGGCGGCTCGGCTTGTCGAGTGCAGCTTGCCTTTAGATTGCCAATTGTGCTCAACGTGATTGGATTGAGCCGGTTTCCAGTTGGATGGGTGCCCTTCTCAGGGCATTGCAGTTGTAGTGGGTTAGTAAAGTTGCTGCAGACTGCTTGTTTGCCGAGCTTGTACACTATTCTTATCGTACTAGCTGTCTTTCTTCCTCGATGGTTTTGATTAGAACCAGTGGAACAGATGCCTGCCGGTTAGATGCTTCCAAGAGAGTGATTAAGTGGGGCTTGCCAACCTAAGGCTGGTTTAGTCATCACTAGGCCGGCCCGACCTTATTGGGAAGCCGTGAGTCACATGTCTGATTTGTGGATATTACTTAGGGAGCTAGATGTCCCTTGGCACTTTTTACCCCTTATGCTGCTGATGCCCTGCTGGTTCTGTTGCGCCTGATGCTGGGCTGTGCCTCTCATTTCTGAGCCAGCTAGCTCTTCTCCTGACTTCCCTCAGACTGACCCCAGCAAGTGCTTTTTGCACTTCTCTTAGGGTGCTATACAAAGGAAAGACTTTAGTTTTTTTTTATGTTGTGTCCTTGCAGAGGAGGTGAGTAGTGTTTCGGCATTTCCCTGCCTGGTGACAAATGGCACGTAGTGGTACAGTGTCTGCAGGATTCGACCGTGGTGCATCTGTACTAGTTGTGCCCTAAATTGCCGGAATTCTAGGTGCAGCAATCTTCATTACTATGTTCTTTTACGAGGAGCTTGTGGTGTCCCCCCAGACAAGTCTCTACGCGGTAAAAAAAAAATGCTAGCTGATTCAACAGCCTTTGTATAGCGACAGAAGAGCCTTTACGGCTATATCCGCAGCTTGCAGCGGTGATAAAGGATTGCCCACCACAGGATTTGAACACGCGACCTCGGGGGGGGGCCCCCAGGTTGTAAAAAGCAACTACCTTACCTAGTTAGCCATCACGGCTCACTGGTACCGATTGAAGGCACAACAATTTTTTGTACGCCTGTGGGCTGATCCTCAATTTTTTCGTGCATAATTTGATGATGCACATTTAGCTTTAGATTAGTAGCTGTGTCCTAATTGTGGTTGTAATGTAATGTAATGTAATATATCTCCGTCTGTAACTCCACAAAGTCATAAATACTGTGTGGGTGTTACGCAGGAGAGTTTTCTATAGCGCACTCACAGCCTAAGCGGCTTTCGGTACACATTCGGTAGCCAACAGACTTCGTCTCACGCAACAAAGAGAAAGTGGGAAGCATAGCAGAGTCAGGAGAGCAGTTGAGGTAGTGAGTAGCATGGAAGAAGCAGCTCAGGACCGCTGAAAAGGATGAGCTATAGTCGACAGTAGGAGAGTAGTTGTCGTTGCGTAAGAATTGTGGAAGCGAGTTCCACAGCCTAGGACCTGCAGAGCTAAAGCTTCTGTCGACAACGGCCTTTAAGCAGAGAAATGGAGTGTTGATTTATTGTCCACACAGGACGTGAGGGTGCGAACAGGCTGAAACGGATGCAGCAGTTCAGCCAGGTACGAAGGAGCCAAGCCGTGGCAGGTCTTGTGGGTCAGCGTAAGAACTTTACTGTGCAATACAAGCATTGACTGACAGAGCTCGATGTCCTCGTGTGGTGGCTGCTGGCTTGCTGGCTGACTTGATCGATGTGTGCTACCGACCCATTCTGCATTCGTTTTGTCGGCAGAGTTTCTGCATTCTAGTTGTCGGCAGAGTATTCCTGCTGTGCAAAGTTTGGTAGTGGACTGGTTGGCTGACCCATATAAGGAGCTTAGGTGACTGCAGCAAAGCAGTGGTGCAGCTCAGACTGGCAGGAGGGGGATGTGACTGTCAGTTGCCGGCCTCTCGGGTGATACTCAAGCAGGGGCCTAGCCTTGATTCCTTGCCCTAAGCAGTGGACCGTGACCTTGACTTGGCCCAAGCCGATCAATCCTAGGGATGCCTCCTTCTTGCATGCATCTGCCGGTTTGGAGTTGGTGGGGTTGCAGCCGATGTCTGTGACTATGCTACTCCTATGGACTCAAAAACTGATCTTGGTACTCTTGTTATTTCATGCAAGTCTAAGGTGTGGACAGTCCCAAGTCACATGCTTGGCTTTTGGGCCAGACTGTAGTGGCCTAGAAAACAAAGTACCCCTAAGGCCTCCCCCCCCAGCGTGGGGTCCCAGGTGGAGTCACTGAGGAGCCCGAGGTCGCTGCAGGTTGCCGTCAGGCAGTTGCCTTTAGCTGATTGTTTGACTGCTGGCCAAGTAGATACTAGATTCGCAGTGCTGCTAGTTGTACCCGAGGCCTACCGAATGCTGGGCTAAGAGTGAGCCGTCTTTCTCGAAAGCTTTCGTGATCACTTGTCAGGCCACAGAAAATCGAGCCACTGCTGAGTCAAGGTCGGACTGTTGTTTAGTGCTCACCTCATCAATTCAGTTCATCAAAGACGAAGTGCTAGTTTTCCATAGGAAATACTTGACTATCATGACGACTATCTGAACACCTCTCGCATGGCTCTCGGTGGTCTTCAGTCTTCTTGCTATGCCTACCAAGGAGAATGACAGCAGTGGCTTGTCAGCATCAGCGAGAACAGAACTTCACAAGTTTTCAAAAACTGATCCTTGGTCAGAGAGAGAGAGAGAGAGAGAGAGAGAGAGAGAGAGAGAGAGAGAGAGAGAGAGAGAGAGAGAGAGAGAGAGAGATCAAGCCCTCATCGAAAGGGGCGTGCTCTTGCGATCTGCTGCAAGTGGTTACAGCCAATAGCAGCCCCAGCAAGTGTTGCTGTTGTTGCTGGGGCTGCTAGTTTGCTGGAGCTGCTCCAGCACTTTTATGGAGCTGCATCTCGTATCGGGGAGGGGGTCATGTCAAGACCCGAGTTGTTGTAGTATGGCCGCTTATTAGAGCATTCCGATGTGCTGCGTGGCTGGCTGAGATCGTGCTGTGGAGAGGCTAGCTGTGGGGAACGCAATGTAGACAAAGCCCTGTTACTGAAAGAATCGATAAGTCGTAAGTGGTATTGTACTCACAGTGCATGATCGCTTAGTGTCGTGGCTGCGGCGAGACGTTAACTTGTCTGACAGCGTATTGCCCTGTCTCCATCTCGAGCTAAAAGAGGGGGCAGTGGATGGAGCAAAGACAATGAAATGCATGTGTCTGGAGGCAGCTGTGCTCAGGATGGCACAGCTCATCTTGTTCGAGCTACTTAGTAGTTCAACGTTAGGCCAACGGTTATGTTAGCACATTGGAACTCAAGCGCATTGCTGCTAGTGCCACCTCCACTTCTGGCTTGCCAAGCTCCTGAATGGTTTGTCAGTTGTGAAGGGGCAGTAGGTGTAGCTGTAGTGCAATCTCTATAACGGTGGCATGGCATAATAGGTGACCTTGCCTTCAGCAATCGAGGGCAGGCATCTCCTGGCTGCTCCCACTGCTCGGCATCCTACCAGATTGCCGAGATCTCCTGTTAATTGACACTTAGGCAAGTTAATTGCAGTTTGGCTGTGGTAGCCCACCGGCAATGGCCTGTAGATGGCACTTGGCCTCGGTCTGTGCACTCAGGAGTGGTCAGGCTGTGCTGGGTAGTGTAACTCTTTGACGATGAGGGTGGCACATTTAGTAGCTGGGATTTAGTACCTGTTGCATAAAGATAAATGAGCGATTTCCTTCTCACAGCGTGGCTATATCTAAGATGTGCACCGAGTGACCGAGTGCTAGCATTGCAACAAAAATCTGCTTCTTCGGAGTGCCCTCAGCCGGATCAGCAATCTGCACTTCTTTATCCACAGTATGGTGAATCCAACTAACCGAGTATCAAAGCGTTTGTTGCTTTACTAACCATGTTAACATGCTTCTCTTACAGCATATGCAAAGTCCGTAGAAAGAGATTAAGTTCTCTGTGGGCGCTATGCAAATGTCGTGTCTTATTATTATTATCGTCATTGTCATTATTATTATAAAGAAAGGAAAATCAAAACCACAAAGTTTTTTCTCAAGTTGATGTAGAATGTGTGCACCACACTTCTACGAGTAGGCCTTGAAAAAAGCCATTTGTGACGAGGATAGTCTAATGTCTTTGATCCCTTTGGTGATTTGGAGATTTCAGCAAATTTTACTGCTACAGAAAACCCAAGGTCGTGTCTGCATAAAGAATAGTCATTGATGGATACAGCAGGCTACTTGGTATTTGCTTGCATCGAAGCTAGGAGCCTGCTTTCCCCGTAAGAAGAAATTTTACCGGAATGATCATCGCAACAACTCTCAACTGCCCAATAAACGTTAGGACTCAAATCTTTCAAAATCACCTAGTTGTTCTTCCCTATGACGAATGTCGACCTGGCTTATGACTGTGATTGCTTGAACTATCCCCAGCAGTTCCACATATGACTCGATTTTATGGTTACTCATTGCCTCCTGGTGGGTTTCCTGAAGGCAGTTATGAACATCCTCGAGGTATCTGGTATCTGACCATTTGCGCTGTCATCCTGCTGGATGTCCTTGGTATCTGTAATTGCAGGCCAGCCAGCGTTGCTTGGCTAGCATGCAAAGTGCCTTCTGCTTCAATCGTCGCATGTTCACGTGCGAGTTGTTAAACCCACCGAATGTAGTTAAAGATTCGCACATTTGTGTTGAACATCCGAGCATTGTGCTCAACCTCCTAGATGAGTGGGGGCTATGGGTAACTGGCAGCCTAAGAGTCACACACTCCTCGAATCACAACTGGCGAGCAACAGCTGCGTACCTCCAGAAGATACTGTGACTGCACAGTTTTTTATCTGCATGCGTACATTTATTGGGCCAATCCGATTGCCTAGTTTGTGTCGTGGAGTTTGACTCGGCTGTCCTCAGTTTGAAGCCTGCTGGGCGTACGGTTTTTGCCGGTCAAGTGGCAAACCCATAGCTTTTCGATCTGTGGTGCCTCATGTCCAAGGGTATCTACACAGCCCCGGCAATGTTGCCGATGGCCTCTGTCGAAGGACTTTCACACTAAGGTTCTACGACCCATGGGGCATGCAAGCTGCTTATTATGTTTAACAATATTTATTAAGCTATCAGAAGTTTATGAAACAGTAGTACCCAACTTCTTAGTTGGTTTTAAGTATGGCAGCCATCGTTCTTGGTCACCGCTTGCTCCCTCCTAACTGAGCATCGAAGCTGTCAGCTTCTAAACTGTGATGCGCAGTCTACTTTGCACCATCTGGCCACTTGAAAAGATCGTCCTCTGGGGTTGGGGCTGATTTTGATTGCTTCTCTCACGCTGGTCTAAGTCATCCTTTAGATGCTTCACGAGGTTTTAGCAACTGAAGGGGCCAATACACGGTGATAGCAAGCGAGTAGTAAAACCATTTTCAACCGACTCAATTTGCAGTATGCTTCGGGTCATTATCCTGTTGATACGTAAATATATGTTCTAAAAGACACCTGAGGCAGACAGAATTCCTACGTTTGGAAGCACGTTGGGTTACACATTCTGGTCTATGATGCCAGGAAGGAGATGCTGCTGTCTGATTCCGGCACCATAAGTGGAGCCTCAAACCACAACAACCACAAAAGCCACAATAGCCTTTCGCAACAATAGGGCCCCAGGCAGTATTTGCAGTGCTCATCTTTCCTTTGGCAGGCATTACAGGCAGAGTTTGTTATTCTCAGTGAGCTGAAATTGCCCTCGCCAGTCCAACAGATTGAACACTAGACTTTTCGGACGCGGTGGGTGGTTAGCCCATTTCGGCTTTATGTCGGTATTTGAGTCAGCCAGCCACGGGGGGGGGGGGGGGCTAGGGGGCCTTCTTTTCCCAGTCACCGAAAGATGCTTTCTCGAAGGCTCACTTGCCTTTATCATCAGTCAAAGGTCATTGGCCAGCAACTTCCTGCTTAGTAGCCCGGCAGGGCATCAGCCTGATCTCTTGAATCCTTCCCAGAGTACCTAGCCAGGTCGAATGTCACGTAGCCTTTGCTCATCCCAAGACGACGAGCAATCTTTCTTTTGCCAATTCTAATTCCCTGTCGTGTGACATGCTAGCAGCATGCCAATGAGCTCTCCTCTCTCTCCTCTGTGCTCCCAAATCGACTGCACAATGCAGGATTGATCAGGGCTAGCACACGGAAATGTTATTGGTTATGGTCTTGACGGCCCTATTCACAAATGCATTTTAAATAATAAAAATAACACACTTGATGAAGTGCCCTCATAGAACTCAATCTCTTTCTAGGTGCTTTACATTTGCTGCAAAGAAAACACATCGAATAGCGATGGTATCGTGCTTGATAAACAACACGAATAACGTGGTTAGGGGTGACAAGCACAGGGTCAGCTTGCAAGTGTGGTTAGTGGCAGCATGCACAGTGTCAGCATGCATAAGCACATAAAGGACGAATCACAGGGACCCATTAAATGCTGTCATTAATAGGTGGTTTTTAATTTCATTTTAAATGTGGTCTAGTCAGGGGATGTCGTGACGCAAGTCGGGAGTGAGTTCCAGGCTTTAGGAGCATACAAACTAAATGCACGGTCTCCAATGGATTTGAGGTTTGTGCGAGGTATAGATAAACAGTTAGATTCCGAAAAGCGGATGGTACTATGCTTGGCCTGGTGGGGAGTAGATCTGATAGGTAGGCTGGAGCCAAAGAATGAAGTGACCTAAAAGTGAGCGACAAAACCTTGAAGTCGATTCGTTGCTTGACTGGTAGCCAGTGCAGGTCGGCGAGAAGTGGTGTGATGTGGCAACTGCGACTCTCACGACAGACAAGCCTAGCTGCAGAGTTTTGCACCAGCTGTAAGTGCCTGATGGCAAATTTAGGGATTCAATGGGCTGATTTTTTACATACGTTAGAGGCCTTAAGTTTTTCCACACTTGACCTGTTGTGAGTCGACGTATTTCAGCCGATAGCTGTTGGAGCTACTGTACATTGATGGTAAATACTAACGAATATGTTTTCATCCATTGGCTATCAAGAAGCAGTGTTTTGGTATGTAACGTTTTGCTCAGGAGGACATCTGAGTGCTGAACCTCTGGAAACCAGAAGTAGACGTATCTGTTGATGCCCTACTTGGCAATCGGATAACTCCAATACTGATGGCTGGTTGCTTTTCTGGATTTCGGTGGTTGGGTGGGAAGTATGACTCCGCTCACCCATGGACATGGCACACGATAATACAAACGTCTGCTAGTAGAGAAAATCTATATTTGGGTTGCATCTTAAAATATGGTTGCAGACTTTATTCGTCTAATATGTGTGACATAGTCTTGTTTTGCTAGCACACGGGAAGTTGGGCGGAACCCGTTGACCTTGGCCTCAGCCAGCAGACCGTATCAACGCGTGAGTGCACTACTAGCAGCTATGGCAAAGCGAGGTCGCCTTACTGATTTTGTCAAGGGCCAGCTATGGTCTTTTCTATTTCCATTCCTAGGCCACCATTTCATGAGCCTTTAGGCTACTCATAGTCTATGCAGTGTCGAAAATGTGCCTATTCAACGGTTTGCAAATATTCAAGGATGTGGCAGTTGCCAGTCAGCTTAGCCTAGGGGTAAATTGCTCACACATTATGACCGAGGTTGGACTGATAGCCTCTGGGTGCTGCTAAACAATAATAATACACTCGATAAAGCGCCCTCAGAGAACTCAATCTCTTCCTAGGCGCTTTACATTTGCTGCAAAGGGAATAAATGAGGCAGTTGAATCTGCAGACCTTATGTACTCTTACATTGTTACTTGGGCTGGCAATCTGAGCGGTATCCAAGCAGTGTCCCATCAGCACGCCTAGTTTGGCATGAGAAGATGATCCTTGATGATCCTTGGATGAGAGCACGACCGAGACAAGAGAAGCAGGGCGTGTCTCTCCTAACCGAGATGCATTTGACTTCTGGATTATCGAGTACCGGTGTGTGCATGTAGACGAAGGCGGTGCCCCAATTTTCATTCTGCAAGTGTGTGCTAACTGAATGTTTGGAGTGGGGGTGGAATTACAGTGGCTGATTGGCTTGAAAATCCAAGTTTTTCGGAATTCACTTGCAAGCTTGAAAAGAGTTCTAATTTTCCTTTCATATTTTTGTCTTCTTGTCATACCCGTGATAAGGCACGAAACCTCGACTTGATATCTGCATGAAGCACTAACGGTACACGCGGTCGAGAACGAGGCTACTGCATGATGAGCTGCGTTTGAACTTTTTAACTTTTGCTAGTCTGGCAACTATTCGAAGGCGCAAGACTAGCTGGCAACCCCGGAGTGTCTGGTCGTGTGAATGCAGTTTAACTTCTGAGGCTGCTGTACAGTCTTGGGCACGTGCACCCGAGGCTCTTCATCTGAATCGGTTGCTCTCCCATCGCCAATGACGACTCCATCTCTCACGGTTGGCATATGCCCTGCTCGATGAATTCGTATGCCTAAATCTCTGATCAGCTCCGACCAGAATCTGCCACCTATGATTGACCGCTCGCAATTACCAACAGTTTTAGTGCTTGCACTAATGAAGTGCCGGTTCATGGGCACTATTGCTACGTTCTGTGCTGTCCTAGTCAGTTCTGATCAGCAGTTTTACTTCAGTGTGAAGCCTGAGATTGAGCCACTGCCTGAGACTGAGCTCTTTTCCGTCAAATACTGTTGCCAGGCAGCTCAATAAAAATGATGCAGAAGAGAATGGCACACCCGGAGTGTCTCGTACTCGACTTTTGTGCCTCCCTTCTTCTCAGATTGCCGTACATCCATCATGCTACTAGCTACTAAGACTTGTCTCCCCTGTATTCCCCTGCCTTCGCTTGGTTTCGGAAGGCCGGAGTGCTCTGCTATCTCTTAATAATGCAGGCAGTGCTGGTGTACCAGTGTGGGTCTCTGCGCATTCGGCAATTGGCGTGCACAGGTTTCTCTGCCATTGGCCATGCTTGCCGTCGGCAGCTGAAAAGCATCGATGAGCTGAAATCAAGACACAGTGAGGAACATAGCGAGTGTGTCGCACGATTGCAGCCAGGCTTGCTAGCCAGATACTGGGGCTCGGTGCCGAGTAGCCTTTCCCCTTTGCCGAGCTACAGCATTCCACTGCGCTACTCACGTTGCTGGCAAGCTCCCGCATGCTGCTGCCACTGTTTGCGAGCAGACGAGCTTTTGGCTGTGGTCGCACTGACGCTCTTGCTGCATGAGCTCGTTTTTCCGTCGTAGAGCATGAGAGGCAAGTGTGCATCATCGAGCGCCTGTTCGTGAGCAGCCTGATAGCCTTGGTGAGCCTGGATTCGCCTCGGAAACTCAAAGTCTGCCACTTCAAGAAAGGAACCGAGATATGCAACTACAGCTATTCAAACTCGATTCTGGCGGTGCGCCTCAATCGGCAGGTACTGCGAGCTTAGGTGCTCGCAAGAGAGAGTCGTTTTGCCGTAGCCACGTCAAGCGTTCGTCACTCTTGCTTTGCTGGCCGCTGCCTGTCCGGAGTCAACAGGCTGGCCTGTGCCACATACTCACGTACTCACGGCCCTTCGTTGGTAAAAGCAGCCGATCTGGCTGGTGTGCCTTCTTCCTCCTGAACGATCCGTTATTGAAAAACGCAGCTGATCCCGATAAGATAGTCTAGGACCGATGGTTCACTCTCGTATCTCTCTTACTGTCCGGACACTGTGCCTCTTCGCCGTGCGAAGGGAGCTTCGACTTTAATCGCTGTGTCTATTGCCCCTATCTGAGATTGAGCTCTCACTTGTCTTCATTGCTGCTTGTCTTCTTCACAATTACCGGTTCTCAATATCTCGGTAGCCTTTTTTCAAGACTCGACATTTCGCCGAACTACTTCACTCTTTTGATTGCTGTTGCCACAGTGTGACCGTCATAGAAAATCCCGATGGTCTCTTTGCATACGGTAAATTTTTTTGTACTGAAGACTGTCACTGCAGATGTTCGATCTCTCGTCAGGATTTGAGAATTCTTATGTCTGGCTGACTGAAGATCTTATTGACTCCCTAGTTCTGTCTAGACCGGACTACTGTTAAGCTGCATTACGTCAGTTGGTAGGCAATTTTTTTGCATTGATCTAGATGGTGCCGAACTGCTCGGGTGTCAGTCACTTCCTATTGTCACCTGGTGGATTGGTACCTAGCATGCCTTGGCGAAAATGTATACCTCTTACGTCCTAGACCATCCGCGAAATTGCTGCTTGTTACTGCAAATTGCAAGTGCCCTGCATTTGTTCTGAAGACGGCTTCCTTTATGTGTAAGTCCACGTGAATTGTCCTTTATGTGCTTGTGCACTGCTATCTGCAATTGTTCGGGCCATTGTCAGTAATCAGTCCGACGTGCTTCCCGTCCAATGTATATGAAGTGGCTGTAAGTATAGTTTGTTCTCTCCAGCTGTGTTTACACTACCAAACTTTTGTGTGACCAACTCACATAGCTGCCTCTCTGAGGCTCATTTTGCCGCTTAATATACTCTTTTAATACTTTCCTACTTGTTTAGGTCGTGGATCTCACAGGCACAATCAACCCTTGTTAAAGTGATTATACGCTGGGAGTTTCAGGACATGGTAGAAGTGTTGAGACTGGATTCGACTTACTGACGAAAAAACTCACGTGCACCGTAAACATATGATGTTGCACAAAATGACCATGTTCATCAGAACCTATGCAAATATATGGTGTCCATACTACTAGGTGCTATATTCCATCTGTGCTCGACACTTGCATTGCTTTTGCCTGCATCGAAAGCAATACTACTCATATTAGTTATTATAATAATGATAAGGAAATTTTTGTGATACAAATAGGTATACCAATTTGTGTAGCTGTTTGCAGCAATAAGGTGGTGCATCTGACCTGTGACCTAGTGACAGTGTTGTTGGGGATCTCATAAGGTTGACCTTTGCCCTGCCAGCCACTCATCTGGCTATGACTTACTGTTGTACGACTGTGAGTTATTATCGGTGAAGTTCTAGCAAGAGATTTAAAGGTTCAGAATCTATTGACATTAATCGCTTGTGCAGTGGGTGCCGTGCTAGGGTCTTATGGCAAAGGGAAGGTTTAACTGACGTCCGGCTGGGGCTGACGCCATACTTTTTGTCAGAGCTTCTGGTAGATCCGACCGGTATCGTTAGTGAGTGTACCGACCTCATAACTCTAGGTCATCGCCCTCAGCCAGCTCGTGCCAGTGCGGACCCTGTCATTCGAATGCTTCAAATAATGGCTCGTGCGAGGTCTCGATTCTCCAACACATAATTCTGCATCTTTCGAGCTCTTTGGCCAATTGGCGACCTCATTGCTGGTCGCCGAGCACTGCAATGGGTTTGCCATTGCGAGTGTAGTGTAGCCTCACAGGTGTGTGTGTGTGTGCTCGCGCCAGGCGTGCCACTGATGTGCACACGCTCATGATGGCTTTGCAGCATGCGAGCTCTTTGCATGCTTTGCTGCCAGCCTTTAGCCGTTGCTCGGCATGATTTTTCCGAGATACTGGTAGTCTCTTCCCCTTTCCCGCCCGAAGTCCCCCCCCCCCGTGTTTGCTGTCGTCGCCCCGTCCCGCCCCCTGTGCTCCGGGGTCTTAATCCCAGGCCGAGCGCGGTGACCTCTGGGTGTTGCTCCCTGACCGCAGCATGCCATTCGTTGTAGCGGCTCGTCGTCTGCCTGGAAGAAAGCTTGTACATTCACAATATTAGGGACATGAAAGTAATGCACACAATCAAGGAGACGCCCCCGAACCCTCGAGGCCTGTGCGTGCTGTCGACGGGCAACGATGACTCGTACTTGGCCTACCCCGGAAGCTCTCAGAACGGCAACGTCCAAGTTTTCGACACCCTCAAGCTGGTAGGTGCTTTGCTAGCAGGGAGAGCCGGAAGGATCGCTGGTTCGCCGTTGCTGCTCTTGTGTGCGCAGCAGGCAGTCGCGTGCTCGGCTCGTCTTCCTTTATGACTTTCTTTGTGCCGGACGATCGCGCAGCGATCAGCTCAGCTTGCTCAGCCGATGCGCTCTTGACCCGTGACGGTCGGAGGTGCTTCGTGTAATGCGCCGGGCGTATCTTGTCTTGTCGTCGACGGTCGAGCAAGCAAGCGAGAGTCACGCGCTGCGCACGTGGTTGCAGCGATGCGTCACAAGCCTCCATGCCCACGACAATCCCATTGCTGCTCTGGCGTTCAACAGCAGCGGCAGCCGGCTGGCCACTGCTTCGGAAAAGGTGAGGCCGCCGTGCCTGCTGTCGCAGCTGAGCCTCGGGTGGCCGAGCGTGCGAGGCTTCGCTGTGTGCGCCGGTCAATGTGCAGCTAGCATGCCTACCTTTCGAGTCTTCTAACGGACGTGTCTATCTATGGATAGATCCAGCCCCTCTGCCCATCCCCGCTGGATGCTGCCCGGTCAGAGCCTTGCATCGCTAGCTTCGTTCGCCCTCTGCAGATCGCTAGCGTCGCTCACCGATGCCCCTCTTTCAGAGGTGTTCTGCAGGCGGTGCTGCCAGCCTGGAGGGGCCGTCGTGCCGAAACGGCAGGAAATGAGCGTTTGTGTATGCGTGCGTGTGCATGCTAAGCCGTGATGGCACACTAGCCTAGGCGGTGGCTTTCATGACCTTGGTCCCGAGGTCGTGGGTTCGATTCCTACGATGGGCGATCCTTTATCGTCACTGCGAGCGGTGGTGACAGCCGTAAAGGCTCTTCTGTTGCTATACAAAACGAGGCTGTTTAATCAGCTAGGATTTATTTATTATTATTTGTGTGAGCCGTCGTGCAGCCCCGTGATGTCGGTGCTCCTACCCTCGTGAAGCTTACTCGCGCTGTTGCACACCATGATCACCTGATCGAGCAAGTCTAGTGGAAATATTTGGATGATCGTGATCAGACCCCCGGTAGCTCTTGAGCGACGTCCAACTTCTTGCAATAGTCACTTTGTGAAGTTTGGCCAATCTATGCTGGTGTTCTTCATACTTTAAGCAGCATTTATGTGTTTGCCAGCACAGTTGCTTGCCTGTGGCAGTGTGAGTGGATGCAGGTGGAGAGCGTTTGAGGCAGCAATTGCTTTCCGTTCGATTTATGATGGATTAACCACAGCTGCTGACGCCTACATGAGGCATGTTCTATAGTGTTGTCTGTTCACGGAGGACGACAGAAGTTTATTGTTGCCCATGTGTCCTGCTGTGGGAAATAGCAGTGCCACCTATCGTGCCTCCGCGATGAGTGTGTCGGAATTCCCGTGAGCAACCTGCAAAAGCCCTTGGAAGGATTAGCCCGCTGCATGAGGTGAGTGTAGAGCCTAGGCTAAAGACGTCAGACTAGGAAGTCTTTCCTATTTTAGCCCACTTAAGGGAGGCTCGCAGACATCAGGGTGGGCCCATCGAACAAAGTTTCAGGATGGTATTGTTTCCACCCACCAATGTGTGCCATACAATCACAAGCGTGTGTAGTGTACTTTTGGTACAACTCTTGTAGTCTTCCTGGGGGTGCAGAAGGTGGTTGAGATATCGACTTGTGTGGTGCTGTTGAATGGGACACCTCTCAGGTAAGGTTCAGGGTATAGGCCGTAGGATTTAGCCATGCTGGTAAAAGCTCTTTGGTAGATTACAATTTCCTTTGGCAGTTTTGGTTTGGACAGTTCGCCTGATCGTGCACCTCAATATCTTTAGCATCTGTAAAAAAGAGGAGGGCCCTATGGGAATGACCATGGCTCGTGTTGGCAAGGTAGTTCCGGAGGTCTGATGATTGTGGACCGCGACCCTTTCGGTGACAAGACTTTAAGTTTGTCAAGTTATCACATATTGAACTGGGCATATGTGTTAGATGTGACTGTTGAGGCAACATGCTTAATGGGCAAAGTTGCATCGACCTTTTTCAGCAGGGTTCCCAAATTACTATGCAAATGCACAATCGGTTCCTTTTGGTTATGATCTATAGTGTCGGTGTGGCTACTTAAGGTTTATGCAATGAAGCTATCATAATTGAGGTGGTTTCTTGTTTATTATAGTGTCGGTGTGGCTACTTAAGGTTTATGTAATGAAGCTATCATAATTGAGGTGGTTTCTTGTTTATTATCAGGCTGCAGACAGTACGGCACTCTTCTAAGAGGGCTTGGGAACTCTTTCCTATGGTGTATCGGGCCTCGGAGCAAAAAGTGCTACTGCTCCCGATGTATGTGTCTACCGAACCCTTAGGATCTAGCCCGACAGCCACTGCCCCTCTCGGCTAGGTCATTTTCGGCCTTCAGTGAGTCCACAGTTATGCGTGCAGCTGTCAGCTGTGGCTCACCGAGCGCTTCGCCTAACGTGAAATAGCTATAGTGTGGCTATGATCAGAGGGTCGAAAATAATTGCTAAACCTAACCAGGAAGCACACATGTTGTATGCGCATGGTGGAAGTGCGTGACAACTTGGCCGACGACGGCGACGGACTTAATGGTCAGGTACACTGGAAGTCAGTGAGCTTGCATTAGCCATCGCCTTGGGAACGAGTTGTCTCACATAGTTGTAGCAAGTAAAAGTGATTGAGGCTCACTGTAACTGTTTGTACTTCCTTGGCAAGTGAACTCGGCCTGCTGTTTAAGCCTAGATTGGAAAAACACTTGGTGTACCGGTGTTTGACTGCTTCTGCAGCCACCAGCCTCTCAGTAGATCTGAAGCTGTGTCTTAACTACTTTGTCATGTATTTGCTCATTTCGGTGGTTTCACCCTACTCTGTGGCCCGACTCATCTCTATGGCCGAGCTGTTTGAATGGCAGCAATCAGTAGGATCCCCTTGGCAGTTAGATTCCTTACCTAAATCCAGTAGGTTTGCTGAAGGAGCTGCGATGGCTACTGGTAGATTAACGGACACAGAGCAAAATTTTCACTCTGGCCCGCGCAACTAGCCAATGCTTGGCTTCTTCGTACCTGCCGACATACCTTCGTACGCTGAGCTGGTTTGGTCCAGCAGTTGAGGTGCTCGCCCCGATCAAGGTCTGGCTGAGGTCGTGGGCTCGAGCCCGGAGGCATATGTGAAGCGCCTGAATAGAGATTAAGTTCTATTGGGGCGCTATGCAAATGAATTATATTTTTACCTATCGGACTGCTGCAACTAACTGCTGCACCAGTTTCAGCCTCCTCGTATCATCATGTCCTCTAGGGACAACAAATTAATGGCTTCATTCCTTCGTCGAATGCCCACTGGTTACAGAGGTTTTGGCTTGGCAGGTCCTAGTCTAGGAACCTGACTTTGCCAATTCTTACGCAACGATAGCAACCCTCCTGTTGTCGACTGTGGCACATCCTTTTCTGCCGTACTGAGCTTCTAATTCCGTGCAACTCTATTGCTCGATTGCTCTCGTGACTCAGCAATGCTTCGACCTTCTCTTTGTCGCATGAGATGAATTCTGTAGGTTACCACGTGCTACCCAAAAGCCAGGGACACTTTAGGTGTGCTACAGAAAACTTCCTAGCTTATCACTTATTCCTTGTGGCTTCGTGCAATGGTAAATGAAGATAAATGACATTGCATTTTATTAAGTAGGTGGCCTCAAAGGTTGGCAGGAATTCGTTTAAGAGAGCCGGATCTTCTGAGGATATTGCTGAACCTTGACCTTATGTTAACCAGCCAATCTTAGCTGGTGGCTCACCCCTTATGTCCGGCTTGAGAGGGCCGTTAGGTTGGCAGCCACTCCTTGCTGCTCTCTTGCTTGCTGGAATTGAACTGATGCCCAGTGCTCTCCTTCCTGAAGTGCCACTGCGAACTCCTCGCCGATCAAGTCGTTGCCTCCGGTGCGTTTCGCTGCTGCCTCAGCTGCGGAATCGGCGCCCCTTCCCCGAAGCGTGCATCGGTCCAAGAGTTGTGCAGCTTTTCTTAGTTCAATGTTTTCTGACCTTAACCGTTAGTATAAAACGATGCTGAATCGGCTTGCCTGGAGGTGGGACTGAGGCTACACCAATAATTTCAGTTCTCCGGTCTCTCTATGCCTTCGATGTTGAGCTGATGAGACTGCTCGAGTGTACAGTGCCACTTACTTAATGCTATGCCTCATGGGCTGGGGGGCGTTCCTCATTGTTAACTCGTGGTCAGAAGTCCATTGCAAAGCAAAAAAGGTTTTTTGTCTTTTGTCAGGGGACCGTTATCAGAGTGTTCTCGATACCGGATGGAGCCAAACTGTTTGACTTCCGGCGAGGGATGAAGAGGTATGTTGTTCGACATTTGCTCTTTATGGTATCGCTCGAAAAGCCCGAGTCCTGTTCGTGGCTTATTAGCCCTTCACAAGCAGAAACCGGCCCCCCCCATGATCCATTTTCCGACGAACGATGCTTTGTACGCGTTCCGGTTGTAGCGGCTAAGGTTCCGGCTGGTGACTGCAAAATTCTCTGCCAGCGAGCGCACTCTTTCTCGTCTAGGTGTGTCAGCATATCATCTCTGGCCTTCAGTGCCGACAGCCTGTACGTGGCAGCAGCGAGTAACACTGAGACTGTGCACGTGTTCAAGCTCGAGAAAAAAGAGGACAAGTGAGTGAGGGCGCTGAGCTCGAGGGGCTGGGTGGGCGGACAGCCAGATGGCTCTGGTGCTCGAGCAGGCAGCCAGTTTCAGCTGGCGTTGAATTGCTGCAGACCCCCTTCTTCCGGTCCACTTTGTGCCGTCCTTTGGCTCTTCGTGGGGTGTCCATTCCTGGTCGCTGGCTGCTGAGGCTTACGTGAATTAGTTGACGTCGGGATTTCTCTCACTCAGTAGTGGCACTGTGTGTGTGTGTGTATGTGTGTGTGCTGCGTGCGCGTGCTGCGCGTGCGTGCGTGTGTCTGCTTCGGCCTGCCGCGGCATCTTCGAGAAGCCGCCCACAATCCTGAGCCCCATGTGTGCTGGCAAAGGTAGTCGATCTGTGCCGATGCAGTAGCTGCGGCTGAGGAGTGCAGGCCGGCTGCTTTTGTCGCCTCCTCGTGTGCAGTTGGTGCGCCCCACCGTGTGGCGATCGGGTCGTTCTGGACTGCCGAAGCTCGAGCTGCTGGGCATGGTTGCTGATTGCAGGCCAGCAGCGGACGACGCGGCCTCGCAGGGCTGGGCCGGCTACGTGACTCAGGCGCTCCGGAGCTCTGCCAGCTACCTGCCCTCGCAAGTGACCGACGTCTTCAACCAGTGGCGCTCCTTTGCTACGGCTCATCTACCCAATCCTGCTCAGAAGGCCGTATGCGGCATCGCAGTGTACGAGTGCAGCAGCCACTCCCCCCCTTGCTCGAGTCCCGGATATGCTTGTTTGCAGGTGCGCTTGCAGTCTGCTGCCCGACATGCGCTGTTCAGCTGCTAGGCTTCGGCCAGTTGTGATTGATTAATAATAGTAATAATAATAATAATAATAATGCATTTGCATAGCACCGTAAGAGAACTAAATCTCTTTCTAGGCACTTTGCATATGTCATGATGGAGGCACATCAATTGGTTAGTGATAATGTGGACAGTGTCAGCTCGTATAAGCGTATAAAGGATAGTTGCAGTTGACCCAATAAACGGTGTTAGGAACAGGTGTGTTTTTAGAATCCTTTCAAATTGGCAAGTCTGAGCAAGTCGTGACCTTAGTCGGAAGTGAGTTCTGGGCTTTGGGAGCATATGAACTAAAGCTGCCACAGACTCCAAACATATCCACTCTGTCTATGCTAGGTCGAAGTAAGTGAGTTGGTGGGAACTCTTGCCTCTTTTTTCAGTTGTGGGTTCAATTTCTTGTGTTGACATGGCTAATTCTCCTTCTATGCTAGTGCTTCGATGGCCCTTTGGCAGTTTGTTGAGCACTTAATGACGGGGTGCCAGTTTGGCCACACGTTAGATGTTTAGTGCAGCTGCTGCGGGCAGGCGGGTTCGGGTGCTGACCGTCCTTTGCATTCAAGGAATCTCATCTGCTTGAGTGACCGTGTTCTCGAATTTTGATTCCCCACCCGTTCTGATGGATAAATGGTCGTTAAGACCTAAGTGTTGCTTCTATCCATCATGAACACGTCTGATTATCTATTAACGATTTGGCAAGCAATGCAAACCCTTAGTGGTCACTCACCCCACCACTCCGGATGTCTGTATTTCTGCATGCCACGTGTGAATTATAAGCAGCAGGGTGTTTTGGGTCCTCTTGAAGTTGAAACAGTTGTCTACCGATACTATATGCCATAGCTGTCGACTTAAATGTGTGTTATTAGAAAAAGAAGGTCGGTCGGTGCTGCAATGCGTTTAGAGCATATATTTGATGGGCACCGGTTGTCGGGTGAGTTGGTACGATTTTTCACAGAGCCGAGTTGCATGCTCGGTTCAGTAGTTGAAGGTCACGTGTCCTGGTTGTAAACATTCTGCTGTCGGCTCTATTTATTGTAGCATCCAAAAAGCACCTCGCATGCTCGTGGCAACGGAAGAGGGTAATCTGTATGTTTACAACCTTGATCCCAAGGACGGAGGCGAGTGCGTACTCGTGAAAACCCTGCGGTAAGCGTGCACATCAATAGCCACACCAGACGGCGCTTCGGAGAGCGCAGCACGTGTGCGCTGTGATGTGGCTGGATCCTGATGTGCAACTCCAGGTGATCAGCCACGTGATTGCTTGGGCAGTGTTTGATCGTGTTAGTTGTCGAAGCCTGTCAATCCCTTACGACTTTGAAGTGGTATTTCCATGAGTGGCCCTGGATTTCGACGCAATTGCATTGCTCTCTTGTGCAGAATCGATGAGATACGTCCTCCAGCGATAAGCGAGCCACCTCTGCCAGCCTCTGCTGTGGACAGGCCACTCACTGCGACGACGCCTGTAAACGTTGCGACGGTAACCTATGCTGCCTCGGTCCGAAGGAACGACAGTAGCAACGTCCTGGCCCGATCGCCAACAGCAGGTGCTCCATCGAGTTTTGGGTTCTTACACTGGCTACCTTCATCGTGCTGTGCAGGGGTTTTCTGCGTTCGGATAGGATGACGGTTCCATTTCGGATAGGATGACGGCGGGGGGGGGGGGCGAGGTGGGGGTGCGCTTCGTAGGTCATTTGGCGAATGACGTCGCTCGATTGTCATTGTGGCCTGTCGAATGTCTCAGCCGTCGCTGCGTGTCGAGCCAGTGTCATCCACCGCTTTGTGGCGTCCTTGGTGTCTCAGCCGTGGTGGATTTAGACGTGCATTCAGTGGTGCCCAAATCAATGCTTATAATAAATCTAGGTCATTTAGTTGACCCTGGGTCTTAGCTCACGGGTAAGGGCTCGATCTGCATGACCCAGGTCATAGGCTAAAGTGCTCAAGTGGACAATCCTTAATTTACGTCTGCAAACGGTAGTGAAAGCCATTGAGGCTTTTCTGCCTTTGAATAAATATGGCTGTTAGATCTGCTAGCCAAGTTTTGTTAGTGAGTCCATCTCAATCACATATACTTGCACAAGACCATTATACAAGAAATACAAGAACACGAAGCTGACAAAGATTATCCAAGGGACCACTTAATTACAGGGTGCCTCAGTGCTTCTGTGCTTGTTCTGCTTCTTTTCACAGTTTACTCTCCCTCTTGTCAGTGTGATCGCCTAGCTCAATCTATCTAGGCTTTCACGTGTATGCAGATGACAACTCAGTTGTACCTTTGCTTTGATCCCTCCCAGCCCCCTACCACGTAGAGTTCTCTCAACTCTCTTGCTGCATGTATTGCTGACATCTTCACATAGTTGGTAGCAGATTTTCTCAAATTGAATGACGGTGCAACCAACTTACTAGTTATGGGCAAACCAAGTTCGACTGAGGAAACCTTAACACTCAAAATCAACTCAGCCAGTATATCTTCTGTAGCATCTGCACGAAATCTAGGTGTCCTGTTCCAAAGTGACCTATCACTAGACAACAACATTAGCTGCAGAGTCAGGTCTACCGACTTTCAGTTACTTGACATTGCAAACATTCAGGCCCCTTTAGAGGGGCAGATACTACATTCTAATTAGCCCGCACATTTGTTACATTCCGTCTCGACTTCTGTAACTCGCTGCTTGTTGGTCTACGACCCTTGCAATCAGGCAATTAGTTGTTGCAAAAATCTGCAACTTGCGGCTTGTCTGTCGTGATTGTCGCAGTTGCATTCTTTCTTGCCGACCTGCACTGGCTCCTGATCATCAAGCAGCATAACGACTTCAAGGTTTTGTCACTCACATTTAGGTCCCTTCATTCTTTGGCTCCACCCTACCTATCAGAACTAACTTCCTCCCCCCCAGGCCAGGCATTTTATCGCCTGCTTTTTGGACTCGCTTAGCTCTGCCTCGAACCAATTTCAAATCCTTTGGAGACCGTTTGCTCAGTTTGTATGCTCCCTAAGCTTTTGAACTCATTCCAGATTGACGACATGACATCCCCTGACTTGACAATATTTAAAAAGTAGCTAATCAGGCATTTGTTTCTCGCAGCATTTGGTGGGTCCTCGTGATTTATCTTTTGCGTGCTTATGTGTGCTGACACTGCATGTTACCACTAACCATATTTACATTTTGACACTGCATGCATACCTTTAATCAGCTTAAGCTTGTTGACATTGTGCATGCTAGCACTACGCATTTGATCATGCTTCCTTTACAGCATTTGTAAAGTGCCCAGAAAGAGATTACTTTCTCCAAAGGTGCTATACAAATTCATTGTTACTAGTATTATTATTAGCTCAAAACAGGGTTTTTGCAAAGGGTGACCATGGCATTCCAGCAGCTTGAGCTCTCTGCACTATGACTGCCCTTTGCAGCTCAAGTGCGAATCCGGTTCTCCCTTCGTTTCACATCGTGCGACCGTCTGGAAATGGATGTTCATGCATTAATTAATCAGCAAATTTAGAACAGTGTGTTTGCATTGCACTAGACTGCACGGAATATAAATCTCATCAAATTGTGTGCGATTTCAGTCAAACAATTCCCCTGTCTCTCCTTCGCTCGACAGCAGCAGCCATGCTGCTTCCTCCTCCGGCTCTACGTGCTGCGGCCCTTCCGTTGCGTTGTTGCTGGTGCGACTGCGACATTGGTGAGCCAATCGTTCATCCTCATCTTCCGTAAACTTGGCCTCAGCCTGCTGATTTTTCTCTTTCAAATTTTATTTTGCCATGTGGGCTGTTGTTACTTAGTCCCCTAGTAGGTGGCCAGAAATGGCCGGTAACCGATCCTAGGCCAAGACCGATTGCCGTCAGACGGAACTAAGGCACTTCGTACGAGCGGCACATGCATGCGACAGCATGTATGCGTGCTGGTACTTGGAACAGCCAGTGTCCGGCACTCCACGTGTGCCACTCGCGTCTTTTGCAGGACCTCACAACGCCGTCGGCCTGCTGAGTCATGACAACAGCTCGTTCTACTCGCTCGCGCCCGCTTCGACCAACCAGACAGCTGCTGCCGGCGGCGCCTCGGCCGCCGCCGCTGCTCGCGTAGCGTCCAGCGGCGCCGCCGAGCACCTTGCCGGCACGCTGCGGCTGGACGACGCAAGCGAGTTCCCTCCGATGACGCCTGGTTACGATTAGCCTGAGTGCGACGAAGCACGGCCGCCGGTGCACGGCGCCGCCCTCACGAGGTGCATCTGCGACTACCCCGGAGCAAAGCCTCGTTGCAGCAAAGCCTCGATGACGAACCAGCCGTTGCATGACGCCCGATGATGTGGCATGGGCGGACTGGCTGGCTGGCTGACTTGACTGCCCTCCCGAGCTGCTCTGCACTGACTCGCCTGCTGCAGTTCGCTTCCCGTTCGTTTTCCGCTCCGATCGCCTCCCTCCCTCGGCCTGAGGCCGTCTGCGCTCGGTCTGGCATTGTTGCTGCGCTGCTGTGTGCCGGTGTCGGCTGCGCCAGCAATCACTACGCCAGCAATCACTACGCCGTCCGTCCATCGGTCGGCTGGCTCTCAGGCGAGCTGCTGTACCTGGACGACGCGTTACGGTGCGTTTACCTCCTCTTTTCCGTGACTGCATGCCCGGTCTGTTGTTGTCGGTCCCAAGCTGCCGATTGGTGGGGGCCTCGGGGGGGGGGGTGTGGAAGCGGCAAAATGGCAGGCAGCGCAGGGCGCTGTAGCTGGAGAGCCACCTGGTGACGTGGTCAGCAGGCTACAAGAACCGCGAATGCGGCATTCGGTTGCGTGCGCGTTTGTCTCTGCCCGTGCCCGTAGTCGGGGGGGGGGGGAATAACGGCGTTGTGCCTGCTGAGTTGTACTTGTGCGATGACTGTTTCGTCGCGCATGTCAAAGTGGGTTGATGAAGGTGAATAAACAAGCGTTCGGGAGTTATGCCTTGCCTGTGTCGCTTCGTCGTTTTGTCGCGCGGCAGCGGGATTGTGGAACGTAGGTGAGCGTCGGTGAGCCGTAAAGCAGGTCATCAGCATGGTGATGTCGAGTCGACCATTCTCAGTCGACAGATGTCTCATACTGATGCATATAACTGTGTTGTCAAAGGAACACCTGTCGAAATTTACCAATCGCCAAATTGGTGTGCTCAACACCTAGTCGGTAAATCTATCGAGTTGCTAGAGTGGATTAAAGATTGCTCGCTGCATCGCTCTTTGATAAGGCAACTAAGACCTGGCATAGTGCACACAATGAACTAAAAATATAATTTTGCCCATCTGCTAAGTTTTCTGCTCTCTGTAGAGAAACTTAATGGAAGCAGCAGGAAGTCAACACTTTGTTTCCAATTATCCGGAGGTATAGCGACAGGCGATCTGTAAGTTCGAGGATGAAGGAGATATTTTGGGCCCCTAGTAAATAATGAATGAGTGAATTGACAAATGTTTGCCTAGTCTTGGAAGTGGGTTTTCAAATTCAAATTTCTGCAACAGACTTGTAATGTATCTCCATCAGTAACTACACAAGGCCACAAAATATTATGTGGGTGTTGCGCAAGAGAGTTTTGTGTAGCGCACTCACAGCTTAAGCGACTTTCGGTACCCATTCAGTAGCCAACAGAGTTCCTCTCAAGCAACGATTGTGGTCAAACATCTAGGTTTTTCAAATTAGCCTTGCAGTCATATTCATAGCTTGCTGCAGTGGCCTAGTGATCCTCACTTACTTTTCTGTAAGCTAAGCTTTTGACATTTGGGTCAAAGAAGCTGACAACCATTTCCTCACTAGTAGGTAGATCATAGGTGGTGGCAGAGTGCCGCAGTGAAACTGTCCAATTTTCGGTTATGTATTAATACTGTTGCTGGAGGAAGCGAAGATCATTGACATAAGCAATGGTGGCAGGCAGTACGAGCCTTCTTTTAGAGACAGTGGATTCTCTCCGTTGCACTTTACTTATCACTGTGTGCCTGCATTACAGTTTAACTTCAACCTGGTATCTAATTAGAATCACGGTCTTTCCCCGAGGTCATTCTAGGCACACTGTTCCTTTTCTTTTGTGCCACTACCGTGTATTAGTTCCTGTCAAATAATCAATCCCCTTTTAGCTATCGTTGAGTTGTTAGACAGTAGCCAGTCTAACAGAATATTTCATAAAAGTGTTAGCAATCTGATTTAGCTAAACAAAAGTGTCTTAAGATGATACAATCGTTTCATCTAAGTCTCAGTTCGTCGCTAATCCTTACCGTTTACCATGAGTATTTAGCAGAAGTTCGACCATGTCGGGACGATGAGAAGTCGGTATATGAGCCATTCCCACATATTCAGAACCCATAGAACAGCCTAAATGTGCATTTCCTTGTAATATACAGTTCTGCCTCGGTGTGATGGCTCAGGGTAACTGTTAATGTGTCACGCAGTAATAGGTACTTGAATAAGTCAACGAACACTTTGACCTTAAAAATGATCTTCCTTTGCAAAATTCCATGGGCTGTGCATAATCAGTAATGTTACTGTATACAAAATATACCTGATTTGCTATTGTAACAAGGGTGGCTGCTGTGCCTGCCGTCCGTCGTGCATCGTGCTTACATCATGATTTTATTTTCTATCACTTTCAATTATACTTCTTTAACCGTCTTCGTCAGGAACCATTGCTCGTATGCTGCTTTGCGGAAGCTGTAGCCGCAGTCGATTGCCGCCGCAGCCGCTCAGGGACGTCCTGCACCGCTTGAGCGCTGCCATCGAGGAGCGGAGCGCTCAGTGGCAGCAGCAGCTCCAGGTCTTGCAGCTCCTTTGCACACTCCTCGCGGCGCGCCCGCAGCGCCGCCAGAGCTGACTCGTACTCACGGCAGAACTGCCGCAGGCCCGTCTGAAAACGTCCGAGTCCCAGCAATGGCGCTTGCGCGCGCATTGACTCGCCACCCGAAGCGTGGCGTTGCTCGCTCACACATCATGTGCACGCATGCGCTCGCGCGAGCAGCTGTGCATTCGTGTGCGTGCGTGTGCACTCGGGTCCCGTGCTGCGTCTGTGCGCGCGAGTGTCCAAGGGTGGCCCAGAATCGCTTTCTGAATCTGCTCCACCTGGCCTCACCGACAGCCTCTCGAGGCGACTGAGGCTGCGACTTAAGTCACGTGCTCGAGCATCAGGGGGACAGGCGGGTGGGGAGCTGCGAGGCGTCAAGCATCATCACTCACGTAGTCGGTCTCTGCTGCTGGCAATCTGTCATCGGTGCCGGCCGTGCCGGCCATGCCGGCCAGCATGGCCTTCGCGATCTCTTGGATCTGATTGATTTCATCTTGAAAGCGAACCATCGTGCACGTGCTGCCTTGCATGACCACACCTGCGTGCGAGCCGGATGCCGAAGGTGGCACACAGCGAAAGTGATGATACGCCGAGTGCGCCGCTGCTGCCCGGCACCGTTCGCGCTGAGCTCTGCATCGTCGTGCTCCTGCAGGGGGAGGGGGGAGAGTATCGCGCTCTTGAGAGATGCCTGCTCCTCGCCCGCCCCCGAAATTCACCCTCATGATCCACCTCCACTTCCCCCTCTCCCCGGGCTGCAGCTGCTCTTGCGCCCACTGCCCCGCCACCCGGGAGCCGTGCTGACCCGGTGCGGACCTTGCATAAGCATCTCCAGCTCCCGGATCTCCTGCCGGACAATGGCGGTCGTTCGTCGCGCCAGGTTGGCCCTGCAAGACATGGGACTAGGACTAGAGAGCGCTGCCCGGCAGTGATATCGCATCACTCAAGCAGGCATAAGAACGGAATAATGGAGGGCGGCAGCAAATTCTGCAGTCTCGTTTACGTGAAGCTTCCACAGGCGCCCGGGCGGCCATCAGCCCAAAGACGTCAGCGGCGGACACCGGAGGATTTCCCTGCTGCACACGACTCGAACCCGGGAAATGCGAGCACCTTGTCGCTAGGCTTAAGAGCTACAGGCGCAGTTATGCTGTACAAACACCTAGACTGGGGGCGGTGAGCATGCGTGTGCAACATCTGCAATGCAGCAGCAGGAACTGCTGAAACGCCAGCTAGGAGCCTACAGGTGCACCGGATGTAGCTATAGCTGTGGGCGGCATGGCCAAGTTGCGGCCATGCAGCCCAGGAGGAAGCAAACAAGCGTACCTGTGGATGACGTCTCCGGTGGGGGAGATGATCGCCAGGTGGCTAGCACTGTGCTGACACACCCAGCCTTGGCAGGCAGCAGCTCTCTGCAGAAGAAGGCAGTAAGAATGAGCTCGGTGGCCGGCGCCCAGCAGCTGCAGCAGGCTCCGATGGGAGGGAGGGAGCGGAAAATGGAGGCTGCCCAGCCCCCCCCCAGCGGCTAGAGCCTAGAGTCAAGCCGGCAGATGTGTCGGGGCTGGCCAGTCAAAACTACTTACCTCCAAGGCAGGGTGACTGTACTTTTTATGAATAACCTGCAACATGATAAAAAGTGAAAAATCAAAAGACCGGCCGATTCACCAGCCTCATTACTTACGTTGCATTAAACAAGCCACGGCGGCTTTCTTTCTCACGCATGACTTGAATGCATCAACTTGGCTGTCGGGTACGAACGAGCGCACCTTACGAACGAGCGCACCTTACGAATGAGCGCACCTTACAGCTGGGCCAAGACCCCGCAACGGTGTGGCAGCTCCAGGGTTTAGGGATGCTCTTGCCACTGCTACACGGGGGGGGGGGCCATCGCAGGCTTGGCAATGTCCCGCAACGATGAACTATGACCTTGACGGCTGAACCTCGATTATGAGCTATGAGCTTGGCCTCTGACTTTGAACAGAGAACCGTTTGTGCAATAACCGCGATAAGCCGAGGCGCACGTGCAAAGCAGCTCGATGCATGTGACTATGTATGGACGAATTATTGCATCACTTACGACCTGGCCAATATGTGTGTGTGTGTGTGTGTGTGTGTGTGTGTGTGTGTGTGTGTGCATGCATGCATGTATGTATGTATGCATGCATGTATGTATATATGCATGTATGTATATATGCATGTATGTATATATATATACACAAAATGGAGGCTATATATATATATATATATATAATGCAGGAGCCTGACCACTTTCGGTTCTAGGGAGTAATGATCTGCGGCTGTCAAGCTCATGTGATCCTGTGAGCGAAGCACATCTCACTTTCTTCCTATCTGCCGCCGGCCTTCGTGGCCACTATCCACTGGTATCTCTTTCTCGCGGGCTCCAGCATTTTCCATCGTCGCACTGCCACAAGTGCAGGAAACCGCATGCACGCAGGCCGTGCACAGACGTTTGCCGGTGGCTGCCGGAAAGGGAGAAAGGCGGAAGATCGTTCCTCGCTCACCGGCGGCGCAACAGGTAGCACGAACGAGTACGGCAGCTCGTCGTCGACGTGCTGCAGGCTGGGCAGCTCAGGCAGCTCGCCGGGCTTCGAGGCCGACAGCGAGCCGACGAGCACCGGGCAACCGGCGGCAGTGGCCTCGAGGCCGATGCCCGTCAGCTGGCCCGTCGATGCCACGTCGCGCTCCACCATCCATGGCAGCAGCGGTGACAACGTCAGCGGTAGCCTGCGTGCAGGAAATGAAAGCAGCCGCTTCGGCTCAGCGATCTCCCGCTCAGCACCTCGACATGCTCTCTAGGTGCATGCTCTCGTCCGCCGCTGCCTCTTCGAGTGCGCCTCGCGGGGCCAAATGGCGAATCGAGCACGGGGGGGGGGGGGGGGTGGAGGTGCAGTTGCTAGATGCTGACGCAAAACGTCGGAGGACAAGCTTATCATAGCAGCGTTGCAATGGCTGCTCGGCCAACCGTCGAGAGAGGAGCGCTTGCCACCCGCTTGCTCGCACGCTGCCTCTAAGGATCCTCTCAGGCAAGGATTCGCCCAACGACACATCAGAGCGATCGCTTCCAATGTGAATAGAAAATCGAGCGCCTCCCTTTCGAGTGAGCGATTCGCCAGCGTACATACATTCCTTCCTGTCGAGCGGTTCGCACATTGACGCTCTGACATCGTTGTCGTGAGAAACTTGGGAGCCAGCGTGCCACAATAAGCGCTGGACTCTGAGGAGGGCTGCACGTATCTAAACCTCGAGACCATGGTGATAAGGTGCCAAAGTCGTCTTGGGCATGTATGCATTCAAAGGGCAGTGCAGGCTCCCTGACTCAGTTGACTGTCGACCTCAAACTCTTCATGCCTGCAGCTCGGCTCGTAGACATCTAGGTAGGCTGGCATGTTTGATTGGCGGGATTACTAGCGTTGGAGTCGGATTTGGACTTTGCATTTGGTGGCAAGCTTTGTGAGGGCTAGCTTGATTTTACTCACCATTCAATTGCATTTCCCTTTGCAGCAAATGTAAAGCGCCTAAAGAGATTGAGTTCTCTGAGGGCACTTTATCAAGTGCATTATTACTATTATTATAATCCGCATTTCCCTTTGCAGCAAATGTAAAGCGCCTAGAAAGAGATAGAGTTCTCTGAGGGCGCTTTATCAAGTGCATTATTATTATTATTATTATTACTACGTCGCGATAGTAATAAAATGCAGGCTAGCTGATCCAACAGCTTCATTTATGTAGCGGCAGAAAAGCCTTAGTTGGTACGACCCCACTAGCATGGAGCAGCAACAAATATTTGGTGGCAGCAGGACTCGAAGCCTCGATCTAGATATTGGGCAAGGTTTAAAAAGAAAAGGTGAAAAGCATTGCTGCTTTCGTACAGATGCCCGCCCTCTGACCTGCAGTAGTCCAAAGAGTAAAAGGAGGGAGACCTCATGTGATTGCCCGTATAGGCAAGTGTAGGTAGGCAGCAGTAGGTTCTCGTCAAACCATAGCCGTTCTGATGAATGTCCGTCCACCCCGAACCCCTACCCATCATTCTGCCGAGTCTCAGATCGAGTCGACTCTTGATGCTGTCGGAGCAGGGCTCTGACAGTTCACTGTTTGAGGCTATACAAATTATCCTACAGCCTTCTATGGTCATGTTGGCACTTTGTTACCATGCACATTATTCACGGATAATTGATCGTCTACACTCTTAAACCCATTAAATAAATCCGTAATATATAATATAATATGACATAATAATCCTTAAATCCGTCATTTAAGCCAGCGCCGGTACCATTCTGCCACGATTTTGGTCAGTATGTAGATCTGGATGGCAAACTCATGTTTTCCACCATAATCAGATATCGATGTTAACTTTCCTCGGGGGTATCATACTTATTTCTGGTCACCTGAAGCAGCAACTTGCTTGCTCCTTGCTTTCTCGACCTCCTGACTCATCATGCATCATGAGATCTGCTATCTGGGGATTTTTTCCTGAGATGACTGATGGAGCTTCGACTGCTCAACTGAATACCCTCCAGAGTGGCAACTATTGGCAACTATTTACTGCTCACGGCATTATGGAACTACAGAGGCAGACGCTACGTTACACAGTACATTCCAGTTGGGAGAGGATGGTGTGCATTAACGGCACAGCAGGTAATGTGGTTGTTTTTCACGACCTCGATGCCGAGATCGTGGGTTCGAATTCTGGTGTGGACGATCCTTTATTGCTGCTGCAAGCGGTGGTGATAGCCGTAAGGGCTCTTCTGTCGCTATAAAAAGAGGCTGTTGAATCAGCTAGTAGACTTTGTATTTTTTCATGGTACACGTACGTACCGTACCTATCTGTGTCTGTAACTCCAATGAGCCACAAATATTAGTAGGTGTTTTCTGAAGATTTTTGACAGGCACAAAATACCTATACACAGCTTTCGTTGGGTATGCAGCACCAAGCATGCTTAATATCTCACACGGTAAGGAGGAAATGAGAAGCGTAGCTGAGTCAGGAGAGCGGTTGAAAAAGTGAGTAGCATGAAAGTACCAGCACAGGGCGGCTAGAAGAGTGTGCCATAATGAGTAGCAGGAGAGATGTCTTTCGTTGCATAAGACTTGTGGAAGCGAGTTCCACAGTCAAAGCCCTCGGCGCAAAAGCTTCTGCTCCCAATGGTTATCGAGAGAAAGAATGGAACAGCTAATTTGGCGTCATGAAAGGACCTTAAGGTATGTGGTTTGCTACTGGTGCAGCACTTGAGCTACGTATAAATGTCCCAATCCACGACAGAGCTTGCGGATTTATGTGCACCGCGAATGACTATACCGGAAAATTAAGCAATTTCTCGATCCGTAAAATAGGCGCAATCTCTCAGACGGTCGCAGCACACTTACTTTGATATCTTGGCTCCACATTGTTGGTTGGATTTGAGGCTGCCGCTGCATCTGAGCTCCAATTTATCTTTGAAGGCACACATATCCATATTCCTCTCAGATCTTTGCTGATCTCCGACCAACCGACTACCTGCGCGACGCTGTCGTTCCATATAGTAGTCGGAAGAGGTGACCGATGTTTCCAACCCTATTTCTAAATCATTGGTCTGGGTATCAATTATGAGCTCTTCAGCGTTAGTCAGAGTAAGGTTTCGTGTACAATAGCTTGGATGCACTTGTTCTAGGATAGCAGAGAAAAGAGGTCTCTGAAAGTAAGTCTCTTTCGAGGCGTCGAGACCTAGCCTCAGACCGGTGGAGACCTTCAATCCTGCTTATTCGCCTTATCGTACTGCTGCACCAGTGAACGCTAATATGCAGTGGCAAAGTGCATGTCAACACGGTCGAGAAAATCTGGCGTTGGCTTGCAAAAGTAAAAGTCGGGTCGCCTAATACTTGGTCTTAGATTCCAAGTCGGTAGAAAGTCGGCTTTTAAATTACCGGATGTTTGTGGTGCCCGTGGCACCGACGGAATTGTGGTCTATGCAATAGGATGGCTTCCGGTAGCATGAGTTCCGTCAGGGGCCTCTTTGTATAGAAACTCTTTTTTAGCGTCGTGCTTAACCATAATGCACACCCCGCTTCGATTGTAGCTGCGATATTAATAAAGTAGACAGATGGTACAGATGCTAGCCAAGCAGGAAAATGTCATGTAGTAAGTCGCAGGTCGAAAACCATAAGCAAGACGTCATGCAGAACCTCAGCACCTACTCCAGTAGGAGCCGCCCAGCAGTGAACCCTAAGGTAGTTACGCTGACAACCTAATGGCCTTGGATCTCGTGGCTCTTAAGCGCGGAAACACCCCAACGGATGCCACCCGAGAAAAGTGCCTATGTATAAATTTACACTAATTGCAGGTAACAATTTTTAGGTAATTTAATGAGTTTTATTAAATAAACAGTGTCTTTTCGTGGCAAACAGTTTAGACGGCTCTTCTTTATTGCAACCATCCGCTTGGCCCAGAGCCCTCCGTGGCTGTCTGCAGTCCACAACAATAATGGCGCCGTCGGACACCGCCCTCCAAGAATTGCGGGCGTTGAATCCCCCGGCGGCGGCTGCCCTGGCCAGCAGGGCACCCGCGACGGGCGCTGGCGCTGCCGTTGAAGACAGTGGTTTACCTCCGGTCGTGATGTACTACAAGAGCATGAAAGATGGCTTGCGCGAGAAGAGACACCAAAGTAATTATGCGTCGCGGTGCTACCGGTCCCCAATGAGCTATGAGCTATGCACGTTGGAATAGACGGCGGCTGCTGTCAGCACAGCAAATTCTGGCCCCTACGCGCATGCGCTCTGCTAGCTTTCGCACGGGTGGTACCCATTCGGTTTTCATCCACCGGAGCTTGGTGCTATGTAGACCATGTGTGCCCTTGGCTTTCTCCAGCTGCTGTACCTGGCTCGTCGTAGCTAGCGATAGCTTTGCTTGCAATAGTGACGTGGACATATGGCGTGAGGTAGTTACGCACGCCGGTGACCAATAAACCTCATTAGTGGCGCCTGACGGGTCATTAAAGAGAAGTCGCCCAGGTTCAAGTATCTGCTGCCCGTGCGTGTTTCGCCCTAATGAGCTGATGCCGAAACGGCCCGCCGCCGGCTACTTGGTGAAATCGTTCGTCTCTCCAGCCAACTACAATTGCGCTGTCGAGTAATTGGCGCGGCCTAGTGCTTAGCGTTGTTCTTGTGTAACCACATTGCAAAAAACCACCGTTCTGGTCGAGCAGCATACCGTGCTGTGGCAGTTCTACCTGCGACCAGCAGATAATTATAATAATACACTTGAGAAAGCAACTCAGAGAACTCAATCTTTCTCTAGGCTCTGTACTGTTGCTGCAAGGGAAACACGATCGAATGGTCAGTGATAGATCTCTGTGAACTCGCCCCTTGGTTTCTACGAAGCTGACCTTAATTAAGGCTACAGCTCTCTCGCTCCGTCGTCTGTGAGATTCATTCTGTGTAGACATGACATGTAGCTGGCTGGCATAAGCCAGGTAGTGGCAGCTGCTTAAAGCAGCTAGTGAGATGAAGCCGGGCGATGTAAAGGAAACATTGGTGGCCAGGAGTAGGCTGTGAAGGTGAGCACTGATTTCATGTTCAGAACTAGCAGCTTTGATTAGGATGCAACCTTGCCGGCATAAGCAGAGCGATGCAATGGATGGGCCATGCAGGCGGAGTCTTTCGAACCATCAGGGCTGGCAAACTGCACCCTGCCTGCTCCAGCCTACCCGTTTTACTTCCTTGCTACTCCTACTGCTCTCACACCACCTGCTCCTCGGCTTCCAGTCGTCTTGCTGCTTCTTGCATTAAATTATTAAATTTAAAATCTTGTGCTGGTCAGGGCATACAGCTGGTGTGCACAGAAAGTCAGAAACTCGCTTTTGTCACCACGTGCATTGACTGCATTATTCAAGTCTCAATGAAGGATGCATCTGCCACGTTTAGCTTTCCCTGCACCCTAATTAAACAAATTAATTTTCAAGTCTTGCCACGCGATCCTAGCCAAAGGACCCAAAAATACCAGCATGGCCAGCATGGTCGCCAGGGGATCCGAGGTGGCAAGTCTTCTCTCGAATGGCGCCCCCCTCCAAACCATTGCAAGACTCGTGCAAGCACCATCACAGCCATGCTATGAACAGCTGTTGTGTCTAGAGGGTGCAGGGAGCCTACCGTTCGGGGACTGGAAGCAGAACAGGTCATGCAGCTTGTCGTTTCTCTTGTTTTTTAGAGGCAGTATGGGGGTGCACCTGTTTGTGTGATCCACTTTAGTCTGGCCGAGCTTTGCTCTGAAAACACCTCTTATCTTTCGTTTGCTGCAGCTGCAGTAGGAGCCCACGGTCTCGTAGCGGGAGGCTTGACAGGTGACAGGCTTCCGCGTGTGTGTGTGGGTGTGTGTGTGTGTGTGTCTCTCTCTCTCTCTCTCTCTCTCTCTCTCTCTCTCTCTCTCTCTCTCTCTCTCTCTCTCTCTCTCTCTCTCTCGTGTACCCGATGTACCGTCGGGTGGTGGCAGCAATCAAATAAGTGTGCGAGCAGCTAAATTGAGAGAGGCAGACTGACCGTGTGGGAAGCAGTCGAGTGCAACTGCTGCAGGCCACGTGTCAATTTCTAGAGGGTTTGAAAAACCAGGACACCACAGGCAGACCCGTACAAGAAAGGAGAAACTTGGCACTCCAGTGTGACGGTTACGTATCCCCCCTCCAGTAAAAGTAGTCTGCTTTCTGTATGGCGTTGACTTCTTGTAGAGTACCGTAGCCAAGATTTTGGTACGAGGGATAATTTTGACCTCTAAGCAGGCAACCAATCGTAGAGAAGGCGAAGGGCATTGCAGGCTACAAACGGCCTTCACATCTTTTCCAGTCGGACCTAAGCAGCAGTCGTTCTTTAGCCTCCACCCTCCTGTCCACTCTCCCTTCTGGCCTGGCTGGTTGGACCTCTGGCTGATTGTATGGCTCTCGTGCTGCCGCTAGGGGTCGTCTGTACCCTCCGACGGACCGCAGCCTACCAGAGTACCAAAATTAGTTTCTGCTGTGCACATAATGGTTTTAACAGCTAAACAGCAGCATGTAGAAAGCTCTGTCGTTGAAGTTGACTCCTCCGTCTCTCCTGCGATTAGTGTTGACCCCCTTTCACAGGTCAGTTGCCCCTCAAAGGTCAGCATTGGCTGCCGAGACCTGCCCGGAAGAGTCCTTTTTATCTCAAATGCATTGTGTTAAGCCACACAGCTGTATTTAATGCCGTGCAGGTCCTACCGTTAAAACTGTATGCATATTCGTTGTTTCACTTATTAAGCAGACTTAAGATTTAAAACATGGCTGGAAAAGAATCAGTCACAGAATTTTTCACTGACATTTTGTCTCGTTCTGTACATTGTGTATTGGATGGAAATCAAAGGCGTTGATGCCTCTCTTCACGTTTCTGTTGTTGCTTTTGCAGAATGTACTCTCCCTTTAAAAATGTAACGGTCGCTGATTCAATAGCCTTATTCATATTGCCGGAGGAGGGCCTTAGTGACATGTCACCTATCTCATGGTGGAAGGCAGAGCTATAGTCGCTCGGCAGGCCTTTTTAAGCACGAGTCTCTCATAAAACGATGGTTTCTCAAATGCCACCTGCTAGATCGCTCGTTATCTACTACTAGTTGTTCTTGGATCATGTAGTGAAGGGTAAGTGCAGTGCAAGTTTGGGGCAGCTACTGGCGACGTAGCTACCCCAAACGGCTGCCACCGGTAAAGGACACTGCTCATTCCATCCCGGCACGGTGGTGCATTACTATTAGTCAGCCAGTGCGAAGTCGTGCCACTCTCAGACATCTCGACGCAGTGAATTTTGACTCGTTTATTTTAGAGTGGAACTATCGTGCTGCTCTGGATTGTGCCTCTCCTTTGTCACAGCTTGTGCAGCTGCCTCAGCCTTGAGCACCGCTTTCTGGCCCTGGCCCGGCTCCCGAACTGATCGTAAACAGTTTCTTTCGAGTTGGTTCCTGCAACTCTTGTCATTTGATCTAGGGTCAGGAGTATAGACTTTCTCATCCGAATTTATGCTTGCATCTCGACCGTTAAATGTATGTAGCTAGTTCCGAGGAAGATTGAGAGTGGTTTATGAAAATTATGATAATAATGCAAGATGTGTCGCCCGAAAAGAACTGAACCGCTTTCTTGGAATTTTACATATTCTTCAAAGGAAGAACGTCAATTGATCAATGCAGTGTCTGAACTCATGAAGCCCATGGTGCGCTTTATAATAATAATGATAATAATATTGCACTTGATAAAGCGCCCTCAGAGAACTTAATCTCTTTCTAGGCGCTTTACATTTGCTGCAAAGTGATACGCAATAGAATAGTAAGTAAAATCATGCTTGAAAAACAAACAAAATGAATAACATGGTTAGGGGTTACATGCACTGGGTCAGCATGCAAATGTGGTTAGTGGCAGCATGAACAGTGTCAGCACGCATAAGCACATCGAGGACGAATCACAAGGACCCACTAAATGCTGTCCTAAATAGGTATGTTTTTAAGTTTCTTTTAAATGTGGTCAGGTCAGGGGATGTTCTGATGCAGGTCGGGAGGGAGTTCCAGGCTGTGGGAGCATACAAGCTAAGTGCACGGTCTCCAAAGGATTTAAGGTTTGTACGAGGTATTTCTAGACTGTTGGATTCCGAAAAGCGAGTGGTACGATGCTTTGCCTGATGGGGTAGTATATCTGAATGATAGGCTGGAGCCATAGAATGAAGAGACCTAAAAGTGAGCGACAAAACCTTGAAGTCAATCCGTTGCTTGACTGGTAACCAGTGCAGGTCGGCGAGAAGTGGAGTAATGTGGCAACTGCGACGCTCACGACAGACAAGCCTAGCTGCAGAGTTTTGCACCAGCTGCAATCGCCTGATCGCACATGCTGGTAGGCCAGTAAGCAGTGAGTTGCAGAAGTCGAGACGAGATGTCACGAATGCATGGACCAACTTGGACGTGGTAATCTTATCTAAACAAGCCCTAATTTTAGCAATGTTATGAAGCTGAAAATAGGCTGATTTGACTGTGGAGCTGATGTGGTCGTCTAACGAGAGGTCGCTTTGGAATATGACACCTAGATTTCGAGCTGATGCAACTGGAGATATGCTGGCAGAGCCAATTTTGAAAGTCAGCCTTTCCAATTTCTGAATAACACTAGGTTTGCCCATAACTAGTAAGTTAGTTTTATCATCGTTTAGTTTTAGAAAATTTGCTGCCATCCATGATCGGATGTCATCAATGCATGCAGCAAGTGAGTTGAGAGAATTTGAGGTGCTCGAAGGCTGGGAGGGATCAAAGCAAAGGTACAACTGAGTGTCATCCGCATAGAAGTGAAAGCCTAGATTGTGCTTGGCAATCACATCAGCGAGAGGGAAAGTATAAACGGTGAAAAGGACCGGACCTAGCACAGAGCCCTGAGGTACTCCATATTTTAGAGGTACTTCAGATGATCTTTGTCCATTCACGTCAACACTCTGGAGTCTCCCACTGAGATAGGACCTGAACCACTGCAGAGCAGTGCCAGTGATGCCCAGGCGAGATGAGAGGCGCTCTAGAAGTACTTTGTGATCGATGGTATCAAAAGCTGCCGAAAGATCGAGCAAAACAAGAAGAGACACTCTACCCATGTCTGCATTCCTAAGTAGGTCGTTGTATACCCTAAGCAATGCTGACTCTGTGGAGTGATTAGCTCTAAAGCCAGGCTGGAACTTACTAGCAAGGTGTGAGGTTTCGATATACGAGTTCAGCTGGTCTGCCACGACCCGTTCCAGTGTCTTTGATAGGAATGGTAGAAGGGAGACTGGGCGGTAGTTGCTTAAGTTCTCTTGGTCTAGTGTAGCTTTCTTGAGAAGTGGCCTGACTACAGCTTTTTTGAAAGGTGCTGGGACCTGACCTGAGGCTAATGACATATTAATGATGTTGGTTATGCATGGCAGCAGCAGATCAATGCAATGTCGGAGCAGGACAGTGGGAATAGGGTCCAGTGGACTTGTTGTCTTCTTTGATTGAGATACGAGCTTTAGGACTACATCACTAGTGACCTGTTTAAATGCAGACATTGAGGCGCAGCCAGGAACCGAGGAACAGCATTCTAGTGGGAAGGTTGTCATCGCAGGGATGGATTCCCTGATTTTGTCTATCTTCTGCACAAAAAATCGAGAGAAGCGATCGGCTAGATCATCACAAGGATCATCAGGTAAGGAGCTAACCTGGGAACGGTTGAGGAGATGGTTTATTGTCGACATCAGCATTTTTGGATTGTGCATCTGTGATTCAACAATGTTTCTATAGAAGCTAGACTTAGCCTTTGCTAGGATCGATTGGTACGACCTACAGTAGTCTTCATATGCCTGTCGATGGACAGTTAGTCCGGATCTTTTGTATGCCTTTTCAAGCTTTCGTTTAGTAGACTTGGCTAGTTTAATGTCTGTGGTAAACCATAGGCCGTCTGGGCGGGGGCACACAGTGCGCTTTGTCAAAGGTGCAAACTCGTCGAGCGTGTCAGCTAGTGTCGTGTTGTAGCAATCTACCAGTGATGACAGATCGGAGGGAGGACTGAGCAGCAAAGGTGAAGCAGATATGCTCGCACGGACAGCATCGATGTCAAGGGTCTTGAGGTTTCGCGATTCACAGGTTATTTTAGAGGAGAATGTGGGCACACACTGTAGATTGAATGAGATCTGCATGTGGTCAGATAAGCAGGATTTGGTGATAACTGGTGATGACAAAGTGCAGTTATATGAGAAAATTTGGTCGAGTGTGTGACCCTTTTAGCTTCTTTTTAAATGTCTGGTCAGAGGATGTCGTGGCGTCTTGTCAGGAATGAGTACCAGGCTTGCAAACTGAAGGCACGGTCTGTAAAGAAGGCACGGTCTGTAAAGAATTTACAGACCGTGCCTTCAGTTTGCAAGCCTGGTACTCATTCCTGACAAGACGCCACGGCATCCTCTGACCAGACGGCATTTAGAGGCGCAGCTAAGCAACTTGAGTCTGAAAAGCGAATGGCGTGATGGTTGCGCCTGGTTGTGGAGTAGTTCTGATAGGTAAGCTGGAGCCAGAGAATGAAAGGACCTAAAAGTGAGTGACAGAACCTTGAAGTCGATGCACTGATTGATGGGTAGCCAGTGCAGGTCGGTGAGAAGTCGTAAAATGTGGCGATTCCGGCAGTAGCAACAGACAAGCATAGCTACAGAGTTGTGCACCAACAACTAGGTGCCTTATTGCACGTGCTGGAAGACCTGCTACGATTGAGTTGCAAAAAAGTCAAGGAGGGACTCGAAAAATGTGTGGACCAGCTTGGATGCGGTGTCCCTGTCTAAGTAGGCCAGAATTTTTGCGATGTCGAACTACTCCCAATCATGCTAGGCATTGTACCATCACTCTTTTGACTCAAATCATTATGATGTGCATCCAATCAACCTCAAATTCTTTAGAGATTGTGCCTTTAGATCTCATGCACCCAAAGTCGACAGACGTCGAAACACTCTCTGACCAGATAACAGTTAAAAACAATGCAGTTTTGCTATGATAGCTGAATGTAGGCAGACTTTACTGTAGAGCTGATGAAGTCATCTCGTGAGAGGTTACTTTGGAACAGCACGACCAGTTGCATGCAGATGCTACAGGATGTTACAGCATAGGCCAAGTGAGCATGCCTTGCATGCATGTGGGTGGCTGGGATAGGCAGGAAATGTTAATATAGTTACAGCCGGACAACTGTCATTACTAGGCACTCCACGACAAGGTCGGAAAAAAGGAAGCATTATATAGTTGGAGGAGGTTTGCCTTAGCAGTGGCAGACCTGGCAAGATAGTAGTGTATACTCACCCCCTCGTGCTCGTGTAATAGATAAATTAAATGTAGGCTCTCATTTTTATGCAAATGACACTCGGCTGTACTCGTGCTTTGATCTTTCCTTGCCTTCCAGCATAAGCCTCTCAAACTATCAGTTCCCTAGTAGCATGCATCGCTGACATTTTCTCTTGGATGGCAGCAGACTTTCTGAAATTAAATGGCTGCCAAACCAAATTGCTAATGATGGGCAAACCGAGTGAAACTAGACAGCATAACTTTTTTTCCAGCTGGCTCTTCGGGCATATCTCCTGTTGCTTCTGCTCGAAATCTGGATTTCCTCTTTCCAAATGACTGTTCACTGGATCAGCACATCAGTTCTGCAGTCGTGTCTGCCTACTTTCACTTACGTAACCTTGCCAACATTCGGGCTTGCGTTGACATGGACACCACAGCCGAGCTGGTCCATGCGTCCGTGACATCCCAAATAGACTTCCGTGACTTACCACTTGTCAGCCGTCCATCATGTGCAATAACAGACAGTTATTGCAATAGCATGCATACAGTTTGCGAAAAACTCGGCAGCTAGGCTGTTCTGTCGTAAACATCCCAACTGCCAAATTACACCACTGATCATCAATCTGCACTAGCTGCCTATACATATTGATTTTAATATTCTTATTTTAAGATTATGCACAGCATATTGATTTTAAGATTCTGATGCTCACAGTGTGGTCAATCCATTTTCTTGCTCCAGCCGATCATTCTGAATTAGTTCCACACCAGTAACTTCAAATCCTTTGGAGACCTTGCCTTCTCTAACTATGCTCCCAAACTTCGAAGCCACTACCGACTGACATCACACCATCTCCTGATTTGACAGCATTAAAAAAGTAGTTGTAGACCTACCTGTTCCCCACAGCTTTTGCTCCATCCGAGTCAATTGTTTTTTTCTGTGGTTGTGCATTGTAAAACTGTGCACATCGTTAATGAGGACAACAGATTTTATGTTTCGCCCCAGCAGACCTATCTTTTTCCTGTGTGCTTTGCTTACCTGGGCTTGATTGAGTGAATGTTACTAGCCTAGGTACTTACTTAGCATTGGCCCTTAGTCTTTTGTATGCTTTTGCATGCTTGTCATAGCATGATAATTGTGTGCTTTTGCATGCTTGCCTGAGCGGGATACCTTGCTTTTTCTTGACCAATAATGATGCTAATAGCACCTTCAGAGAACTGAATCTCTTTGTAGGCATTTTACACATGCTTTAAAGAAAGCATGACCAAATGATTAATGGGAGCACTATTCATTGAGCATGGCATTGTTAGATGTGGCATGCACAGGGTCAACATTAAGAAATGGTTAGTAGAGCTGGCAGTGTCAGCAAAGGACAAATCGCAAGGACCCACTAAATGGTATAATAAACAGGTGTTTTTTATGCTTCTTTTTAACTGTCGTCATGTAAGAGGGTGTCATGACAACAGTGGGTGTGAGTTCTAGGCTTTAGGAGCATACGAAATAAAGGCAAGTCAAAACAGCAGTTTGTACGATTGCTTAGCCTGGTGGGTTAGTAAATCTGATAGTCGTTAGGCTGGAGCCAAAGAATGAAGGAACCTAAAAGTGAGTGACAGAACCTTGAAGTCGATACCCTGCATGATTTGGAGCCAGTGCAGGTCGGCGAAAAGTGGTCTGATGTGGCAAATGCGCCACTCACGGCAGACAAACCTAGCTGCAGTTTTGCACCAACTATTAGCGCTTGATTGCACAGGCCAGTAAACCACAAGCTGAGTTCCAGAAGTCGAGATGGGATGTTAGAAATGTGTGGACCAATTTGGATGCAGTATCCCTGTCAAAGCAAGCCCAAATTGTATCAATGCTATTTAGCTGAAAGTAGGCAGACTTGACTGTGGAGCTGATGTGGTCGTCTGATGAGAGGTCACTTTGGAACATGAAACCTAGATTTTGTGCAGATGCAACCTGAGATATGCTGGCAGAGCCAAATTTGAGCATTACAATTTCCAATTTCTGAGTCACACTTGGTTTGCCCAAAATTAGTCAGTTGGTTTAATTGCCATTCAATTTGAGAAAGTTTGCTGCCATCCATGTTCGGATGTCAGCAATACAAGCAGCAAAGGAGTTGAGAGAGTTCGACTTGCTGGAGGGCTGGGAGGGATTAAAGCAAGGTACAACTGAGTGTCATTCGCATAGAAGTGAAAGCCTAGATTGTGCGTCGAGATCACATCGGCAAGAGGGAGAGTATAGACTGTGAAATGAAGCAGACACAGAGCCCTAAGGTACCTCGTATATTAGTGGTTCCTCGGATGACCTTTGTTCGTTCACATCAATACTCTGGAGTCTCCCAATGCAGTGCAGTGCCGGTGATGCCCAGGCGAAATGAGAGGCGCTCGAGAAGGACTTGGTGATCGATAGTGTCAAAAGCTGTCGAAAGATCGAGCAAAACAAAGGCAGATACTCTGTCAGTCGGTAGTGAGTTGCAAACTTTGGGAGCTTAGTGACTGAAGGCTTAGTCTCTAAGAGATTTGATGCTGCCCTGGCTTGGGGATTAAGGTGCCCACCTTTGACCACCAAGGTCAGGGTGAATTCAATTGATGACCTAGATCGTAGGCTCGAGCCCTGCAGCATATGTGAAGCGCCTTAATAGAGAAAAAGTTCTCTCAACGCACTATACAAATGAAATATACTAATTTTATTTATTTGAGCGAGATAGGGGCTCAATCAATCAATCGACGACCAGAGTCAGAATAGCTCCAGTTGCTCTTGCCTCGGTCTCGTGGTGCAGCACAGCAACAGCTTGCTGGCCTGCTGGGTTAGGTGATGGTGGGCAAACATTAATTGCTGTCACTAGGCCATTGCTTTGCTTGTCCTTGACCTTTTGCTATAGCCACTGCCTAGTCTCCTCCGAGGGAGGGGCAAGTGGTGAGAGAAGGCTTCAAGAAAGCTAATGGATTGTGAAGGCACTGGAGCCCATGTAAATGCTAAAAATAGAAATCAGCCCCTTGACAGAGCTTTCAAGAGGGTAATACCACGCCTTTCTCACATTTGCTTTCACTTTTGCATTCGTTTTCCCTCGGCGTCTGGCTGTCTTGGGCTTTGCTTGTAATGCAAACGTGGGTGTGGCTACAGCGACCGGCGGCTGGCAGGAAGCCTGCACGAAGTCTCTGTAGCAAAAGTCTCTGGTGTCGGTAGCTGAGCCCTGGCTCGCCGTGCGTAGGGCGGAAGGCGAGCAGCCAAAGTCCGAAAAAGTTTCCCCTCGTGCGCGTGTGACCAGTCCCAAATCACTGCGGCGTTGCTCGCGAGGGGCTACCGCTCATGCGATAGGTCCAGACGAAAGCAGCCGAGCGTCTGCTGGCAGCTGAAGTGGAAATGCGGCCCTTCAGCTGACCTTGCCCTTGCCGACCGTGATCGATTTTCCTTTAGTTTCTTGCCCAACAGGTCCAACAATTGGTTTTACAAGGACCCTCTTGGGGAAGCGGCTCATTGTGCGAGGCTTCGGTCGTGATCAATAGAAAGTAACTCGTACGCTGCTCGCTGCCACGCGGCTCTCGGAGCGCAGGCGAGAGTGCACCCGATGAGAGGCTTTGCCTAGGACGTTCGCTCAGCCCAAGCTGCCGTACCCCGGAGACCCGACGCTCGCGATGGCTAAAGACACGTTGTACCTGTGCAAGTTTCGAGTGTCGGTCGAGGGTGACTGGCTTTGCTTGCGAGAATTGGCGAGCGCCGGAGTGAAAGCAATTGCTGTAAGCGGGCACACCCGTCACGAGCTTACCGATGCGCCTGCTGACAGCGCCGACAGTCCTGGAAGCAGCGGTGGCAGCAGCAGCAGCAGTACGGGTAAGGCTCGTAATGTGCCTAGATAGAGTTTTAGTGCTCTTAGGGCACTATTCAAATTTCTATTGTTATTGTTATTATTATTATTATTTTAAGGGGTATACCGCCTCTCATGGAGGTTCCCTGGGTTAAGTCCTGCCGCAACCTTCTGCCGCGACCTTCTGCCGCGGCGAAGTCTAGTCACGGATTGGGCCTGGTCGGCCTGGATTGGTTGAGAGCTCTAAAGCACTGTGGGTGGCACTGCTTTCGAGTGAAGCGCTAGAAACTGCCCGGTCTCTTTGCTGTCGTGTTGCCAGTCGAGAAAAAAGAATGTCTGTGAGAAATGAATGCCGTGCTATGGCTGGGCGCCCAGCTTCCGCCTATGTCCAGTCCCTCCCACTATATACTATATCTTCTGCTTCCGCTCGTTTGTGCGCTGAGGTCGCTTTGCACCCCTCTGGCAGAGGGAAGTGTCTGTGGCGATTGTACCCCCAGGGAAGGCCGTTGCCTTATAGGGCCGTGTCAGGATGTCCGCAGACTGCCTCTTCTCGCAGTGCAGCATTCGCTGGGCGGGTCGGAGCGCGAGTGGCAGCGTTGCTCCCTGCAGCGGCTCTGTGGTCCCCCTCCCCTTCGGCTTATGCAGCAGCCAGCCTCCATAAGCTGGAGGCGAGCCGTCCAGTGCGCTGTATGAGGCTTTGGTGCTTCCGACTTGTTAACAAGTTAGCTGATTCAGTTGCCTCAAAAATATCCCGAGCCACCGAGGCCCGTAGCTGTGCCGTGGTGCAAAGTGAACGGCGTGGCCGCCTTAGCGCTGTGCATCCATCGTCTTCGTCTGGCGAGTCGCCTGGTGCTCGCCGAGAGCTAGCTTAAAAGGGCGGCGACACAATCGTGGCTTGCCGAGAGTGCTTTATCTCGGCGGACCCGCGAACGCTCGCTCTACGTCGCCATTTTGCAGAGAGGTGCGCAACAGTGGTGGAATGCGACAACCTGCTTTCCGTCTTCAAGCTGGTCATGAAGGAGCTCATCGACTCGTCGCTGGCTCAAGGTCGAGTGGTCGACGACAATTTCGTGCCGCTTCAGCATTTTTTTGCAGTCCTCGAGCACATCCTGCACCACAACGTGAAAGGTCGGTCGCTTTGCCGAGACGCCGGTCGCAGCTGCTGTGTGAGTAGTGGCTGTATGAACGAGTGAGCGTGTTGTGCTTAAAATTCTACTGCCGCAATCCGTCGACACAGCTCTCCCCTCCACGTCTTAGCCGCCCAGGGTTATGGTGCTCACATTTCATGACTTTGTCGTTTCGAGTCCTGCAGAGGGGCAATCCTTGGCGATGGCCCACTGCAAAGGAGACGAGGGAGGGGCGATAGCTGGGAAGACTCTTCTGCCGCTGTAGTAATGAGACTGCTGATTCAGCCGACCTTCATTTTTACCTTTTTATGACAGTAATTGCTGTGGAATCAGCAGATCACTGCTGCCTTGGAGGTATTTGTTGATAGTGGCATTAAGAAGCTGGTCATCGCAAAGTCGTGGAGGGTCGTGACTATAAAATCATGCTGCAATTGAGTCTCCCACGTTTCAGAGTGCTGACGTGGCAGCGGTGTTCCATATTAGTATCTAGTCATTCGACGTTGCTTGACTTCCATAGCATCTTGATGTGCAATCAGGCTTAACTTTCTTCGGGAAGGTTCTGGAGTTGATGCCGACCGCATCGGCAACATGTGCTTAGATTGAATTGTTTATCGCATGTGCTTGCAAGTGACCGTGCTAGCCCAGAGCAATTTGGGCATGCCTCGAATGATTCTTGCTTTCCGACTGTATTGTCACGTTTCTGTGGCCACTGCTCGACTATTTCTGCTTAGGCTGTCTCCCTTGGTGTGGCACTTGCCTGTCGAGGTCTTCACAGCCCAGAGTTGAGTAGCACTCGCTGGCGAGCACGGCGATTAGCCGTCGTGTGTCGTGCTTGCAGCAAAGAAGGCAACGCTGCTGTCGAGGGACATCAAAGAGTCGTGGACTTTGCTCGAGCAGGTGCAGCGATTCTGCCCGGATGCTGTGGCCATCACGTCCAGTGTCCGGAGCATGCCCAACTCACGGTAGGGCGTGCTGCTGCTTGTCTTTTGCTTCGGCGACTAGACTCTGGTCGACTGGACGCAAATCCTCCCATTGCTCGCTGCTGCTGCTGCCATCGTTTGCTGCTCGCTTCATATCGAGCTCCGTGCATGGCTGCCGCCGGCGAGTTCACCGAGCGATTGGCCGACTGACTGTTGCAGCACTCCGCTGGGCCGCCTCCGTGCGTGGCTTCGTCTGGCAATTATGCAGAAAAAGCTTGCTGACTACTTTAAGGTGCTCACTGATCACCGGGAGGACATACTCGTGTGAGCTAGGCATGCAGCTCTCTTGTGTGCTCAGCGACGCTTGTCACATGACTGCATGCTAAGCTGCTGCTGGTGCTGCTCTCCGTGTGGCTAGTGCTGCGTGGCCATGGAAAGCTCGCGAGCCCTGCCTTGCTATATCATTGTCTTGCTTGCGTAAACATATGCGGAACGGATGTGCGTAGCACAAGACCCGATGTGCCGTCAGGCGTCTGCACTGTAACTTTAGAGAGAGAGATAGAGAGAGAGAGAGAGAGATAGAGAGAGAGAGAGAGAGAGAGAGAGAGAGAGAGAGAGAGAGAGAGAGAGAGAGAGAGAGAGAGAGAGAGAGAGAGAGAGGAGCATGATTGGTGTGGAGTCCGTGGTTCAACGAGGCATGCTGCTTGCAGCCCCTGGCTCTAGGGGCAAGCAGTGTGCCGGCAGGAGGGAGGTGGCAGATGGCAGGTCCTTTCCTGTCGGTTACTGTCGGCTCCTCGGCAGTTCTCCTGTGGCTGTCCACTGCCCGATGTTTGAGACCGGCCGGATGCCTGAATGCTTGAACTGCTGCCTGAATGCTTGTACGTGCTTGCCTGCATGGCATGCCTTATGTAGTGGTGACATGGATTGAAATGGATATGGAATGAAATGGATAATTAATTGAGATGGAGAGAGAGAGAGAGTGGATGTGGAGTGGTAGGGGAGGAGAGTCTGTCAGACCGATACACGGACAGGACAGCATGGGGATGGAGATATGAGATCGATAAAGGCATGGCGGAGCAAGGAAATAGGAAGAGGGTGAAGGCTACAAGGGGAGAGAGTGAGAGGATAAGATGACGAGACTTGTTATAAACTCACAGAGTTGGGTGATGAGGTTAAACACTTGTAGAGTTTCTGGGAGATTCGGTGTGCCGGTCATGCACTCATGGAGGGCTGGGCAGAGCTCGCCCCCTCAGAGCCGGGGCCGAGCCACCTTCCCTCGGCAGCAAAGCAGCAGCATCGCAGTCAGGCAGTCGCGCACGCCACTGAGCTCGTTCATGCTTGTTCGGAGACGAAGCGGCGCCACCCGTGAGTGCCGGCCGCGTGCCCGCATGCTGCGCCAGCACGACTCCCACCTGCATCCCACCGTGCTGGTATCTTGTGCCGCTATCTTGCTGGTATCTTGTGCCAGAAGCGTTACTCGGCTCGCATGCGCTGCTGCCTTGCAGCGAGCACTTTGAGCCTGGTGCGATTATGCTCGACGAGGAAGCAGCAAGTGTCGTCTCCGGTCTGCTAGTCGGCCTGAATTGCATTGACTGCAACCTGTGCTTCAAGGAGACAGACGATTTGGACGGTCCGGTATGGCCAGTGGCAGCATTGTCAGCGCACCATTCATCGAACGAGCATGGACAATGTGGCCAGACTGTGCGCTAGCGTGCCTATCTTCCGGCCGTGGAGTTGAAAGTGGATGAATGTCTGAGCTGTAAAAAAAAGTATGGAAAAGTAGTAAAGTTAAATTGATCGAACAGCCTCATTTATGTAGCAGCAGAGGAGCCTTAACGGCTTTCAGTCACCTCGCTTGCAGTGGGCAATAAAAAATTGCCCATTGAAGGACTCTAACCCACGACCCGGTTCATAAAGAGCGAGTGCTATGCCCGTGGGCTAAGCCGCCCGGGTTTCCTGCCTGGCCCTGCTTGTAGGCTTTGTTGACTTACTTATTTTACACACTGTTGAGTTTCTGTCAGCAGCGCAGCATCACGCCGTAAGGGCAGCGAATAGGCAGCGCCTTCAGGCAGCGGCGTTGCTTATCCCTCTCCTCCGCCGAAGCTACGTACCCTACGATTGAGCAGTCTTTGCATCTTTGCAAGGTTGCCGCTGAGCTCCTTAAAAATGGCTGCTGGCTTTGCCAGTGCCTCGCGCATTACTGCCACTTGGGCCGCTGCAACGTGCTTGGCTCGACTGTCCCATTCCGCCATCTCGGCAGAGCTCTATTTATTTCTTGCACGTTTTTACCAGATGGCAGTGATCGACTACAGCCTGTACATGACGGAGGCGAGTGTCCCAGTTGAGCCTGTCTCGGGCGACAGCGGGTGAGGCTGTGATGGGCGCCGCCACGCGCTGATGCTGCTGCTGCCCCGGCTGTGCCAGCCAGCCAGCTCTTGCCGGCAGCAAACTCGGCGGCAGGGCGCCACACGGCCGAGCGAATGGCCGGAATATCCGGCCATCCGCTCTCGGCTATCCGGCCACTGCTTGTTCGCCTCATCCAGGCTGCTGCTGCCACCATCGCCGCTGCTTCTCCCTGAGCCGCAGCGCGACCAGGCCCCTTGCTGTCGCCGCCTCTGACTGTCGAAGCTGACGGACGCCTCTTGTTCCAGCGATGATGCCTCGGAGAAGATCAGTTCAATACTTGACCAGAAGAACTACTTGGAGGAGTTGAATGCACGGCTCAGGTAATCAGCAGACTCTGGACGAGTGGCGGCGTATAGTTTGCTTTTTACGAAGTTCGTCTACTGGCTGCGCCATGCGCACGGCTAGAAGGCGGGACGTGAGCATTCAGCACTTGCGAGCCTGCGCGTCCCAAGAGCGACTTTTGCATGCCGCCACTGTGGCGTGTGCGGTTTCGTCAGCGCTGTGACGCCTGAAGCGGGTGGTCAGCAGGAACTGGTGGTCCAGCAGACAGGAGGCGGGGCTCGCCCGCACAATGTTTTGACTCTGCGTGCATCGTTCCCCCTTTAGAATCCAAGATGAGCACCGACTGTCCGTGAGTCTTAGAGCTGAGAGGTAAAGGCGTTCTCTCTTGACGAGCCAGGTTTTGTCGATGGTGTTTGAGTCCTGCTGCGCCGAATCTGGTTGTTCATCCTTACGTTTTCTGCTGCTGCGACCTGCCTAGTGACAGCAGCCAAGTCTCGTCTGCTGCTGCTGCTGCCACCGTACATAAATGGGGTCGTGGAATCAGCCGACCTTCACCTTTGTCTGCCCGCAGAGCATCGCTGCGTGACTGCCAGGCAAAGACCGATCAGCTGCTCGCCATGAACGGCTCGCTGAGCGCCGACCTGGCCACGGCCGCATCGGCCCTGGCGGCGCTCGAGTGCGAGAACGCGGCCCTTCGCGAGGAGCGTGCGACACTCGAGGCCACTTTTGAAAATAAGCTCAAGGTAAAGTGTGTCTGTCTGCGCGGTCAGTCCGAGTTCGCCCCAGAGCGCTCGCAGAGCAAAGGTCAGAGGAGACATGAGCAGCACAGCGATCAGGAGGGAACGATGCGCAATCGAGCGAGAAGCTCGAGAGACAGACGGGAGGGGAGGAGGCAGCAATGGAGACGTCGCAGACAAAGCGACGGAGGAACCGAAGAGCCACGTGGAGCAACCGAGTACCGATGGTCGAGAGAGCTCTCTTAATTCGTGTTGATCCCAGTCGGCTTGGCATATTAATCGTGCAACCGATGCTTGCGATTCACTGGCTCCCTATCAAGTATGGAATCGATTTCAGGTTTCTCAGCCTGGCCTACAGGTCGCTTCACTGGCCTACGCCAGCCTTACGACTTATCCGACGATCTCCTTGGGCCCCCATAGCGTGCTCTCGCACCGCCCGAACCTTAGCATATTCGTCTCACCGTCCCTAGCTCGAATTTGAAATCTTTTGGCTATCGAGCCTTCGACTCGTATGCACTGAAAGTCCCTTGCAGCTGTGGGAACTACATGCAATTACCTAATGTAATGTATCTCCATCTGTAACTCCACAAAGTCATAAAGGCTATGTGGGTGTTACGCAGGAGAGTTTTGTATAGCGCATTCACAGCCTAAGCGGTTTCGGCATGCATTCGGTAGCCAACAGACTTCATCTCACACCACAAAGGCAGAAGATGGGTAGCATAGCAGAGTCAGGAGAGCTGTTGAGGTAGTGAGCAGCATTGAAGTAGCAGCTCAGGACCGCTGAAAAGGATGAGCCATAGTCGGCAGCAGGAGAGTAGTTGTCGTTTCGTAAGAAATGTGGAAGCGAGTTCCACAGTCTAGGACCTGCAGAGCTAAAGCGTCTGTCGCCAACGGTCTGAGGAATGGAACAGCTAGTTTATTGTCCACACAGGACCTGAGGGCGAAAACTGGCTGAAAATGGTGCAGCAGTTCAGCTAGGTACGAAGGAGCCAAGCCGTGGCAGGCCAGCAATGTTAAATCTCAGCTAAAGATGCACCTGTTCTGGTCTGCTTCCCTTTGCCCCAGTAAACTTGTTCGTGTTTTTTTCACCCGTGGGCATCGTGTGCGTACCTGTACAGTCGACTTCGCACGTAAGAATATCGGATATAGTACTACTCTTATAACTCTTCAAATAATACTGTTATCACTTATAAGAGTAGCAGCAGCTCTTTGTCCCAGGTTTTCAATTAGCAGCTCTGCGTTCGAATATGGGAATACTCAGCATCGCATGAGAATGCCTTTTTGCCGGCCCATTCTCATAATTGGAGTCGACTGTATATGATTCAATGCATGCTACTCGCCAGATGTGTAACCAACCGGATGTCATGGATGTCATCTTGTTTGCTTCAGCATGCTGGCCTAAGCATGATACTTGTTTGCTGTTGCTTGCTTGATACCGTGCATATCAAGAGCTCTTGGTGATTGTTTCTCTGCTCTGAGTTCTAATGCACCTCGATAGGGATTAAGTTCTCTTAGAACGTAATATAAACGACCGATTATGATTACTATCCTCATTATTTAAGAAGGCTCAATGTGTTCTGCAGCTATTGTATGTTTACGAAAGCCTAAATTCGGGATATTGGCAAGAGCTGTTGCCTCACATTCGACTGCTATCTATAGCTAACCGAGCAGGACATGAACGTCGAGCGGCAGGCTTACCAGACGTCGCGCGCAGGCCTCGACCAGATGTACAACGATGCCATGAAGAAGCTGAAGGAGGAGACTCTGTTGCGCCAGGTCGGTGGGCTGCTGCTCCCCCTGCTGCAGCTGCCACGCCCTTCCTCAGCTGCTGCTGTGTCTACTGCTGCCCTTCTGGGTAGCTGTGTAGCTGCGGAAGTGACTAGAAAAGCTGCAGCAATCGTGCACGAAGCACAACTCGATTGGTTGAGAGTGTCGCATTATGATTGGTTATTCCAAGTACCCCACCGTATGAGTAGCAAATGTAAAGTGCATAGAAAAAGATTGAGTTCTCTGAGGGTGTTGTAACAAATGTATTATTAGTATAATCATGATTATCATTATTACTGCCTCCAACGTGCCGCCGTTGAAGGTGTAATCGTATTGCCGGTCGGCGTTCATCCCATCTTGTCCTCCCCCCACCCGACCCTCCCTACCCCTTGCTGTTACCTTTGGTTTCGGCCGCGCTGCATTAAAGCATTCCGAAAGCAACTGCTGCCCGCAAGCTAACGGCCCGTCGGCTGTCCGCGGCAGGAGGCCGAGCAGCGTCTGGAGACCGAGTCGAGCACACGGGCTGAAGCTGAGATGATGCAGCGGCTCGTCGAGAAAGACGTACAAGACAAGCAGGGCTCGCTGTCGGCTTTACGTGCCCAACTCGAAGAGGTTAAGGCCATCAACATAGAAATGTACAGCAAGCTGCAGGTAGAAGTCTCCTGCTCACCCGCCTGTGCCGTCTGTCCGGCCGACGCCTGCCAGCCAGCCTTCGTGCGCATCGCCTCGAGCTGCCGTCTGTCTCGATCAGTTGAGCGGATTTTTTCGTGCAATCCTGACGCTGCTGCTCTCTGGCTCTCTCTCTCTCTCTACTTTGGTCGCTTCTTTTAGGTCAGCGAGAACTCGGTCCAGTCCAAGGCAGAGGAATGGTCTCGCCTCGACCGAGCGCTGACCGAGGCCTGTGAGCGCACTCGGGTCCTGGAGGTCGCGTGAGTCTGTGGTACCGGCGTCGTGCAAATGCTGTCAAGTCTGTGCCACACATCCCCTTCGGCAGTATTCCTCCTCTGACTGCCGCCGCAGCTCGCAGATGCAATGCATTACGCATGCCTCGCTCCGCCTCCTCCTCAGCAGCTCTGCGCTGGCCGCTGTGCGACAGTTATGGCTGCTGCAGCTCGTATCGGAGCTTTGAGCTCTCTGCTGTGTCTCGCACGCAGGAACGCGAGGCTCCTGTGCGACCAGCAGACCGCCGAAGAAGCGAGCAGGCGTCTGGGTCAGCAGATGGCAGCGCTGGAGATGCGACGGTGCGTCCGCCGCGCTGGAGCTGAGCGCTGGCAGCGGTCACCCTTCCCGACTCGCTTGCCATCGGGGTGCCTCCCAGAACTGTTAGCTCCCCTGCGTCGCTGCAGGAGGAGAATGCGGTTGTAGATTCTTCAGCAGCAGGGCTTCATTGGGTGCCAACATTGAGGAACCGATCAGAGGATAGATTTTCTAGCAGTCGGGAGAAACTCGAGCCCAATACCGTTAGATAAAGCAGAGCTTATGGTCTCTCTACCCATGGTCGTTGTTTTATTCTTAAGGGTCGAGGCCTATCTGTGGTATAACTGGCCAAATACACCGGTCGTGCCTAAAATTGTGAATGGTTATCGGGTGCCCGGCCCTCTCAAGCTGAGCCGGATCTCAGGTGGCAAGCTCTTTGGTGACATGTCCACATGCTATATTTACGATACCGACAATATGATGAGACCCAGGCTGCCCCGAGAAAATCAAAACCAGCTTATATTTCAAATTTCATGTCGCTGGGTTGCAAAATGACCATTCTGTTGCCCAGTTTGTTTGGTGACCTGTTGGGAAAACACTCTTGAAGACAACCGATGATTTACAGCATGCACACGGTCAACAGTCACTTGGTTTACTGTCACACAATTTGAATCACATATCAAGGAGCATATAACTTAAGTTTCACGTTGATTCGACTTGCTGCCAACAACTCTTACCAGCTGCTAACAGATGTACATCCAGATTATTGTGATGGCCTGTGTATACAAGCTCGCCCTCAAACGTCTGGTTCTGCAACTAAAGATGAACGAATGAAACATGGTATGGAGCTGGACTCTTAAAGCCTGCATTGTAGTTCATGTTTAGTTTTAAAGCAGCCAGAAAAGATCACGTGACTGCTTTTCAGTTTGGGCATTCAAACGTGACTATTCTCAGGACTAGCACCGTTGTAGTGTTTAAACAGTACTCCCTCCACTACTAGCTCTCTCTTGTGTCTGCACGCTTAATTTGCTACTAAAACCCGAGCCCGGTATGACCTATGCTAGTGCTAATTTCTTCCTCTGCTGTACATGCGTACCCGTACGGGCCACGGTCGGCTGTATTCAGATTCACCTTAGGATGCATACATTTGAGTGTGGGTCCGTCTTGCTGGGCACCCCTACCGCACCCTTGAAACAACTGAAATCACGCTGCATCAATGCAGATTCTGTCGATTTGAAGTAAACAGCACCGACCCGGTCTTGTTCTCGCCAGGGTGATGCTGGAGACTGATCTAAAAATCGAAAAGGAGTGGCGCTCAACGTTGCAGCAGAACGTAGAAAAGGAAAAGGCTGCGGCAGCGCAGCTGCGCGATGAGCTGAATGGAGTGCAGTCCATTCGGCAGGTAAGGGCACTGCGTACCGCCGTCACCCCATCCCCCTTCCGATACCAACTGCTCCGAACCTCGGCCCCAGTTCCCTTATCCTCCCTGCCCCCCCCCTGTGCTTGCTGTCCTACCAAACCACGTGTGTTGTGTGTGTGTGTGTGTGTGTGCGCAAGCTTGCAGTGATGGCGCATCAGAATAGACCCCCAGCTCCGTGGTCAAGTCTGCTAACTTTCAGCTGCATAACAATTCGAAATTCGGCTCACTGAGTTAAGGATACCATAGCAAAGCTGGTCCATGCACTGGTGCCATCCCTTTAGACTTCTGTAACTCGTTCCTGCTGCAATTGCACAACGACCTTTTTAGAATAGAGACTTGGGTAATATCTCTCTGCTCGCTTTGCTTGATCTTTCGGCAGCATTGGTTACTGTGATGACAAAGTTCTTCTTTGGCACCTCTCTCATCTTGCTTGGGCATTACAGGCACTCACTGCAATTGTTTAGGTCCTATCTCAGTAAGAGACTCCAGAGCATTTATGTCGATGGGCAGCAAACTTACTAGCTATGGGCAAAACTAGTGGTACTCGGAAAAATGGAAAAGCTATCAGTCAAAATGGGCTTGGCCAGCATGTTTATTACAGCATTTGGTGGGTCTTTGGGATTCGTCCTTCGTGTGCATGTACCTGCTTACACGAAGCCTGCTGCATGTGGATGTTACCAGTAACCATTTGGTAATGCTTTCTATATAGCATCTGTTAAGTGCCTAGAAAGAGATCCAGTTCTTTGTGGGCGTTATCCAAATTTATTATTATTATTTGTCCTGTGGCATATGTATGAAATCTTGATGTCCTGTTCCAAGGTAACCTTTCACTAGACTACCACACTAGCTTCGAAGTAAAATATGCCTACTTTCAGCTACGTAACATTTTCAAAATTCAGACCTACTTAGGCAGGGATACCTCATCCAAGTTGATCTGTGCATTTGAGCTATCCTATCTCGACTTCTGTAATGTACTACTTGTAGGTCTTTTGGCCTGTGCAATAAGGCATAGAGAATTCTTCCACTTCGTGGTCGCCCGGCTTGTCTGTCGTGAACATTGCAGTTGCCACCATGACACAACCTATCACAGGCCAAAACTGGCCACCCATCAAGCTTTGACTTCCGGTTGACTGAAGGTTTTGTCGCTTCCTTGTAAGTCCCTTCATTCTATTGCTCCAGCCTACCACTCAATACTACTTCCTTATCAGGCTAGGCAGCGTAGCAGCCGCCTTTCTGACTTAGCTGTTTTTCTAACCAACCTCAAATCCTTTGGAGACTGTGCCTTTAGTTTGTTTGCTTGGAAAGCCTAGAACCCACTTCCAACAGACGACAGGACATCCCCCACCCGACTTGACGACATTTAGAAAGTGTGCACGGGTGGCTAAAAACGCACCTGCTCCTCACTGCATCTGCTAGGCCTGTGTGCATGGTCCTTTGTGTGCTTATGCTGAAACCAGCTGAAATCGCGCATGTAATCAGCTGGCACGCTACCTTTGCAGCATGTGTAAAGAGCCTAGAACTCGAGATCTAGTTCTCTTCTTAGCATGCCATACATGCCAGCTTAGTTACCACTAGTTACCGCCGCCCCTGCTGATTTCGTCGCAGGAGCACGAGCAGCTGAAGGAAGAGCACGGCAAGCTGAGGCAGCTCTGCAGGGAGCACGAGGTCACGCTGGCCGACATGGCTGCCCAGCTGCAAGAGTAAGCGCGCCACAGCGTTGGCAAGCTTGGGCACGCACGGGCAGGCCCTAGTGGCCGCCTCACTCGCACTGCCACAAAGCTCCCGCCGCCGATCCTGTTCCTGAGTCAGTCACCTCCTTCGCACCCCCCTTCCCCCGCGAGTCCTGTGGGTCGTGGGCTCGAGCCTGTGGCACAGTCAAGGAATCGAGCCCATGGCACGTGTCGGGCGCCTGAGTAGAGGTTCAGCTCCCTTAGGGCTCTATACAAGTGGAATTATATATTTTTCCTTCTGGCAGCCCATTAGTGTGTGTGTTGTGGGGCGGCTCGCTCACGTGGCGGCGCGGCGAAGAGAATGGCGAAGCCACCCTCCCCCCACATACATGTCGTGGGTGTAAGATGACGGCAATGTTGTACGTAAGCGACGCAGATGACAAGCGTGCGGGGAAGCATGCATGCTAGTGCGTAGTAGCCGTCGCAGATGCTGCTCCAGAGCAGGAGGCGTGAAGAGAAAGTGTGGATAGTGTGCTTACACGCCGGAAGTCAAACTGCACAATAAACAAGCTACGGTCACGTGCCGGCATTGGGCAGGTGGAGCCACGTGATGATGATGCCTCGCCCACACTAGCTCCACCCCCAGAGTGGTAATTGGAAGTTTGTTTTCGTTAGGAAGTAGGAAATGGCCCTCCACGATACACCTCCCGAGAAATTTTGTGAAACCTTTCTGTAATAAGTCATTGTCGCGCACCCATAGCACCGACTGGCTTGCTACCGGGCTTGATGCCAGTCAGCACAGTAAGTCGCAATGCGTCACTCCTTATAAAGGGTGAAGTGGCTGCGCCTGGGTCTTAGCCCTGGGTAAGGTGCTTGCTCGTCACTACCGAGGTGGGTTCGAGTCATGCTGCGGGCGATCCTTTATTGCCTTCTGCAAGTGGTGATGGTAGCCGTTAAGCTCTTCTGCTGCTATATTCACTGCCCTCCTGTTTGCACCTTGTCCATCGATCTGAGCTCGGTTATTGCTAATGCCGGTGTTCGAGTAAGTCATCAAGGCACACTAACTATTAAATTAAAACAATCTTTCAATACAAATTTGGCCTAGTCACAGCTTGCCACGTTTGGTTTAGTAAGTAATGCATTCACAGGCAACCGAGTCAGTGGCTCCCATGTAAACAGATAGGCAGTAACTATTCGACCCTCTTAGAGGCCATCCAGTAGAAGCTATTTTTGACCAGTTTCGTCACCGACAATGCCACGGCCAATGATGCACTAAGGTACCAGCATGTCTCCTTGACCTGCAGGGGCCAGCCCTTGCCATGTTGATGCTTGGTACAGGACCAGAACATGCCGCCAGTTGCACAGCTTTGTGAGGGCACAAGAGCGGTTTTGATGTCCCTCCAGAGAGAGAGAGAGAGAGAGAGAGAGAGAGAGAGAGAGAGAGAGAGAGAGAGAGAGAGAGAGAGAGAGAGAGAGAGAGAGAGAGAGAGAGAGAGAGAGAGAGAGAGAGAGAGAGAGAGAGAGAGAGAGAGAGAGAGAGAGAGAGAGAGAGAGAGAGAGAGAGAGAGAGAGAGAGAGAGAGTGAGAGAGAGAGAGGGGGAGAGAGAGGGGGAGAGAGAGAGTGAGAGAATGAGTGTGAGAGAGAGAGAGGAGAGAGAGCAATTCAAACCGAGAAGTTACACTGCAGCTGAAGATGTCAGAGGGCACTGTTTAGAACATTATTAGGAAATATCTGGACTACTGTAGCACTGAGGCACGACTGCTCTCGGGTCCCTAGTATTTAGGACAGCATTTAGTGGGTCCTTGTGATTCGTCCTCGATGTGCTTATGCGTGCTGACACTGTTCATGCTGCCACTAACCACATTTGCATGCTGACCCAGTGCATGTAACCCCTAACCATGTTATTCATTTTGTTTGTTTTTCAAGCATGATTTTACTTACTATTCTATTGCGTATCACTTTGCAGCAAATGTAAAGCGCCTAGAAAGAGATTAAGTTCTCTGAGGGCGCTTTATCAAGTGCAATATTATTATTATTATTATTGTCCCATCGAGTGGATGACCACTGGGGGATGACCTGGTCTTGAAAAGCATGGCTCTGAAGGTTTGACACTCCTAAAATGCACTACCACAGTCTCTGCCTAACTAAAAGAGAAGTCGTGAGCCAAAATACCGTGATTAGACGGCTTAGTGAACAAGGACTGAGTGCATTGGTGGCCACTTTGAAGCCATTTTTGAATGTGCAGCACAAAAAAGCAAGGCTGGATTTTGCTCACCAATACCAGCAGCTGCACAGTGGAGAAGAGTGCTGTGGACTCCTGAGTCTAAATGTCCTCTTTGGCTGAGATAAGAGGAGGAAATATGTTTGCCAGCGAATGTCGGAAGCGTACCTTGACCGTTGTCTGAGAATGACTGTGTAATTCTGTAGTGGTATGGTATCGGGTGGCTTCTTATCTTCCGGCATTGGGCGTCTGCACGGGATTCGAGGAATCATGAATCAGAATGTCTATCTCGACATTGTGCAGAATGTTGGCTTGCCATCTGCTTATGCTCTTCACGGCCTCGCTTTCTGTCGGCAGCATGGCAACGACCCGAAGCGTGCTGCTGCGGTTCAAAATGTTTCAGTAACCTGCAGACTATGGCGTCTAGCCAATTGAGGTCACGCAGTGACCAAGCCGGATGCAGGATCCAGGCAGGACTTGAATCCAATAGAACATAGGTGAGACGAAATCGACCGTGCTTTAAGGTCCAGAGTTCTCTGGTATTTAATCCGGTGAGGGTTTAAATTATTGCTGAGCATCAATTCCTCCAGAAACGTGCCGGAAACTGTCGGAGTCAGATGCATAGAAACCAGACGGCTTTTGTAAATGAGACTTTTGAATCAGCCAACTTTATTGCCTTCATACGACCGTAACCTGTTTCGCACTGACTAATGTAGCAGACACCAAACCGCTGCTGTCGAACTTGTGTTTGTAACGGCATAGCACAGGGTCGTCGGTGATGTTTGGATGTCGATACCTCTGCACAGTTCAAAATTAAAAGTCGAAGATCTGAAGGAAGTCCAGCAGGCTCTGCGCGAGGCACACTGGGCAGATGACTCGGATGCCAAGTCGTGCAAGCAGTGCCAGAAGCTCTTCTCTGTCGCTCGTCGAAAGGTGAGCGGTGGGCGATGCGTGGGGGGCCATCTTGGCATCCACCGATCGCGCTTTGCCGCGATGCTGCCGCGTCTCTCTCGTACCTCGCTCTGTCACCTATGTCGTACGCCTAGTCCTATCCTAGTACCCGTTCGCCCACTGCTTGCTGCCGTCCCTCGCCCGCATTGCGCTCCTGACCGATGTTGCTGCCTCCTCGTTTCAGCACCACTGTCGCAACTGCGGCGACATTTTCTGTGGCGAGTGCTCGGACAACAAGCTTCCGCTGCCGTCCTCTGCCAAGCCGGTGCGCGTGTGCGACGGCTGCCAAGAGGTGCTGCTGCAGCGCTACTCGGCCAGCTGACCTGCCAGCTCCAGGCTACGCCCACTTCCTCATCCTCCTGTTCGCACCCTCGGCCGCTGTTGTCGGCAGGAGTCACGACCGGAGTTGCAGCTGCTATGGCCACGACTGCTAGCGTGCAGTGGAACCGCTCAAGTCCCGTCACGTATCTCGTCAGGAGCGAGCACAAATATTGGAATTCTCCGGACGACACGACCGGCGCTGCCGTAGCCGGGCTGCATCTGCACCGGCTGCGGCCTGTCGTATAACTAAATAACTTGTATGCCTGTCGAGGCAGGTTGGGGGGTCACATTCGTCGGCAATGTGTAACTGGTGTGCAGTCTGCAACGCTTTCCTACGTAACCCGTGCTAAAATTGGCACACATTTTTACACTAAACACAGAAGTAAACTGAACTATTACCTCGGAGCTTCTGCATCGGTGCCGTGGATGTTGATTTCAGTCAGGCGTGCCACTGCTGCCGTGCCCGTTACAGGCAGTTAACCCGAGGTAATGTGAGAAGTCAGTGACCGTGTGCTGCAGCAAAGCTTGCTTGTCATGATGCATCACGATCAAGCCATCGGTAGTTTAGCAACCAGCTCATTCACTGCCAATGGCTTCACAACCAGCATGCAAATAAGTGTGTCTAGAGCCGTGGTCAATACTGGCAGCAGCCTAAAAGTTTGCCAGCAATTAGCGCTTGCAAATGAGCTGAACTGTTTGTTCACGGTATAATTAGTAAGACACGGAATACATAGGGTCTTTAGCAAACAGGATACATGTACAAGAGTATCGTCTAGCGCCTGTCCAAGTTGACAATGCACAGCCATCACGATACACGCAAAGCACCTTTTTAAACGGTCCTTCCTGGCACAGCAGGAAGCATACTTAGGACTAGTCGAAACATACAGATAGGAGAGAGACACGGGAGTGACAGGCAGAGCGATGCAAACGCCAGGCGACGAAGACTTACTTCCCGAGAACTGCGGTCTCAGGGGTCTGTCGAGCCCGCCCTCTCTCCTAGTCTAATTATACTCTATCTTGCAACTCTAGCACTAACGGATCAAGTGCTTCTTACGATGGAAGACGGTACGGCACGTCACAGCACGCCTCAGTATCTCTGCATGCTAACGCTATCTATAGCTAGCACTAAAACCGGTCCAGGAAAGGACCCCAGATGGATGGGTGCCGGTTCACGACAAAGGACCGTAGGTTCTGAGCCGTTCGTGTAGACACACAGGTCGCAGCGGCAGTGGCCGCAGCAGAAATCCCATTAAGCAAGCTCATGAGTATTCCGCCCACATCACTGTCTCAGCGTCGCCGACGAGTCAGTGGGCAAGGTGACAGGCAGAGCACCCAGGAAATCAAGCAGGCAAAGTAGTGGCCATCGACGAACGCAGGCAAGCTGGCCAGCACTAGCAGCAGCAGCGTCGTCTACTGCCATCACGTTGCTGTAGCTGCTGCTAGTAAGGCATGTACCGGTGATGGCTTGCCCTGTACATCGGACCCTGAAACAAAGATGGGGCGACGGTTTGTCGACTGCAAATATGCAAAAGTGAGGTAAAGCAACGGCGGGCGACCAAAGTAACCTGCCCGCATGCAAGGCACTTCCCATCAGCAGGAGGAGGTAGGTGCAAGACAGACAAGGGCGGATAATGTGGCTAGCCCTGGACGATGGAGAGCCGCACGCAAGCACGAAAAAGGGCAAACCGCAAAAGCCCGACGATGTCAAGGCCAGGGAGGTTACAAAGTCTCATGTCGAAGAGGGGTACGAGCTTGGGCCAGACTAGAGTAGAGCAGACAGCCTAGTCCCGAGGCGATCGCCGCCGCCTCTCGATCCTACGCGAGGCCTCCTCGAGGAGGCTGCCGCGCACACCGGCTCGGCACATCCACAGACGGAAGTGAGGGGGCAGGCAGCACGAGATCGCCACCGCGCAAAATGCCCCTCCCGTTCGTAATTGTCCTCACGACTCGTGCAGAGAAAACGATGCTCTGAGAGGCCGGCCGGCTGGTGCTGACTGTGAGGTCACATAGCAGTGAGGCCATGCAAGCAGCAGGCCGTCGGCTCAGCAACCCATAGCCGCCACACGGCACGGGCAGATGCCAGCTGCTTGCCGCCTACCCGGGGAGCGATGCGAGATCAACGCGACTGAAGGCCGAGCGTGAGGAACCGCAAGGCTGTGCAACGGTGCGCTGCTGGGACCACAGCCATGCAAGCGAGAATGGAGGCGATGCATAAATCGAGGACGGCACTGGTAATCCTAGCCGTGACAGAGAGATCGAAAGGAATAGCTAGGCGGCGGCGAAGCAGCAGACGGGCTCGGGTGATGCAAGCGCCAGCAGCAAACTGCGAGCACTCACGGCATAGCTCTGCAGCTGTCCAATACCCTGACTCATTCCCCACGTATCAGCAGTTATGTAGGCCGTCGTTGGCTGCGCCATGGCTCCAGCATTGTTGATGCTGCACGACAGAAACGTCACCTCAGCCAATCGAAAGAATCGGGACAAGATGCCGAGCGCAAAAGCCTCGAGCCATTCATGTAATGGGAATATCGAAACATTGAACAGAAATGCATGGCGAGCAGCAGCGACGGCATCGTCGTCGGACGACTGCTACCAATATTGCAGTCATCAATACACGTGAGAAACGGCAAACATTGATTGATCCCTCATGTGCCTCGCCATAGCAACTATGCCTTGTGCTAGCACTAATAGTATCCAAAACTGCAATGGCTTTCGGAAGAACAACTGAAGAGACAAGGTTTCTTGCTCTTACAACTTACAAGGCTTGACATGGCGGCTTTGCCCTTGCGCATCATCGTACCGAGATTATAAGAAATTAAAGGTGTCTCGTGTTTAGATTGCCTGAATCCAACAGGCATCGTGATTTCATGTCACCACTAGCATCTAACTAGCAAAACACTGTGCCAAGCTTTGCTGAGATAAAAAAAAAATACGTAAGCCAGGTGGCAGCAGTAAGGTTCGCTGTATCACACTCTCTTGCAGGCTTACCCTTAAATCCAACCAACACCAAAGATGATCTTGCCGAGGCACGAAAGGAAGGAAGAAAGCAATAAGGCCAGGCTCATGATAAGCACTCTCACTCACCACACGCACATATGCAGTCACTCTCACGCACAACCGCACACATAATCTCTCTCAGACACACGCACATGCACACAGGTGTGGGCACACATAAACACACACGTGTCAACAATGTGGCTGTGTCGATCGAATTTGTTGTGCTGAAGCAGCTTAAAATGGCTTGCGAGCCGGCCTGCTAGAACAAGCAGAGAAGCAGCACCTGTAACTTGACAGTATTCTATGGTCGGCTCCTAATACGGTCATGGACACAGCAGGTGAGGCGAAACTAAACCGAAACGACCCCCACTTTGGAAGGCGCAAAGCTCAAGCGCACCGACCATGCAATCTAGGGCGACGAGCCAGCAGGGAGCCAACGCGATCGCACGAATACCGGCCACAGGGCCGGTGACGATGCTGCCGCCTCGAGCCGACGCGGTTGCAGAGGGCGCAAGCTCGCCTACCTGGCCATGTAGGCAGCAGCAGCGGGCGATACAGCCGCGGCAGCACCCAAGGCTGAATATCTCTGGTTGCCGAGTGTGGCGGCGTACGGAGATGCTGACAAGGCCTTAAAAAACGGATGACACCTGAAGGTGGCGCTCTTGACGTGCGCACGCCTACACAAGGCACCAAGAGACGACCGCCGACAGCAGTGGACAAACGGATGGCAGACATGTTGCGAGAGATGCCTCGACCGCTTGCCACTCGCTCACGCATCTAAGAGTTGGGGACGCCGGCGCGAGCAGCCGATGTGAGAACATAAAAGCATGCACGGTCATAACACCGCGCAAGCGGGCTACCCGACCCGTGCACACAGCATTTTATCGGCTCTTCGCATAGCATTTTGTCCACAACAGACAGGAAGCGCTAAAAATAAAAAACCGATTGCACCTAGGGCGGGCAGGAGAGCGCCTCGGCTACCTGCAAGTTGCCATCGCCTGCCTAAACTGGAAATGACGGTCAAGTTGCTTCCTACTAAGACTGGCCTTTCTAGCGAACTGCACAAAGCCTCATTGGGGTTTATTTTCATTTAGATGTGCTACGACTAGAGAAGCTGAGCAAGCAGCTGCTGTTGCCACCGTCTATAGCTTGCCCACTATGTGTCTCGCCCTACACAGCGCTAGTCTTGCTATGATGACCAGCCACGCTGAGATTGATCAGAAATCGTCTAGACGTTCGTCACATAAATATATTGATGAAGAAATGTGTCGATATTTTTTAACACATAGATCAGTGGCTGCAAAGCCGGGCCAGCTTAGTGGCCCGGGCCAGAGGAGGACGGCATGCTCCCTTAAGGCAGCTCTCCTCAGTGGCTGCCATGCTTGGCTATTCTCTCCATGAACTGCCGTGAGAGGGCTGCTGGCAGCAACATCACGGCTGGGCCAATTATTCCTTCATTTCGTTTATAAAGGCTCCAGCATAATTAATGAAATGAATGAACAAAATAATGATGCGACACAGCAGTGCATGTATCCTACGTGCATATAGCAGCACTCGCTGACCCGACACAGAAAGACAGATCACAAGAGCTCGACAGATCACACACTCACAAAGCTCGACCAGTTCCAGACCGACGGAGTGCTGTGCTGCTACCGTTTGGGGACATCGGTGAGCCACGAGAGCCGTACTAGATAAGACCTTGGACGGAAGCAACGTTGCTCCTCTTGCACCCTACCCCCCACGATCAGCCACCGCCCACAAGCTGCAAAAGGCGACCTAACCAAACGACAATCGGCAAGAATTGCATGCCAAACAACCGTGCAAGACCGCACGCCAGAGGCTCCCAAGACGACCTTGACACGGCTACTTGGGTCTCCCTCAGCGGGGTCGCTCTCGGCATGGCCAATCACACTTGTCAGCAAGGTAAGGAAGGCTAAGCGAGCTCGGGTCAGCATGCCACGTGACTCGGCCTCAAAGCAGTTCGTGCCGCTTTCCCGGCAGGTTCGAGTCGGCCGAGCAGCCTGATCACAGCATCATCAAAGCATCACAGCCTGATCACAGCATCATCATCACCGAGCAGCCTGATCACAGCATCATCAAAGCATCACAGCCCGATCACAGCATCATCATCACCGAGCAGCCTGATCACAGCATCATCATCACCGAGCAGCCTGATCACAGCATCATCATCACCGAGCAGCCTGATCACAGCATCATCATCACCGAGCAGCCTGATCACAGCATCATCATCACCGAGCAGCCTGATCACATTCAGATCACCGAGCAGCCAGTCACTGCAGTGATCGAGGCAAACAGTCTCTCTTTTTGGTTACCTGAAATCCTTGAGCTGCAGCCAGAGCGTAAGCAGCTTCCGTTGAAAGCAGTCCACTGGCAAAGCAAAACAGAACGCACTGTCGGTCAGCAGACGAGAGCGAGAGACAGCAAAGCAGACGAGGGGATGAGGCACGCCGATCGCTCGCCTGCTAGCGTGGCGACGGCTTGTCACGGCACGAGATGGAACGGGGCTGTGCACAGAATGATGACCCTTCGGATCCTAAATTCACTAATAGCACGCCGCCGAGCAGATTAGGAGCCACGGCATGTTGTCGTAGCTGAACGGGACCGAGAGAAAGACGCTAGCAGCGACGGTGCCGTCGAAGTGAGAGAGGTCGAAGGCGTATATCGAACCGATCAAGACGATCTACCCATCTGCACATACGCAGGTTCGCATGCCTCCCTGAACCATGCACACTCACGCATATTGAACTGGTCTCTGCATGCCACCGGCCATGGCGTAAGCGCCGCGAAGTCCAGCAGCAGACATGGCAGCAACGGCGCGTGATGCAGCCGCCGACGTGGGCACTCCTCGGCCAAAGCTGGCAGCCAGAGGAGGCGCTGAAAGACAACAGGGTGCAGAAGTGCAGCCGTCGTTTCAGCAGCGACAAGTTACAGGGCCTGGCGTGGAGCACACGGCTTTACAGCTGCATTATGGCTCAGTAATAGTAAGACTCCTTAAAAAAATCTGGCAACACAATTCCTGTGTATTTCAGTTCAACAAACAAAAGTCTAGGCCCAAAGGCACTCTGCAACGAGCAGCCACATTTGCATTATCGGCGAGCGCATCCTCAGCCGGGCATCATGGTGGTGGCCTCTGGGTCTTAGCCTGGGGGTAAGGTACTTGGACTTCACGACCGAGGTCATGGGTTCGAGTCCTGAAGCAAGCGATCATTTATTGACCACTGCATGAGGTGGTGATAGCCATTAAGGCTCTCCTGCTGCTAGCTACCGGGCAGCGCACTGTCTGTGGACTCGCTTCGCTGAGTCATAGTAGTTACAGAAGACCACATCATTTTGCTGCTAGACAGAAGTGCCTCATCTTGCCACGTGATGCAAGTGCACCATCTTGTGGCGTGACGGACTTTCTCATTACATAGATGAAGCTATTAAATTAATCATCAGGAGAGAGAGAGAGAGAGAGAGGGAGAGAGAGAGAGAGAGAGAGAGATGGAGAGGGAGAGCTTGGAAGCTAGAAAAGGAATGAGACCACACACTGCAGCAGACTGTAATGGGCTCCACGAGATCATCAGCTAGCTGAAAGGGGCAGATTCATGGGGCATGGGGAGGGTGGAGTAGCCTTACCACATTGGACATCAACAACCCGTGAAATGTCACCGGGCCAAGTCACTGAAAGAAAACGTTTGCCTTCGAAAGGATACGAGTTATTGGGGAACTACCGGCACCATTGTTATTTGGGGCGGTTAAGGAGATAGTTGGGGGTGGTGAAGGCAGGAAGGCAGGCAGCTAGTTTCGAGTCTTCAACCCACTTTAATGCCGGATCAGTCTAGCACTTGAACAGCCGCGGCGAACACTGAAACTTGCTCCCTCACAGCACCAGTGCCGGGAGTCGACGGTACGACGACAACACACAGTGCAGAGAGGAATGCAACAACCGATCAAGAGGCCTAGCAGCTACAAGACTCCACTGCTGCATACAGTACAAGTACAAGCAGTATGATGAGACCAGGGGGGAGGGAGGGGGAGGCATTGCTCCATTGCTAAGCACTTGTGGAAAAGAGAATACGGTTGATAAACGTGAGCACAGCATCGTAAGATGAGAACTGTGTGGTGTGCCGTATAGCATCAACACCTTGCCGAAGATTTAGTCCAAAACTACAGCAGCCTCTTCGCTTCGCCTTAAAGCAGCCTTACTTTGCACAGGGCTGCTGCTTGCTCCACCATTGCTCCGCTTGGTCATCACTCTGGCAGTAGCATAATTGATCTGAACGAGAACAAATTGTGATACCACCAGTCCTAGGCCACAAAATCCATTTAACAGTAAGGCACCATTACACAAAAAAAAGGCCAAGCATCGAGAAACAGTTGATACCACCTAAATGCAAATCGACCAATTTATACAAACTATCCGTTTAAATAGAAACATATCATGCGACTACCACCACAGTGAGCCTATGGCATATATAGGCACTTGCAGCTAGTGCAGTTCGGCAGTATCGACGAGAGCAGCTCTCAAGAATTATTAGCACTGACGAGCAAACAGTTCAAAGGCAAGTAATCAGTGGATTCCACGATAAACATAATGCCTAACGGCATGAATATATATGGACCAAATGCAGTAATGCTATTTACTAAGTTTATTTACCAATTGAATAGCAGTATCCATGCTAATAAATTAACGCGTGCTTTCTACACTCCACTGGCCTCCTAGCATATTTTACATTATAATATGTATGTTAATATAACGATAGCATGTTTTGCTAAACGTGCCATCAAACGTTCTTCAATTTAAGTAGAGCTAGACTCACATTTGAAATGTAATATTGATAATAATGATGAATATTGTAATATGAGTCATGTATTGGCAGAGCTATTGAATTAACAAGGCACAAAGCTACACTGTAAATGAAGCTGTTAAAGTTTTTAGCACATGCCCCAACAAGCTGCAAGTCGCAAACGGCTCAGGTGAAGTCTCGCTCAGACGGTCATCAGGCAAAGGGTGTGGTAGCTGAATGCCTGGAATCCTATCTCATCCCTTAAACCTAAACTTCCATTTCCGAGTGGAAATTATAAAAGTAGTATGAGATAGTTTGTATAGTTACCTATGATGATTAATTTCTGCCCAGGTGCTTTAAACTTTGCAGCAAAAAAGTGTCCAGTGCGGCCACTCGAGCCAGATTTCTGTCAGAAGTTTTAGGAACTTAATTTCGCAAAATGCTTCGACCACTAGCTCTTGTTGCAGAGACAAAGGACGGAAATTTTCGAACCCACAGAGCGGTGAGCCAAAAGATAAAATGCTCAAAAACATCCATTTATTACTGTTAAATTTTAGGGAGCACTTTACACTCGTGGATTCAATTTCTAAAGAAGGCAATTATTTGCAACCCACCGGAAGTGGTTGTGATAGCCTTGATGCTCTTATTCCTGCTAAATAAGTGTAGCTTTAAATAAGCTCAGCCTCTCTTTAACTAGAACGTGATTAGCAAAGGTACAGTAAAAGGTGGTACAAGCTTGACAACCGAATCAGTTACTGTTTGCCACCAGGGTTACTTGGTGGAATAGAATGCAATTTTGTCGCAGCTTAAATATGAGTATGCAAAGCTGGGTGAAAACAAGTACCCCTAATGCTGGAGGCTATGGTAATTAAGGATCGCTGCAGGTTTACAACAAGGTATGGCATGCCAGAATAAGCAAGTTTCACAGTGATTCAATTCTTCATCAACGAATAATCCTTTATAATGAAGGAACCAACTCTTCCAATATTTAGAGTTTCTACTGTTGTGTGCTGCCAGTAGCAAAAAGAAATATCTCCTTATAATTCTGCCCTTTTCGTTGCATTACGAGCCGCAGAAGATATTTTTCTGTCAACATCTGTCAATAAGTATCAAATGTTTTTTTGGCAACTACACACCTTAAACAGCCTGTAAGGAACTTTGGTATTTAGATGCTATAAATTCAGCTCAAGGTAAGCCAGCAGTTTCGATTAATTTTGGTATCTGCTCAAATGAAGACACCTCGTAAAAATCTCCACTTTCCAAGATAAAGTATGCACCTGTTTCGGTAATGTCTGAAGCATTTCTGACTTCAACCTGACATAATTGATGACATTTTGTTATTGCATGATCACAACAATGCACAGTGATATGGGTGTGCCATGATCTGTCGACAATATATCCTGTTTGGTAGCTCCTCAGCAATCCTCAAGGTTCGAAACAAGCAATTTTGTGTATGGGCAGATGTACTACAGATTTCTATCAAATAGGAGCCCTGTTAAACTGCTGACCAAGCCTTGAATCACTCGATGCACCAAAAGCAGGTAGTCAATGAAAATTCATTTCCAAAATCTGAACAAAATCGTTTCAATACTTGTAGATCCCTAAGTTGTGGTGCCCCAGTGGTCTGCTAAGACCTAAGCAACAGTTTAAAACAAATCAACAGTGTGCTGCGTTTGGAAATTGCTATTGTCTGGCTTTTCTCTCATGAATGCATAATCAACTTCTTGCACAATTTCGAACTATATCTGGGATTTAAGTGTAGATATGCAAAACCTGATGCTTCAAATCACGACTGTTCTTAAAGAAACAAACACAGTTGTATTGAAACATAATGTTTCGAGAGGGTTACTCATAGCACAAACTGTAAATCTTAGTTCCTCTTGCAGTATTCTAATACCTACAAAATATTGTTTGAAAAGTTAAACTTCCGGTAGTAGAAGAAACTGTCATGCGTGTTTTACTCGATGAGATGCTTACCTATACGAATCCGACTTCATACAACTGTATTTGGGGTTGGCAAAACTCTGCAACCGTTTTTTTTTTATTCCCAAGGGATGCGGATTGTGGACTAGCACTGTATACTAGCGAACCTACGAAACCCATGTTAAAATTAACACGCACATTGCTACCACATACCGTCAAATGCACTTTTGTTAACATCACAGTGGCTTTGCTCTTGTCAGATAATTAGTCTATAGACAGGCGCTAGTTTAGGACCGGGTCATGTGCTTTCGCAGCCCCCTAGTCACAAACTAGTGTGCTGCTACAAGACAACCCTGAACATCCTCAGCTATCTGCTTTGTTAAATCAACGTACCTAATGCAAGCAAGAAACTTTAGAGCAACAGCAATGGCCAAGATGCCCAATGTACGACTTGTTATTCCAGTTCTATCGGACGTCAGCTGCCGGGTAGGACAGAACCGGCATAACACTCATTTCTTGGCTCAACAGTGAGACCGTTGTTACTAGTACCCATTATATCACTAGAGCCACACATAGTTTACCCCTTGCAACCTTCAGCAGAATCTAGGTATTGCAGAGCTTGTACGATGCTATCCTCAGGCTCTGAACTATTACATTAGACTAGGTCAATTAAGTAGGTTCACACCCCAGAACCGTTTCCTGCACATTTCTTGCTAAACTAAAAATGAAATGACTCCTAAAACATGCAACAAAAGTTGAACAAATTATGATGCAAAAACCAAAGTGAACCTGCAACATGTTTTCTTATAGAAATAACTAAGAAGGACCGTTTGCCTTAAAAATAAACAATGACAGTATTGGCTGCCACTGGAGAAGTCGAGATCATCCGGATCTAAACTTAAAAACATACCTATTTAGGACAGCATTTAGTGGTTCGTCCTCGATGTGCTTATGCGTGCTGACACTGTTCATGCTGCCACTAACCACATTTGCATGCTGACCCAGTGCATGTAACCCCTAACTATGTTATTCATTTTGTTTGTTTTTCAAGCATGATTTTACTTACTATTCTATTGCGTATCACTTTGCAGCAAATGTAAAGCGCCTAGAAAGAGATTAAGTTCTCTGAGGGCGCTTTATCAAGTGCAATATTATTATTATTATATTATTATCAGTGGTTGCCAAATTTATGGGTTACAGTCCGCGAAGGGAAAGAGTCATTCAGTCTTCCATGTATTGTACTGGATGATGTAAACATTCATTTTGATGATTAACTGGTCTGTTAGATACCAAATTTCGTAAATTGGCTAATTCAGTTGACTCTTGTGGCGCATATGCCTGACCCCACTCATAACAAAGGTCATTTGCTCGATTTAAATATTCTCCTACGATTGCATGCTCCAATGATTACCCAATTCTGCACACTGACCATATGTGGATCTAATTGAGTCTGCAGTTTGTGTCTTATTAGGTATCCAAACCATGTGCGATGATCACAACCTTGATTATTGATACTGATACCGTCTGCAGGAAAATATCCTTCTTAAGTGAGCCGCTCAATCCTCCACAAGACCTGCTGCCCTGCTCGATGGTGAAACACTACAACACGACACTAGCCTGTGTTCTACAAGAGTTTGTTCATCTGACTAGCAAACTTCACACCCTTGCCTAGACAGCCTATGGTTTACTGCAGATATTAAACTTACTAGTAAATGCAAGCTTGAGAGAACATACAAAATATCAGGACTAACTGCCTACAGACTGGCACATGAGGAATATTGCAGAGTGTCGCAGTGCATCCTAGATAAGGCCAGTCTGGCTTCCATAAAACCACAGTGGAATCACAGATACACAATCCTAAAATGATGCCGATACTCAGACATCTCCTTACCCGCTGCCAAGCAAGTACCTTAACAAGTGATTGCTGTGACAATATAGCAGATGGCTCCTAAAGCTTTTTTGCAAGCAAGTCAGACAGATAAGATCACAGAGAACTTGAGAGAGAATGTCAAAGAAAATTAGTCAAACAATCGAATATTTGTTTAGGGTACCTTTCAAAAGACAAACATATTAGAAATAGGATCAGACGTTCTGACGACTTCCACATAAAAGAAAAACTGATTAAGTAAACCATGTCTAGCCGGATATAAACAGGAAGCAACATATACATACAAATAAAACATTTACTGATCTCTGAATCATATGCAACTTGTATCCTAACTTGCTGAACCTTGGTAGATCGAGGTACATGCATGAAGCTTTTGAGATGAATGCTTGTGAATTTTATATAGCTTCATTTTCCGAGTAGCTTGATACATTCCATAACTCGGCTAATACTTTGCGTATCAGAGTGAAACTTGAAATACGAGTTCAGCTCTGCTTGTACCACATGAGGTTAGATCATTTCTGATTTCGGTCAGGTAGGTTTTTCTATGCATGTCCATATTGCAGGTAATAAAGCTTCAGGACGTTTAATGACATGTAGAACAATATAAAAAAATTATAATTATAAACGGATAGATTTTCTGCTTTTTGCTGCATCTTTCGGCAACATTTGAGACTACTGATCACCCCCAATCCTTTTCCAGTGCCAGTATTAACACCCAATTTAATTGCTTACCTATCGGTGAGGTCAGCATACTAAAGCTCAGCCGCAGACAATCCTACGTGCATCTTGTCGTTGCAAACAAAGAGTCTCCTCCTGCCTCTTGGGTTAAGCTGATGTATCTTTTCTCTGCAAGCCACAGGCCTGATCAAACCTATTCAACCTCTACTACAGTAACAAGTATATTGTCTAGAATTTGATATATTCTATCTAAGAACAAGCAAACATGCTTTAACACGCCTGTCATTTCGCCTGGGAATCCCTGGAACTGCACCGAAAGGTTCAAGTCGTATCTCAGTGTGAGACTTCACAGCATTGATGTTGCATTGATATAAGCAGGTCTCAGTCATGCAAGAGCCTCTAAAATACAAGCACTCTAGGGATCTCTGCTTAGTCAACTTCTACTATTGTATACCCCCTCGAGTTGCCGATGTAATCGCCAAGTTACGATCTCATTTGTATGCAGATGACACAAAGCTGTACATGTGTTAGGATCCCTCCATGCCTTCCAGCATGGAACTCCCTTGCTGTAGGTATTGCGAACATTTGCACTTTGATTGCAGCAAACTTTCTAAAATTGAATGACAATAAAACCAGCTTACTAGTTACAGGCAATCCTGGATACTCAAAAATTGGAAACCAACACTTAGAATAAACTCGGCCGGGATATCTCCTACAGCATCTGCATGCAATCTGTGCGCCCTGTTCTAAAGTCACCTTATACTAAACAACCACGTCAGTTCCACAGTCGTCAGCCTACTTTCAGCTACTTAACAATGTAAAACTTCGGTCCTGCTTAGACAGGGATACGATCCAAGCTGGTCAATGCATTTGTAACAATCCGACTAGACTCCTGTAACTAACTACTCGCAGGTATTCCGGCCTACGAAATAAGGCACTTAAGGTTAGTGCAAAACTCTGCAACTAGGCCTGTCTGTTGTGAATGGCGGAACTGTGACATCCCACCACCTTTCACCGACCTGGCTCAACCTGCCTTTGCCGACCTGCAATTACATTACACTACTCACCGATCTGCATTGGCTACCCATCAAGTAGCATGTCGACTTCAAGGTTCTGCCAGTCACTAGTAGGTCCCTTCATTCTCTTGCACTGGCCTACCTAACCAAACTACTTCCCACTAAGGCATCGTACTACTGACTTGTGACTGAAGTCTTTTACTTGTGCCTCTTTCCAACCTCAAATCCTTTGGAGACTTTAATTTTAGTTCGTGTGCTATCAAAGTCTGGAACTCGCATCCGCCTGACGTGCCGACCTCCCCTGACATAGCATTACAAGAAGGTAAAACCACACCTGCTTGTCACAGCATTTTCTATTGAAACTTACCTAGTTTCCTTGGCTTGTGTATACCATGGGCTCAGCCTTATCTCGGATACATCAAGAACACCAAACAATTAATTCATGGTAGCAGCGCCTGCAGTTCCACTAGAGTTTTGGAGCTGCCCTCCTTGGACCTTAGCAAATTACGCTTGAATGTCTAAAATATGACTTGTTTTCGGGCTTTTCAGACATTTTACGACCAATCATTATTAACCTGTACGGCCTAAAAATTCATATCATAATTAATGCTCAAGCAGGCTAACATGAATGTGGAGCTTGTGTGGTAAAAGATCACTTTGAAATAACCACCCACGTTTCATGCAGATGCTACAGAATATATTCTGACAGAGGTCATTTTATGGGATTGGTTTCCAATTTTTGAGTCACACTAGACTTGCCGATACTATTAAGCTTGTTTTATATTCATTTTGAGAAATGCTACCATCCAAGTGTAAATATCAGCTATACATGTGGGAAGGGAGTTGAGAGAGCTCGACGTGCTGGAAGGCAGGGTTGGATCAAAGCATAGGCAGAGATGTGTTTCATCGGCATAGAAACGAAAGCCTATATTGTGCTTGGCGATTACCTCGGCATGAGGATCGTATTAATTGTGAGAAGAAGTGGACCAAGCACAGACCCCTGGCACATCTTATACTTAAGGCTCCTCAGATTGTTACTACCCGTTGACATCAATGCATCGGAGTCTCCCACTCAGATAGGACCTAAATCTTCGCAGAGTCACTGATGCCCAGGCGAGATGAGAGATGCTCCAGACGGGCTTGGTGATCAATAGTATCAAATGTTGCCGAAGGATCGAGCAATAGGTTAGACCACGATTGCTGGGTTGTGGAGTCTGTTTCAACTCAGCAAAAATAAGCCAGTTTGCACGGTCACAACAAAACAAATGCCACGGCAGCCATTAGAAAAGATCATGGGATGCCACTCTCTCGGACCTTGCCTAGACAACTATTTTCCTAGTGACCTTTCTCCGGGCATCGTTTACTGTACACTTTGATGTGCAGCAACAATAGCAACGACCATTTGTTACTCTACAAATTCAGTCATTTCACTGCCTAGTTGCGAATATCACATGATCAAAGGCACACCAGCTATTGCGAAGCTACCTAAACAAGAGCCTCTAAGTGAGCAGGAACACTTAAGGTGAACACATAAGACCGACAAATGCCGTAAAGCCCGGCCCGGCTGACACGAAGGAATGCTAACTGAGCAGGAAGAGCTAGGCTGGCTTCAGGTCTGAGACAGGTGTTTGGCACACATAAAAAAAGCAGTGAGTGTAAGCAACAATTAAATAAAACATGCAAAAACAGACCAGGTGCTAATTGAACACATTCAAAGCAAATGCCCTAGTCGAGTTCTGCAGCACTAAGTCAAACCTGAGGCACAGGAAACATGCCTACCACAATATCCATAAATAATTGACAGAGTGAAGACACTGATCTGTCGGGGTAGACCCAATCAATCCAATCATTGTGGCTTCCGGCTTCTTCCTGCACTGACCAGCTGGCCGTGTTTTTTTTTTTAGAGAAAAAACCGCAAGCTTAGATGGACGAACAGCCTCATTTATCAGCAGCAGAAGAGCCTTCACGGCTATTGCCACCGTTTGCAGTGGACGATAAAGGATCACCCACAGCAAGACTCCAATTCACGACCTGGGTCTTGAAGAACACCCTACCCCTGGGCTAAGACCCAGAGCTGGTTTGACAGTGGTTTTCAAAAGATGCGATCGGTCGGCAGCCTACACCTTGTGCATACGCAAAGCTTACTGATCGACCCTCCACTGGTTGATTATGGGCTTGGTAGCCACCGGTTGCACTAATTCTTTGGTCATAGAAGTTGATGTTTTGATTCTAGTGAAACCTCGTTTTTCTTCAGCTGATCCAATGAATGATCAAATGACACCAATGTCAACCCCTCTCTCAATTAATTCCCTTTTATGATCTACTGGTCACCAGTAGAACTCTGGTGGCCCCTCCACCCCCCCCCCAGTCTGTTCAATAGCCCTCATTCGATCCATTCATTATCCTTCACTCGATCCACACATCGGTACACACATCGCATCCCTTGCCAGATCCACTAATTCATCGTCCCTTATTATTGCTCCCTCAGTTCATCTCCCATTCATTATCAGCAATGTCATGGACTGCCACCGATTTCCTTGTTTCCTGCAGCCCTCCACCTTGCTCTGGCTAGGATAGCTCACACTCAGCTTGACCTTCCGACAAGCGCCATAGCCTATCAACCCACTCACCAGCTCCGAGTTGCTACTGCAGCTGCTGCTACTGCGGCTGCCACCCTCCTGAACTCCACTCCTCAGCTGCTGCCAAGTATGCCACACTCAAATGGTTCTGGTTTCCACACAGGCCCAGCCAGCCATCGGCTGGTGGTTCCACGGCACATGACAATGGATAGTGCCGAGCTAAGAGAGCACGCAGCAACACTTGCATGTCACATACCTAGCGTCGAGCACACAATTCCTCACTTTCGGCCACGATCGAGGCCCTGTGAATGAAACCACGTCCATCGGTAGCTGCTAGCAGCTCTCCTCCGGTAGGAAACCACGGCGAACGGAAGCGTGAGCAGCGTACGCACGAAGGCAGCAGCGCCAGCAGCTGCTGTCGCCCGCAGCTTCTGCCCCCTGTTTGCCCTCCGTGCAACAGCTTCCGGTCAGTGCTAAGTCTACGCGGGTGCATGGTGCACAGTAAGACGCCCATGCCATGCTTGCCGAAGCCACCAGCCACTTGCAGGCACTGCAAGTGGCTGGCAACTGAGGCAGCGCTGCCATGCTGCGAAGCTCGGAGAATTACGCGTTAGCAGATACTTGATGAGGGGCGGTGCACACGCCGACCAGACTGAGCTGCTTCGAGCCAAGGTCGTGGTAGCAAGCGCAGGCACGACATGCCTCTGCAGCCGCTCACTGGCCGCAAGCAGATTTCTATATATATATAGGCTTCTGCCACCGCGGAATGCCACAGCAGCTGCAGCTTCGGCATGCTGCAGCAGCTGCTGCTGCTGTGCACACTACCCCAGCACGGCACGAAAGACACCGAAAGAATGCGCACTCGGGTCAGGAGCATGCAAATATCTGTAGCACAGACGTGAGCAAGAAGCATGCCAACGATGGGGGTGCAACGCCTGGCGATTGCATGAAAGGGGCTCAGGCGGTTCTGGCAACGGCACGTACCAGCAGGCACCGCTCAGGGCGACAGCAGCGGCAATGGTAGATGCGATTACGAGCGTGGCTAAAGCTACATTCGGGACACATAGGATGATCGTGACCACCGCTGCCGGCACATTGCAATAGCATGCACGTCAGACCAGAAGGAGCAGCCATGAGCGCGACAGCTGAAAAATGTAACCGTCATGCACCTCGATCTTGCGTCCCTCAACCACAGTGCCGTTCATTTTCTCTCGTGCTCGTTCCGCGTCCGCGTTATTTTGGAAAGTTACAAAGCCAAATCCCTGCATGCACGAGGAAAAGCACGATTAAGTGACAACGGCTGGAAGGAATCACAGCGGCAGGCAGGCGGCAGGCAGGCAGGCAAGCTGGCAGGAAGGGCAGGCAGCCGACATAATCACACACGCAGCCGAGCGGGCTTGCACGAGCTACCGCAATGGGAGGGATTACACGAAACATGCAGCCAGCGAGTTGCCTCAACAAGCCAGAGGGCTGCTGCAGCAGTCCAAATTGCCTGCCGTGTGCCGACTTGCCAGTCGGAGCTGTAGCATGCAGCAGCAGGCCCCGATGCCTGCACCGAGCTGCAGTGATGCAGGCTTCGGTGCAGGCAAGGCCTGGGCATGCCAGGATGCCAGTGACAAATGCAATGAGCCTCCTGCATGGCACATAAGTGGAGGAGAAAAGCACTTGGCTAGCTGAGGAAGTACGGTAGGCACGTACATGTATACGTTTGACCTTGTCCACTCGATGCCGTTTCACATGAGCTCTGCTCACGCATCAACCAGGCCTCATCTGAAGGACTAGCTCAACAGCAAAAAAGGCAAGACCGAACAAAGACAAGGAGGACGACGAGGAGGACGATGAGGATGACGATGAGGATGACGAGGATGACGACAAGGAGGACGAAGAGGAGGACGATGAGGAGGACGATGAGGAGGACGATGAGGAGGACGACGAGGAGGACGACGAGGAGGACGACGAGGAGGACGACGAGGAGGACGACGAGGAGGACGATGAGGAGGACGATGAGGAGGACGATGAGGAGGACGATGAAGAGGACGATGAGGATGACGAGGATGACGACAAGGAGGACGAAGAGGAGGACGATGAGGAGGACGATGAGGAGGACGACGAGGAGGACGACGACGAGGAGGACGACGAGGAGGACGACGAGGAGGACGATGAGGAGGACGATGAGGAGGACGATGAGGAGGACGATGAGGAGGACGATGAAGAGGACGATGAGGATGACGAGGATGACGACAAGGAGGACGACGAGGAGGACGACGAGGAGGACGACGAGGAGGACGAAGAGGAGGACGAAGAGGAGGACGAAGAGGAGGACGACAAGGAGGAGGACAAGGAGGAGGACAATGAAGAGGACGATGAGGAGGACGATGAGGAGGACGATGAGGAGGAGGACAAGGAGGAGGACGATGAGGAGGACGATGAGGAGGACGAGGAGGAGGAACATGTGGCAGCACAATGAGGCCAGAGCCAGAGGTCGCTAGGACGAACATCTCGAGCAGGTTTTGGGGGATATTTATAACCAAAGACTCCAGTCTTCACGACATAGAAAGAATGATTACGTCACGGCAGTGTAATGCCGACCTGCTGACGGCAAGGAATGCAGGGAAGCCAATACGAGGAAGGTACAAAAAAAAACAGGAGCCACACTAATAGGTGAAACAGTGCATAGCAAAAGCAGCTGGCCAGCTTGCTTTTCCTCGGGGCTAGCAGAATTTAGGCCTGCTTGGATTCCAAGTAGTAAGCCAAGGTGAATAGGAACAAAATATAATCAGATGGCCAAGATGACAGGAACAAGTCGACCACGGAAGAATGATCTATTGCTAATCCCAAATAAAGCTTGGCACGTTAAGAAGGGCTGTGAGAGCAAAAATTGCCATCCTATTAAGCCGAACTTAACCGGTGAATAGTCACAGGGCTCCCTATCAAAATGTAGCAATGGTTAACCACTTAAAAGAGAATAACTGGAGCAGACTGACCATCACCACATGTGGGAGCCTAATGGAAATGACCAGCTTAGTAGGTTATCAGGTGCCACACGGTTGATTAATTACTGAAGTGAAAAAAGCAGAACTTAACTCGGCATTTGGTAACATGCAGCAAGTACGCACGCAGCCTTCCGATGAAGGATAAAACAGAACAGTGCAGGAGGCAAGCCCAACTTTTTACTGGGGGCTCACACAAGCCAGAGGCGGGATAAGTATCAAGACGTACAGATATTCATGCTCGAGCACCACTTCATCGAGATGAGATGAAGGATTCTTTGCCTGTACTACTCTTGCTAACTCATACCCATCACTAAAATTTCATTAAGTATCGAAGCTAAATTAAAGAAAAGCAGTACCACGACTTAGTCATAGTTTTACCTTCGATCCACGCTCATTAAAGATGATCTCGACATCAAGAATGGTGCCAAACTACAACGCACAGGAGCAGTTCCTCAAAAAGACAAAGCCAAGCAACAAGCTACAAATGGGTAGGTTATTGCAGAAGGTCTCTCTGACACACGGGGCATTGATGTACAGTAAGCATACTCATCATATCTTTCGGTTGCACATGCCCCTCAGCAAACAACGATGCACAAGTTAAAATCAGCTCGAGCAATTAAATAATTGCCCACGGCGTGTATGGCCCTGCCTTCGGGGTGGGTATGGTCCAACTTTCTAGCAAGATAAAAAATGTTTCTTCTCATTGCCAGGCACTGCATTACTTCGTCATGGAATGCCTGCCTTGCCTGCCACGTCCAGCCGGTTACCCAATGAAGCTGCCGTTATCACAAATCAGGAATATATACTACTGTCTGCACATCGACGACACGGGCTGCCCACGTCATTTGCTTCTCGAACAGCCATCCAATTCGTACGTGACCTCTCGTGCCGATTAATCATGCTGTACACTAGCAAGGACAATGAAGGTGTAATGATCCTGCAGACTTCGTGGTCCTGCACATTTCACAGTAACAGGCAGATAGACAGGAGAGACTAGGTCTACACAGAATCAACGATTGAGGAAAAATCCACGGCAGTACTGGCCCGAAGCACCGATTTCCTAATGTGAACACTACATTTTACTTTTCGGCTGAGCCAAATCAAAATTTTGAAAAACCTTTTTCTTAATAGCCTCTGTTTGCTTCCTTAGCAAACAAGCATTAAGTGTATACAGCCGACCCGTTATAACGAGTATCGAGTATACTGCAGCTGCTTGACACACAGCAGCACAGCATGCTCATTTCGAGCAAATCTGTTATTGCTGTAATCCCACTCGCCCATAACTCAGACAAATGAAAGCAGGCGTCCACAGTCAGGCTGACGGTGGCTGATAAATGTGTCCTTTGTTCCCTGCAGACATTGACATGTGGAGGAAATTATGATGCTAGCATTCGTGACTGGCCGACAAAGCATGCTACAAGAAGATAGCCTCGATGATCTTTTAAAATGTTAGCTGCCATGCTAAATTCGTGTTACTTGCTCGACACACTGTCCGAACCTCATCCTGGTGATCTTCTCCAGCTGTCGTGAAACCCACGTACCGAAAGCTGCTTAGGCTTTGAGTGCATGTAGGCTTTGAGTGCTTTGAGACATAGAAAATTATCCAGCTTACCACCCATTCAGTCCATGTGGTTTTATGGAGCGGCAGATGGGTATAAATCACATTAAATTACATTGGTCAGTTGCAGAAATGCCTTTTCGGGCAATTTCTGCACTAAGTCGAAAGAAAAACGCGTAAAGAGTCCTTCGGGCCAACCCAGAAATGACATATTTCAGGGTTGTGGGCTCTTTCGACCCAAGGCAATTGCCGGTGCTCCCCCAAGACCAGGGAAAGCAAGAAAAGACATACCTCACGTAATGCTAGTGCAGCATGCCGAATGGCTGAAGTATCATCGAATGTTGACCATTAAAATAACTTTGGAAGATTAAAAGAGGACATTTTCCCGCTCAAACTAATTGCTACCGATTGCATGTTCACGGCTTGTGGCAATGTTGTTGTTGAAATTTGTTGCTGAACTCCATGTGCACTGACCCAACATTACACCTCAATGTATGCAACCATGAGATAATCGTGGATTTTAAATTTTTCCACACGGATTTCGTGCAAATTTTGCACACCCTGCCCAGCAGATACCTTGTGGCCCTAATAATGGCAGATAAAAAGCAAGCTATGTCTAGGGAAATATGAAACAGCTAGAGCAGGCATAAAAAAAATTGCATTTCACAGAGACCTGCCACAAATGCATGCAAACAATGGGTGATAAGTCTCACTTATGACAATAGTCGGGTACTTTAGTTAGTAGAGAATGCACTGTAAGTACTATAACATTGTGCAAGCCGATTTGGAGACAAAAGCGAGTCACTGATGCGGCTGCTAACTGCATTACTAAAACTATGCCACTTCTCTGAACGAGCAGCAAAGCGAGATCAACTTTGCACCGAGCATACTAACAGCCAGAGCTTCTTGGCTAAAGCATTCTCACAAGCACCTTCTCACCCTAGCATTACTTCACAAGATGGAGATCCTACGACCACCAGGCAGGTGTGTTTACAGTACTCACGGGCAGCAAGTTTCGCAAATCAGCTTCCCTGAATCGGAATGGTATGTTTGACACGTGGAGTCGCCTTGGACACGACGATGCAGCAGACTCATTTCCGGCTGCACCTATATCATTGCTAAGCCCAGAAAAGCCGTTGTAGTTTTCTGTCTTGGTCACCTGAGCCTGCAATGACAAGCTCAGTCAGCACTGACGAGAGGCTGAGGCAGCAATGCTTAAAACTAAATGTAATGTCAGCAGATGGCTTGCAGCAGCTATACATCCCCCTAAATGCATCACCAAGGGTTCAGCTGAAGAGATCATGTGATGCAAGACGTTGGCGATGTAATTGGATCATGAGAATTAAAAAATGTCACCTAGTCCACTCTTCATGTCACTCATCCCAACTAGCAGTAGCACACCAGCTAAACCTTTACTTAAAAAATTTCCAGCTAGAATTTAGGGTAAATCACCCCACTGAGTCTATACTACTGCAAGTGTGCAATGATCTCATGAAGATTCATTTAAGGTATCTCTCGACAGTTCTGGAGAATCTTTCGGCTGCATTTGATACTGCTAATCACTCATTCCTTCTTGAGCACCTCGAATCTCATATGCACATCTCTGGCATTGCACTGCAATAATGTAAGTCCTATCCCTTAGGGAGAATTCGGGACGTAGATGACAACAGCCAAAGGTCATCTGATTATCTGCTTTAAGTATGGGGTACCCACGGATCAGTTCTAGGCTCACTGCTCCTGCAATACATACTCCCCAAACCCATGTAATCGCCAAGCATAATCTCTGCTTGCATTTCCATACAGATGACTGTTGTACCAGTCAGTGCTTTTGATTCACCCCTGTCAATCACCATCTCAAATTATCTGAGCTCTCTTGAAGCTTGTATTGCGGACACTTGGACGGCAGCTAACTTTATTCAATTGAATAACAAGACTAACTTCATATTTAGGGACAACCCTGACATAAGTAAAACTAAAACTTAACGCTAAAATTTGATACGGCCAGAATATCCCCATCAGCCTCTGCATGGAATATTGCTGTGCTATCTCAAAACAGGCAACCACAGTAGTGGCACAGTCTAGTCTGCCTTTTTTCGGCTACATAATATTGCAATGATTCGGTTTTGCTTAGATAAGGATATCACAGATAAGTTTATCGATGCATTTGTGACCTTCCATCAAGATTTCTGTAACTCTTCTAACTGGTCTTCCTGCCAGAGCAATAAGAGGCAAAAAGAAGTGGTTGCTCGAAAACTCGGTTGCTAAGCTTGTCTGTCGTGAACGTGACAAGTGCCACACACCACTTTTCTCACACCTGAGGTGCCTCCCCGTCAAGCATCTCATTGCCTTCAAGGTCCTGTCAATCATTTTAGAACCCTTCATTCTCGTGCTCCAGCATACCTATCAGATACCTACTCTGCCGACATCAAAGCATACCTCCTTGACTCTGCTTGTTTAGCAGTGCCTCAAACTAACTTCAAATCCTTTGACTGTGTCTCAAGTTCCTCTGCTCTCACTGCCTACAATTTGTGCTACTGGCTGACATCACGAAATCCTCTGCCTACACATTTAAAAGAGATAAAAAACTTGTTACAGCAAACTTTCCATCTGCATGTAAATGTGCTTTACATACTTACACGGGCTGAAATTGCACATGTAACTGCTCTCTCTAATAATTGTATACGCTTCCTTTCCAGCCAAAGTATAGTGATTAGAATGAGATTTGGCTCTCTCATGCAGGTGTGCAAATGCATAACAATTACTACCAACTACCGAATGCAGGTCGTCTGAGCACACAGATACCGTTGAGTGCCTGCACTATATGCTGACACAGAGTGCATGCACATGCACACAAAGCAGCAGCATGAACTGTCGAAGGTCAGGCAAGATAGCACTGGATCCATTGCCTAAGCTCAGCAGATGCTCAGTAAACATTACTAAGAGCATCAGCTTGAGTGGGGGGAGCATGCAGATAGAACCTTACAGCTCATTGCAATTATTGCTCTTATCTTGGACAAAATCAATACAAGGCTGTGGCAAGCCACCAAATGAGTCATCTGTAGCTTGCTCCACGAATGAAAGCCCTCTAGACTACTGCTCCTGTCAGCGTTGGCATCCTTAGCATGAAACATACTTCAGGCATAGCATTTCAGCTGTAACCCACGCTATACTTACGAGTTCTAACTGTTCCCTGACAAGCACTTCCAATTGGCTTCGGTCCCAAATGGGCCATCAAACTAGCAGCACCTACACGGTCAAATGCAGCCTCCCTTAACTAATCTTGTTTCAAGACCAGAAATAGTCGTTCCATAGCAACACTGCCTACGCACCCTCGGACACTCTGCACTCCAGCCTTCAGATCTTTTTGTCGGCTGTCTTGTGAATTGGCTGCCCGGAAGCATGCTTCATTGCTTACTGGTCATGCCGATACTCTGCCGAAATGCCAGCCACGGCCATCACTCTAGATAAAGCCGTCTTTTCCTTTAATAAGTCCTTATGCAAGGGACAACCGATGTCCCACAAACAGAAGGCAAGGCTCTGCCCGGTCACACAATTCTTATGCAACGGCGTCTGCTCTCCCACTTCAGACTGTTTCCAGCCTTCCTGAGCTGCTACTTCCATGCTACTCACTTCCTCGACTGCCCTCCTGACTCATGAATGCTTCTGACTTTCTGTTTGCTGCTAAGAAAAGAAGTCTGTTGGTCTCTTGTGTGTATCGTATATCGCATCGAAAGCCGCTCAGGCGAGTGCGCTATAGAAAACTCACTACACCCACTTAAGTCTTTGTAGCTTGGTGGAGTTTTAGAGAGATACATCACACTACGAGTCAATGATGGGTGCATCGTTTTAGTTCATGGACTAGGCTGCACTACGATCGACAGACTCGATAGGAGGGAGCACGAAAGAGATAAAAAATCTAAGGCATGTGAGACAGGAGCAACTGGGTCTGAGGCTGGACAAAAATGCATAGTGACACTAGACAGAAAAATTCATTGTGGCTGCACAGAACGATAAATGGTATGGTGACACTGGGCAGAACATGGGGGTGAGGGGGAGAGGGGGGGCTCCAAATGAGAAAAATATTGTAAAATAGGTTAGTTTAAGAAACTTCCAATGAATGGTTAAATTATTAGGAGCAACCTATGCACAAGTAGCACACTTTAACTGCACACATGGGGACAAGAAAATGAAACACTTCCACTACTTTACACATCACCAGATCATCTCTATGCACAAGACACCATGTGAAACTACCATGATTCAGGAGATAATAAAATTAGGATAAGAATAAAACAGCTATATAGATTCTTCTTTCTGGGCACTTTATACATGTTGGATAAGAATGTCAATAGCAGACAGTAGAATATAATCAGCATTCCTTGCTGCACTTAACATATCAGCCATGCTTAAGGTGGGAGAGCATAGAGAGCGGGGTGAACGTGACAAAATTTCTAGTAAAAAGATCGTGTGCAATGGGCTGTACAGCCCTCTGCACCTACCCCCAAGTAAAACTCAGGGCTCGATCTGACCACATAAGGCTTTAGCAGTCTCCAAGTTGCACACCATTAACTATACCCAGTGAGCAAATCCACATCTCTGTGGGATGTAGCATCTCTGCTATTGATATTGGATATTGGTCGTGGAGACCAATAGCAGAAATAGCATATAGAAATAAATATATAAAATACTAAAATAAATATAATATATATATATATATATATATATATATCATTTATATATAATAGCAATAAAATACAAATAAATACAGATAGAAGAAAGGCCTACCAGCTACCAGCTCACAAGATGAGACAGTGAGAGAGAGAGAGAGAGAGAGAGAGAGAGAGAGAGAGAGAGAGAGAGAGAGAGAGAGAGAGATCATGCACAGCTAAACATATCTGCCCTGGTCACACCCACAATATAACCAGCACTTGGTCATTCCTATAGCAAACCAGCTTAAGGTTTGTCCAACTCCCTGCTCAAGAAGTCCTAATTCATTAACGAACACACACACACACACATACACACACACACACACAGACACACACACACACACACACACACACACACACACACACACTCACACTCACAAGTACGAGCTTGCATGTACAAACAAGCACACATAGGACAGCAACCAGAGCAAGGTCGGACTTGCCTGAATACGTGCCCACTGGCCGAGACCCGGCCTGCAAGAGCAGTGCAATTACAGCGAACTAAGCCAAGAGTGGATTGATTCAGATCACTACAGCACTTGGGCAGTTAGCAATGATGGTTAAAGGGGTATCATGCTTGCTCACGGCTCGGCCTAGATCGACCTGCTATTTGATGTGTTTGAACAGACCTAATGAGCTTATGAGTCAATGGCTAGGCTGGAGAGTACACTATAGTAATGGTTTACAATGTTCAGGTTTACAGTTGCAGGTGATTCAGACACTGAAGCTATTATGCGTCCTACGAATGGTCTCCTTCAATAAAGGAGCAGTGAGCTCAACAGATCGGAAAATGGAAGAATGGAATCCCCGAACTACACACACTCGGACTGTGCTAGACCAGTCCTCTGATGTGCCGAGCTACCAAGTGCTGGCCACTTCCGCCGATCGATTCCACATCCAACTTTGGGACCTCGGGTGCAGCCTACACTTACCATATGAGTATGCAATGATGACCAAAGGGTGCCCACATGGGGGGTGCTGGCCTCCTTGGGCCCAGTGGGGCATGCACTGTGGCTTTCAGCACGACATATCACTTAAGCTTTCCTAGGATTGGTGGCAGAAAAGCCAAGATAATTCCCTTAGCTTAATCCTGTCTACCATTCTGCCATTTACACAATGGTCTATGCAAATTGCAAGGGCTGTGCTTCTGGTAGCAGTGCCCACAGCTACCATGTCTTGGCTTCAGACAAACATGGACAGGCTGAAAAGTCAGGGACACAAGTTTCAAAGCTCAGAATAGACCCACAACTTTACCATCAGCAATCTCCCTGACATTAATAGCACACTACGCATAGAATCGCGATAAGGACATGTCAGCACACGTTCAGACACAATACACCTATACTCCATGCAAGTGTATGAGAACCACAGAGAACACAAATGCATGGCCGTCGAATACATAATCGGCTGTCTGAGAGCTATTCAGTACATGCTCAAAACTCAGCTGGCCAGCAATTCCTCTTACAGAACCCAGTTAAGCAGACTGATAAAGCAGGCAGCTGCTGTGTCCTGACCACTAGCACAAGTACCACAAGTCTGACAGCTCTGTGGACCGTAAGTGATGCCTAAATCCCAACGCAAGTGGGCATCGTAGCAAGCAGGTTACAGGCAATTCCCACGTTCCAGCTCAAGCCAAAATACTGAAGCCCGCGATGGAGACTTGTCAGACGTAGGGCAAGGCCAGATATGCTGGACGAGCCAAGGGCTTTCGGTAGCCAAGCCATCCAAAGCAGCTGCTGGGCTTCCGGACAACATAAGGCAGACATGGTGTCTATCAAGTCGGCAGATATGCCGGGCTGTCTACTAAATACCACTGTGTGTCAGTCCCTGGTCTCGGAAGCATACGCGACCACAAATGGACGTGCATGCAAGCTCATGAGCAGCAAGCCCACACTCATACAATACAAACACTGAGGATACAATACGATATACATAATATTATATACTATATTATATGTGTATACATAATATATACATAAACACTAGGAGAAATCAAGTACTGCGTCTGTACGGGATACTCCGGCCGGCCTCTGGTTACTGAATCGGTCGGCAAAGTGTCCGGCGTCGACTAGTCCTCAATATTTCATTAGAGGATTGATAAGCCTGCCTAGTCGGCCTACTCCCAAGCAACGTCTGAGAGGCCAACTGTCGGCTTAGGCCAGCAACGCGCATTCACGCCGCTGTCAAGGTGAGCTGACAGGCTTGGGGCCGCAACATCGACGACCCCAAGCCGACCGGCCGACTGAGGAGGACTACCGAGAGGTACAAGGGTTCTCGGTCCACAGGTCGCAGCCCGTGTACACCCCCGGACCTCCCCCGGCAATACGGCCGTGCGCCCGCCCGCGCCTCCGGCGCAGCGCTGCGCCACAGAGAGTTCGTAAATAAACACGCAAACACAACGGTGCTGCTTACCGGCAAGCAACTGGTCTCTTTTTCTTTCAGTTCGTTTGTTTGGATTGTCGTTCTGCACACGGCTCCGTTCGCCGACACGTTAGAGCTCACCGGCGCACCGCTCTCCATCCGCTAAAAGAGAAGTTGGCTACTGTAGCATGTCTTCTAGCTCATAGCTCGCAACAACTGCCCCCCCTCGAGTAGCGGGCGAAAGCTCAACCTTCAGAGACCGATGTGCGGAACGGCGGCGGGGCCCTACGCAATTTCAAGCAAGCGACGGCGCGACAATGAATTGTTTTCTTTCCTGCTCAGTGCAAACAAGGCACCCTCACCAGCTATCGAGTGCACTGCGACTGTCAATACGTAAATCCGGTACACCGGGCAGCGTTCAAATCCAATAGGCAGCGTACAAGGACGGCCAACACAGCCTGCGTACTATTTCACGCCGCGACGTCGAATGAATTCGTATCACGTGATCCCAAGCGGCGTTACGCGGGTCCTTGTGAAGTCCCTGTACCGCCTCCCGGCTGTCCTACCTGCGTAGTCCGCCTAGCATCGCCTGTTGCCGCTCTCCGCGTGAAGATTCTTCGGATGCACTAGCTGCGGGCCTGCGCGCCGCCGATCAGCGTCCAATATTTCGGCTCCAGCCTCGGCTGGCTGTTAGGCGCTGGCTTACTCCGCCGCACGCCAGCGCGGCTCGCAATAAAGGCGCCTTAGCGATGCGACTCTATGGCTGTAGCTCTGTCGTCGGCTTTGAAGCGCACAGGAAATCCCGAGGTCCCAGATTAGATAGCGGCTAGGTGTACGGCATGAGATTTCTGCTAAGTCTTCTCTTATCTACGGCCATTTCTCGGCGTCCCGCCACCTCGCAGGACCTGTTGCGCGGTCGGCCTCGGGTGCGCCCTTCATTCGGTCCGTGAGCCGCCGCTGTCCGCAGCGAGAGAGACAGAGGGGCAGCGAGAGAGACAGAGGGGCAGAGAGAGAGAGAGGAGAGAGAGAGAGGCAGAGAGAGAGAGAGAGAGAGATAAGAGAGCGGGAGCTGCTGCCGCGGCAGCGGCTCCCGCTGCCGCGGTGTCTCCGGATCCTCGCGGCGACAGATTCTCTCGCTTCTTCGGCGGCGCCGAGGGGCGCGGCGACCATCTGCCGCTCGGCGCGGCGCGTATTGTGCGGCAGAGCCAATTAAACCTCCGCCGCCGACTGAGCGCCGGAGCCAGCGCCACTTAAAAGTAGACAGATGACACTCCAGACCTATCGGCGGGCGCGACCCATCCGGAGATCCTAACAATTTCTCAAATCCGTCGCGGCGCGGCGACGGTGGAGGGCGTCGGCTAATTGACGGCCAGCGGGGTCGCCTGCGGGCCTGCGGGCTGCGGCTTGACCGCGACGCGGGGCTGGAGCGGAGTTAGGCTCAGCGGAAGAGTACTGAAGAGCAGGAGCGCGGTACGCGTGGGTCACTCGTCCGCTCTGGGTCAAGGCCGTTGTAAACTGAAGCTGTTTCTCCGCATCCCGAGCTGTCTAGAAAGGAAAGAGTGTCAGTTCATGCACCCATGCGTGCGCATCGACGGTGCTAGCAGGCTACTGCTTATTGCATTTTCGCTTATCGACGCGACTCGACCGAGTGATGGCTTCGAAATTCGAACGCGAGGCCACCCTCGGAAACGTCCTGCTCGGTGAAGGGGAGGAAGCCAGGCAGCAGTCATCCTTCGAAACAGCAGTTTTCTCAGATATTTGCAGAAATAATTCAGAATTTCAAGCCGACATTCCACTACTCGGGGCATGCAACGCAGGTAACTCGGCCGAGGCCTTAGTCCGACCGAGGTTTTCATCGTGGGCGCCTGATCCCCTGATCCCGCGACAAGCTCAAAATCAAGAAAGCCTAAAATGCAAGGGAATTTTATGAAGCTTGTGCCTCAACTGACAAAGGGAGGATATTACGTACTAACCCTCCTTGCAGAAATTGCAAGACGCTGGAAAAAACTCGGAAGTACGATAACTTCTGATCCAACGGAACTCGGAATTTGGCTTGGGCTTTGAAGATTATTTTAGTCCTACTTAGCTTAATAAAATAATGATTGCTCCTCAAGGAACCCAGACAAGTCTTTTTGCATCACAGACGAATAACCAATCCAAATCTCACGTCGATTACTTCATCGAAATCAAACTTAAATAGAGCAGAAAAGTAAGAAGAAGAAGACGTAAAGGGCGAAAGAAGAAGACGTAAAGGTAAAGGCATAGTTGATTTAGCGCAGTCTTCTCATTTGTGAAGCAGCAGAAGAGAAGTCTTAACGGCTCTCAACGCCGCTTGCAGTGGGCAATACAGGATTGTCTACTGCAAGATTTGAACCCACTGGATCTGGATCGTGAAGAGCGAGCACCTTATTGCTGGGCTGCAAAAACGAGCCACGGCGATTTCAAACAAGGACTCCGACCTCCTACAGCTAAAACTAAAGTCATGTATACGTGTGTGTGTGTGTGTGTGTATTTATATACATATATATATATATATATATTTATATACACGCTTCCTTGAAGTAAATGTAAAGCGCCTAGAAAGCGATTGAGTTCCCTGAGGGCGCTATAACAAATGTATACATGTAAACAATAATATATACATATATTTATTTATATATTGCTGCTTTACTCAAAAGTTTAGACGGTGCTTAAGTACTTACCGGAGACAGCTACTGTCCCTGGGTCTTAAACTAGGGTAAGGTATTGCTATTAGTTACGAACACAGTTCAAGAGAAACGGCAGACTTTATAGATAATAATAATAATGATGATGAGTTTTTTAATCGACCTGTTCTTTTTTTGCTGTAGATGTCCAACCGATTTGCACCCTTCAGGGTTAGACCATAGTTTAAGTTGCACACGACTTCCCACGAACGCAGAAGTTCAGCACTTCACGCAGTCTTACCAGCTGCATCGTCTAGGCTAAGAAACTAGTTACGTATTTCGCCGTAACCTAGAAGTTGGAGTTATTGCCAGGGCCGATGACCGGGGTAGGAGGAATGAAGCTGGTGCCGACGGGGAAATGGGCAAACGGGGGGGGGGCGGGAGTCACTGGCGCCATTCCGTCTACCGGACGCAGTATTCGCTTCTAACAGGGGTGGGGGGTAACGAGCTGTCTGCAACAACTACGCCAGAGGGCACAGTCAAGCTCGCGGTTGGCTAGCTTAGCTGGGCACAACGGTCGTCCGTCACTCGCTCTGTCGTTCGCTCCTCGCTACGAGAACAAGTCTACCTGAATATGCACGTGACAGCACAGTCAAGCTGGCCGGTTCGTGCTTCGACAAAGGAATGCACGAGCAGATTCGCATTTTCCCTGCCGACTCCGAGTGCTCTCTCCAATGCCGCTCTCGTCACGCTTAGGCGTGGAGCTCGTGCCCTCGGCGTACGCTTCCGCGTCTGCCGTTTCGAATTATCGTTTTGTGACCGAGGGAACTTCGAAAGCGACGCTCTTAATTTAACGGCGGCAAAGCTAGCTTTCCTTTTGCTAGACACGCAAACGATGCACAGTCAATCTCCTGCTCGAGCGCAGGTATATGTATGTATGTATCTCCGTCTGCAACTCCACAAAGTCGCTTTGTGGGTGCTACGCAGGAGAGTTTTCTATAGCGCACTCACAGCCTAAGCGGTTTCGGTATGCATTCGGTAGCCAACAGACTTCATCTCACGCCACGAAGGCAGAAGGTGGGTAGCATAGCAGAGTCAGGAGAGTAGTTGAGGTTGTGAGTAGCTTGGAAGTAGCAGCTCAGGACCGCTGAAAAGGATGAGCCATAGTCGGCAGCAGGAGAGTAGTTGTCGTTGTGTAAGAATTGTGGAAGCGAGTTCCACAGTCTAGGACCTACAGTGCTTAAGCTGCTGTCGCCAACGGTCTTTAAGCGGAGGAATGGAACAGCTAATTTATTGTCCACGCAGGATCTGAGGGCGCGAAGAGGCTAAAACTGGTGCAGCAGTTCAGCTAGTTACGAAGGAGCCAAGCCGTGGCGGGCCTTGTGGGTCAGCGTAAGAACTTTGCTATGTATCCGTTGTTCAACCGGCATGCATCCTAACTCTTTTAGCAAAGGAGACACGTGCTCAAACCCCTGTATCCCGAGTTCCGCAGAGTGTTCAGCTTCCACTCGTTAGCCTAATCCACCGTACAGGACAAAGTACGCCCACATTCGGCGCGTGAAAAATCACCAGAAGTTCTAGTGTAGCATCACAATGCCGGCTTGAGTGTCCGCAGACATAGTTTTAATCCCAATCAAGCCGGTGAACTCGCCAGGCCAATTGTCCGGCAAGGACTCCATACCGTGCGACCTGAGTCGTCGAGTGCTCGAATTTTACCTCCAGTTTCTGTGTGATTTGACTTTGTCATAATAAGTAAGGCGTTCCGCGAGCTTCGATAGTACGAAGCTCGTGGGCTTCTTCTTAAGTCGCTGCCTGCCGTAAAGCTTGTCGTATGCGACGTTTCTGTTTAGTTTCGGCGTTATTTCGATTTTGAGTTTTCGGCACTGGGTGGCTTCCTTTGCTGCTTATTTATCGCGCTGCTGTATGCGATGGGTGCGTTTATATTCTGTTCGCGTTGCTCCTTTTTTGTTTCCAATTCGTCGCTGTGAAAACGCTCCGGTCCACAATGGCGAGCGAGCGCCGCAGGTTTTTGAATTGAAATTTACCATTGGACCCGTGAAAAATCACGGACAACTGCCAACTTTGCGTTGGAAGGCAGGCTTGATTGTCAGCTGACCAAGCTGGCGAGCCACCCCACTGACTGCCAGCTTAGAGCTCTTAGTTAATGGAGAGTAGAATCCATGTAGAAAAAAATGAAACCTATTTCAAATTAAATTTAATAGTTTTCTTATAAAAATGAACGTAAATTTAATTTTATAAAAATAATCATCGGAGTGAAGTAGAGAAATCAGCATCGAGTTGCTTTATGGAACGTGCAGACGTTCTGACCATCTTTTAATTTATACTCACTATATAGTAAGCCCCTCGTGAAGAATCGCGGGCAGATTCTATTTATACATGCCCATCGTCTATCAAAGGCAGGCACCGCAGAGCATTTTTAATTTCAACTAAGAGAGTGCATGCTGAAGCTAAATGTCTACATTAGAAAATTAACTCTCCCATTTTGACTCGACACTCATTATTGCTGTAACGTCGTGGTTGTACTGTAAATTTTACAGTGGGCATGATTTTAAGCATGACGTCAGGAATGTGATGGACTAGCTAACCAACTAACCTAGCTTATTATACGGGTTGATGATGATGAGTATTTTGAATAGCGAGCTAAAGGAACTAAATCTTTCACCAGGAGTTTAACATTTCTGCAAGGGGAACAATTACTCACAATAATTGACTAGCATGCAAAGCACACAAGAGGACACCGTTTGCCGATGGCTGGTTGGACTGGTCAGTATCCAGCCACTGAATCGTGCATCATTGGTAAGCACGAAAAACGTACACGAACAAAAAACAAGTTTGTAGGAGTCCGGGAATGCTAAGCAGAACGGATGCTCCTTTAGCTGGAACATGAACTAATGCCAAGTCGATAGTGTATTTAAGTCAATGCAGGTCAGTACAAAAGCCTATTGCCACACGGTCTCAATTTAGGACGTTGATCGGCGTGGGACTTCTGGAAGCCAAGGAGCAGGTGAGAGGTGTGAGAGCGAGCGTACTGCAGGAACTAGGAGCTCGGATAGATAGACAGCTGGTGCGAGCGAGTGACGCAACCCGTAGGCCGGAGCGGGATCTTGAAGTAGACGCGACGTTTGATAGGAGGCCAACGGAGTTCAGACAGAACAGGTTCGACGACAGGCAACTATGCCGCTGGCTGACGACAGACCAGCTGCTGATTTTGGCTCTACTTGCAGGCGACTATAGGCATTGACTGGAGGTCGGCTGAGTAAAGGAAAGTGATGTATGCGGTAAAACGTAGCTGATCTGGCAAGGCTGCTGGCCGTGGACAGGCCGAAGTCAGCAGCCCTGTGCCGAGAAGAATGGGACGTCTTTTTTTTAGCCCTGGAGTAAAGCAAGCCCACGTCCTATAGGGGAAAACAATGCCCTAAAAAAACCATGCTGGGCTGTCCGGGCTCTCCAGGAAACTATGCCAGGGCCTCGTACACCTCGTGTACCTCTTCTTGCTTTGTAGGCAGCAGAAGACGTGCCGAGCTGATCAAGCTCCTACCTGGATGGGAGAGGGGCAAGGGGTTGGAGGCAAGTGTACTCTGAGCAGGCACTGCTTGATGCACTGCAAAGTCATCAAATACGTCTCCTAGAGGGCAGCTGAGGCTTGCTCTCAACCACAGCTTATTAATAGTTCTTTACCCGCCGGGACATCAAGATAAATGCCATCCTGTCCTGACTAATCGGCTGTTAGGTCTATTACCACACGTTGGAGCCAAAAACAGCTCAGTGACCAGCGGTCGGTGGACACAGCCACAGCTCCAACCTCTCCAACTTCTGGCATGTCGGAATAGGTGGCATCTCGGTAGCAGTACTAGCTACAGTTCAAGCCAGTTGGTTACCCATGAAAATGCGATTGCAAGCGGGAGTTCGATCGACATGCAAACCTTACGTAAGCGAGGTATTTGATGCTTGGAACTAGCAAACCTGGCTGTAGTTCATTCCTGCGAGAATACCACAAATCAGCCCTGTAGGGAAGGCAAGCAAATTCTCTACACAAATGTAAAGCATCTAGAAAGAGATTATTTCTCCAGGGGCTCCATATCAAATAATTATTATTATTATTACAGCCAGCTTTTCACAGCTAGGTATTGGCTGCACTATGGTGCATGATAGCTGGACCCTGAAAGACTGCTCGCCATGGATAATAACCATAGGGAGGGATGATGCAAGAGCTGTCCTGATATAAACCAAATCAATCTGCTGAGATGAAGAACATTCATGGGAATAAATATATAATATCAGCTGATGTAACAGCCTCGTTTGTATAGCATCTGAAGGGGGATCTGGTTGAAAATCACAGCTGCTTCCGATTGGCAATAAATAATCACACACTGCAAGATTCGAAACCACGACCTCAGTGCAAAGAGCAAGAGCCTTACCCTCTGGGTCCAGGGGCAACAAGCTATAAAATGTATTATTATTGTTATTTTCTGGCTGAGCCCACTTTGACCGTAAGACTGTTTCCAATTTTTTAGTAACACTCGATTTGCCCATACCAACCAAGTAGGTTTTATCGTCATTCAATTGAGAAAGTTAGCTGCCATAATAAATCAGCAATATTTGTCAGCAATATATGCTGCAATGTAGTTGTGAGATTTGGAAAGCAGGGAGAGATCGAAGCTCAGATGCCGTCTGCATAAAGCTGAGTAAGCGACGATTACATCGGCAAGAGGGAGAAAACAAGGTGGGGGAAGGCATCTCATAGACCTGGTGGGGGGAAGGTACCCCATACATTAACCCCATACATTAAGGGCTTACCGGATGACCGACCATTCGTTGTCTGTTGACATCCAGGCTCTGCAATATCCAGCTAAATACACTCAAGCCTTTGAAGTGAAGTGCCAGTAATTCCCATGCGAGGTGATATGTGTGTACACGTAAGGAGTTGGTGATCAAGCACTGCCGAAAGATCTAGTACAACTAGAAGTACGGCTTTAACTAAGTCAGAATCGCGCAGAGGTCGTAATACTCTCGTAGCAGTGCTAACTCGGCGGATTGATTAGCTTTAAAACCTTACTGGAACATAGTTTCTAGGTTTGGTTTTTGAACACCAGAGACAACTCAGATATGTGATGGCGATGCACGTGGCAAACCGTGGCTGGGTCGGGTGCTCCTGCTTAGCTTGTGGCTTCAGATCTCGGTAGTTTTTGTCCAACAGAACTGGGTGGTAACTACTTAGCAGCAGCTCGCAGCCACATGAGACACATTGCTCTCACCGAAGCGAACACCGCCAAGCGATGGGCTCTGCAGTGGGCTCAGCAGATCCGTGCTGGCTTCTAGTTTTAAGCACTGGACCCACGGCACTTGGCCGAGGGACACGTTGAAGCGATTTGCTTACTAAACAATAGGGGGACAATTCTGCAAATTCAATGATCAAGTGCTCTTACGATACCAGCAAAGGCTTGTGCTCTGCTATACTGTAATCTGAAAACCATGTACCAAGACGGCTGAAAAAGAAAAGGCTGCCGATCGGCATCGTCAGATGTAAGGGAGCAAAAGGGGTCGCCGCTCCTCTGAGCTGCTACCAGATACAGCTACAGCTCGAGCCGGTCTTCATACACATACAGTAACCTACGACTCTAGAGAACACGATGCATCGTATCGGTTTTCTGCTGTCCCCCTGGCTTGTTATTAAAGCCCCGGCAGGCCAAGGCTGCTGTACATCTACATTGCTAAACTTGGACATGGAGGCTATCACCGCGCTTCAGCTCGCTAAGCTTCGCCCGGCGAAGCCCGCGATTCGTGCTCAGAGCACGATAGATGAAGCACGACGAAGCCTCGACTCCCTTCTGCCGGTTCTTTGCTGCTTGGCTGAGCCGACAGCCGAGCAGCACGAGAGCAAGTAAACGCCGCTTGGGTTTTAGGACGTCTGCTTACATCACCACCGAATGCCAAAGGTGGCGAAAAGAAGCAGCCATTCCTCTTCTAAAGACACATCCAGCAGGCAGCAGGCTAACGTGGGGTCGCTACCGTCGAATCAGCTCAAATCGCTTTTCAGTCAGCGGATAATCGAACACCTCCAGCAGGCTCTCTCTCTCTCTCTCTCTCTAGCATGGCCGACTTGTGGGTAGGTAGCCCTTCCCTCCCATTCCAGCTGGCTCACAGTGGCAGCTTAAGCGATATCTTGCAACGTATCCGAGTCGTGAGTCACATGCTTCCTGGGGTGGGGTGGTTTGTAATGTAATTTATGTAATGTATCTCCGTCTGTAACTCCACAAAGTCATAAAGACCATGTGGGTGTTGAAAGAGTGTTTAAAGACCATGTTGGGTGCAGTAGAGTTTTGTATAGTGCACTCACAGCCTAAGCGGCTTTCGGTATGCATTCGGCAGCCAACAGACTTCGTCTCACGCAACAAAGAGAAAGTGGGAAGCATAGCAGAGTCAGGAGGGCAGTTGAGGTAGTGAGCAGCATGGAAGTAGCAGCTCGGGACCGCTGAAAAGGATGAGCCATAGCCGGCAGTGGGAGAGTAGATGTCGTTTCGTAAGAATTGTGGAAGCGAGTTCCTCAGTCTAGGACCTGCAGAGCTAAAGCTTCTGTCGCCAACGGTCTTTAAGCAGACGGAGGAATGAAAATTTGAGCAGAGGAATGAACCAGCTTGCCTCGCTTCCTCGAGCTGGTCTCAGCAAGCTGCAGTCCTGGTCACGGCGGGGAAAAACCAGGGGTAGAGCGCTGCCAGTGCAGCCAGCGAGGCAGTGGCATGGCCACCCCTAGGGCCCGGCTAAGCGGGCGTCGACGAAGTAGACGAGCGATTCGCTAGCAGCCATCGACGAGTCTCCCGGCACGGCGCCGGCCCCACGAATACTGAAAAGCAAGGCAGCGCGGCAAGTCACGCCGCCCCCCCCCGCCTGCCGGGTGCGCACGTACAACAAGCCGGAGCATGCCGGTGGTGGGCAGCCCTCCGGTCGTTTCAGTGGCCGCTCACGAGCACGGCGGCCACGGTCGGGCCAGAGACAGCACAGCGGCTGCCGTGAGCTGCATCGGGCATGAGCGGGTGACACCCATGAGCCGGGGGCGGGGCGGATGCTGCTAGGACCAATATGGACTATATAGCCTCTAGTCACTGCCTGCCCGGCAACGCTGCAGGGCGAGCTAGTGACAACGTCGGCCGGTCAGCAGCCCAGGCGATGTCATCATTGAGAGGGGGAAGGGCGGCGGGCGTAGCCCCAGCGACGGCTACAGGGTCAGGCTAGATTGGCAGCAGCACTCGCGTGCCCACATACCGCGCGCAGCTCCCCTCCACCACGCAAAACAAATGACACTCCTTGCGAAATGCTGATCTGGGCGTTTGTTGTATCAATTTTATTAAGCCACAAATCGAACAATCCAATGGACCACGGTGGCAAAAACGAGCGAGAAAGAAATGGCAAAGGCAGCTTTGCCACGACACAGGTCATTCTGGTAAGCGGCCTCACAGCCAGCTCTCACACTGTCCGGCTACTTGAGAAAGCCAAGCCCATTAGCGAAACTTGAGCCAGGCATGGCGGCAGGCTTCGTGGCTGGCAAAGCAGAGGCCCGAGGTCATGCCTGGTTCGATCGTGCTCCTGCACTCAGGTGACACGAGGCAGTGGACGATGCTCCCAGACGCACAGCACGCCTCGTCGAAGCCGACTTCCGCTATTAGCCACTTTTTGGGCACACCACCGAGAGGGCAGATGGAGAGCTCTGTGCCACTCGTGCCTTTGGCCTCGTCCTATGCCTGCAAGCAAACGGAAGGCTTGAGGTAGAGGGCTCGCAAACGTGCCGACCGTGCAGATGCAGCCACCGCCACACTGATTCAACAGCCGGTTAGTGCACACTGATTCAACAGCCGGTTAGTGCGTGCCCTCGGGGATGGGAATCGATCCGGGCTGGCCTTAAACGATAATGAGCAGCAGATGATACACAGGCAGAGAGCCAAATTCGTTAGCTGGGGTAGCTTGCCTACAAGCAAGTGCTGCGTGGACCTTTGCTCAAAGGAGATCCCTCGGCATGCGAGGGATGAGTGGGCGAGCAGATGACGGGACAATGGTGCGCATCCACCAGCTCGTCGATACGCCTGCGTGGCTGGTGCATAAGGCGCTCGACTGGTGCCCTAAGCGGTCGTCTCTTTCCGGTTACTAGGGGCAGGCCCTCAACAACAGTAACCTGCTTAGGAATGTCCTACTGAGCAAGCTCCCCCCCCCATCCAAGCATCCGTTTGTTGGCGAGCCACTTTAACACGAGCTTTAAAGTCAGTGGGTCAGAAAGAGCGATGCCAACGGCCGGAACTGTTCGTGCAGCCTGGAAGGCGGCTAACTATTGCTGAGCCCTGGCTGTCCCCCACCAGCTGGAGCCGGTAGAGGCCATCGCGGTGCAAGCATAAACTTGCTTGCCGAGCCTAAGCTTCAGAAAAGGCTGACAGCGCTGCGTTCGGCACGTTTGATGCCCGCGCCAGCTCGGAGGCATTGCTCGTATCTGTGCAACTTCGAGAGAGCAGCTAGCTGCCGGCGTAATTGCTACGGCTAATCGTCCAGAGGGAACATTAGCAACTGCTCTGCAATTGAGTTTTGGGCAAACCTGGGCATGCTCCAGCCCCTCTGATGATTGCCGATAACACTATGTAAATGTCCTACACGGACGCACTTGAAGCAGACAATCCTATGGGCCCTAGCTCTCTCCACTTACATTGACCAATGGGGCATTTCGACCAACTGGGCCACGCGACATGCTGCTGAAACCATAGAGTGCTATTTATCGGCTGCTTCTGGCACGGTCAACATCTGGCTCCATCCTTGGCTTAATGGTGGCTATGCCCGTGCCCTTGTGTAATCTGCTTACGTTCTCAACAAGAAGAGGTAAATAAAGGGTGGTTAAGGGTGAGACATGGCAAGACAAGACTAGTGGTAGAACAAGCCCTTATGGAACACCCACTGAGCCTCCCTCACTATGACTGAAGCTATGTCTCACTTGTCTTGGTAGCTGAGCCCGGGCTTCAGGTGCTGGAGGCAGGCATCCAACGACCAAGCCATTCCAACAAACGACTGGCGTCCAAGGTGGCGCGCCTACCCATCTACGGAAATTCTCTGTGTCTGCTTCACGCAGGCCGGCGCTGACTGAGCCTGGCCCTTTTTTAAGGCAGCCTCCCGAACACACGCCCAAGGTAGCCACGGCGACATCGATGCCTCCCCCCCTTGTCAAGGAGAAGAGCATACACCCTTTCTTTGGCCCGTGACAACAAGCGTGGCAGAGACAGTCCAGGTGCACAAAAGAGAAAACCAAGAACCGAGGACTTTAGGAAGCTCCCAACTGCTGCAGCCATTCGCCTGCCACTCGTAGGGCCACCATCTTTGCATTCTCTTTGCATTATGCAGGTTCCTAAGGGTGTCACACACTCGCTCGCTCTTGCCTCGGCTGGTGGTGTAGGCAACCTAACCAAAACGCTCGGTGACAAGTGTCACGTTATGCTAAGGGCAGCTGAATGAGACCCAGTCAGATGACAGGTACAGATCAAGTGAGATCTTGCCGATTGCTACCACCAAGGCAGACCAGACTCTTCCATTTTCGCACAAAGTCTTTCCAGGGTCAAGCATCGGGCCAAGTAACAGACCGGCAGCCAGGGACCACAGCCAGCAGGGCTAATGCCGAGACGCTACAGAATGGAGTGAAGAACAGCAGGCAGGCTACTACATTAGGCAGACTGTCACCACCGAGTGACCGACTCTATTTTTGCAAATGTCTTAATGAGCAGCGCTTTGGCTGACCTCGACTTGGCATTGTGTAGCCCACTGCTTGCTGGCCTACGGGCATGTGCATTCAGGCGATTACATCTGGTGCAAAACTCTGCAGCTGGGCTTGTCTGTCGTGAGAGTCGCAGTTGCCACATCACACCACTTCTCGCCGACCTCCACTGGCTACCAGCCAAGCAACGGATCGACTTCAAGGTTTTGTCTCTCACTTTTAGGTCACTTCATTCTTTGGCTCCAGCATACCTATCAGATCTACTCCCCCCACCAGGCCAAGCATCGTACCACCCTCTTTTCGGTATCCAAAAGTTTACCAATACCTCGTCCAAACCTCAAATCCTTTGGAGATCGTGCATTTAGTTTGTATGCTCCCAAAGCCTGGAACTCACTCCCGACTTTGCCGTCACAGCATCCCTGACTTGACCACATTTAAAATAAATTACACATGTTCCTCTCTGGAGGTTACTTTTCTAACCAAATGTGCCAACCCTGGAAACTGTTGAAACATGCTCACCCACCAATTACAACAACAGTGCTGACATTGTGGCATAGGCAGATGAGAGAAAAATGCCCGGCAAAACCCTTCACTCTACTGGAATGATCTAAGGGGGGGGGGGGAGTTGGTGGAGTCGCAGTGAGCAAGCCTGCTTACCAAAGGGCTCTTTCTCTTTGCAGCAACATTTAGGCAGCCCTGTCCCTACCAGCACAACGGCAATCGGGGGGGGGGGGGAATGCGGAATTAAAAGTGCAATCTTTACTTCACTAGTTGACAGTGCTGCGTTTCCCATCTCCAACACGGAGAACACAGCCAGCAGTCCTTTCCTATAGATGGAACTCCAGTTGTGGCATGCAGAATCGCCAGGTATTCGAGCGAAGCCTGGCTAATCATGCATAAACAATCAATCGGCTGCAGGGCGCTGCTGCCTAATCTTAATCTGACCCACGGGAGCAAAAATGCTAATGCACTGAGTACGGCACCATTGGGTGCTACCACTGATGATGGCTAGCACTTGGCCGTTCTACCACTTGGGTTTCGGTCGATGCCATTAGTCCCCAATCGGCAGCTGATGCAGCAGATGGGTCACCAGCATGTCCGTCTGCTGGCTACAGGGACCATCTCTGATCGCATTAGGATACCCTCCGGGCGATTAATTAATACTCTTTCCAGGGCAGGCAAATCAACTGGCACTCGAGCATACGAGAGCTTAGATAGATGCCTGCTCAGCAAGGTGGTCTGGTGAGGCTCAGTGTCCTTCCTGCCACAGCTGCTTGACATTGGTCGGCCGAGAAGTACAAAATGCTTCTCTTTAATCTCTGCGGATCTGAAGCTGCCTCGACTGAAGGAGGAATGATAAAAACTGCCAACGAAAATAGCTCCTGGAAGAAGACATTGCATGATCCTACTTTCGACCACTCGGTGCAGTTACCCGAAGAGAGCACCCGGATCTTAGAAGCAGCGTGGCTGCTACGGCTGCAGCTGGTTAAAGTGCAGTGGCGCTTACAAATGAAGCTCAACATTTTTGTGCTGCACGTAGCAAAAAGTGTCACTTTAACAACGGCAAAATGAAGCATTAGGCAAGACATGTATTCTGGTACAACACCATGGGTCGCACTTGCAACAGGTACAACAGATGGCTTACGAGAAGCTAGCAGAAGACAGAGTAAGTTCACTGGGGAAACCAGGCTAGCATTGTCTAATGCAAGCCGTCACATGGTACCATTCGTAATAAACTATGGCTTGATTGGCATGAATTGAATTGCATGGGAGACCAGCAAGAGAAAAACCACAACTCCCACGCCGGTATTCTCTCTGGTACACTTTCCGTTGCATATGTTCGTAAATATTCCCAATGAGGCTCGGCTTTTATATTGGACAAGCAAAATATGATCAACAGCCGACGACCGTCGTCCATCACTTTGGGCAGCTCACTGCCAGTCATTTTAACAACCCAGACTGTGACATGTGTATAACTGACAAAACAGACATTCGCCAGTTTGAGATGGTGTAGCGTATGCACCACTTTCGCGATCGCATAGCCGGGATTTTGAGAATGCAAGACCTTGACAGTATATTCAGACAGCACCGTGCAGATTAACAAGGATGTATTAGCAAGGACGTACCAGACATGTTCCTATCTACAGGATAAGCACTTGGAAAAGGCTACTTTGAATGCCTTACAAGGCTGACCGATTACAAAGCTTGCCTCATCAATTTTGCCGGGTGAGCAGCTAACAGCAAGTGTCCGATGAGCTCAACGACCGTTACTGCTTAGCCACGTTGTTAAATACTGTTGTAAGCTGCATGTTTATCAAAAGCTTACTGTTTCAGGCCATACATTAGCAACTCTTGGCAGCAATCTGGCTTGGAATTCATGTTTCTGAATGAAAAGATAATTTTGCCTTTATTTCGCAGGGCAACAAGGGATATCGACAGGACTGCACCCGACACTTTTGACGGATGCACACACAGCTCGGCAGCTGAAAGAAAGCATCTCCGACAGAGAGTAATGCTTCATTCAGGCAGCCTAAACCTAAACGCTTTAGATCAGAACTAGAGAGCTGAATAGGGGGTAGGAAGGGATTTCCATTTCTCTACCGAGCATGCAATTAATCTACTGCCGAAAAAGGGCTCTGTGTGAGTGAGACCAGCCGTGGAGACACACAGCAACGGTGAACCATAGCACCTTCCCAAACCATATCAAGCTTCTGCTGTGAATTCATTCGCTCCCATGCCTGCCTTTAGCTTTCTTTCTCAATGCATGGAACAGCAAGGTCACATTCTGTTCACCCTTCAGACCTACATCAACAAGGTTAGATTATTTGCAACTGCCCTTCAGCTCCACTGCATAAAGGGGAGTTTAGTCAGCCATGACCGTTTACCTGACCGATCTCTGTCATCGATAACCCTTCAGCGACTCAATTGCCATACAATGTCATGAGAGAGCACAACTGCAGACAGCCCACTGTACAACAATGGCATAATGTTGCCTTTGGAAAAAGCACGTCGGACCCTGGTGACACAGTGTGAAGGTGGACACAGGCTTTCACCAGCACTTCACCAGCACACTGGCAAAACGGGGTAGCAAAACGGGGAGGGGGAAGGGGTAGCTGCCTCTGGCAGAGCCTCAGCAACCAGCAAGCCACTGGGCAGAGCCAGCAATGCTATTCATTCTTCGGCTGGAGCTGGCTAAACCTACTGCCTTTTGCCAGCAGCCTACAATTCTGTATCCGGGGTGGGGACGGACCGGTTGGGCCGTTATGCAGCATTCCAGATGCTTTTAAAGGTAAAGATTCTAAAGCAAACTCGGGAGACAAATGCCTTACCTGAAGAGTTTCCTTCTTTCCGATTCCTAATGTGTCCGATACTATGGGACTATCTTCTAGTCGATATCACTAAGGTCGCCGGAGAACAAAGCAGACAGACCAGCTGACGAGAGTACTGCAAAAGTGGTTGAAGTTCACACGACTAATTGTGCTAGTGCCGTTGCTCCTGAGGTCAGTTCCGAGGCTCCCGATATCGACCTCAAGCAATTCCATAATCTGCACCACCTGGGTGTCGACAGGATGCTATACTTGGCGAGGCCATGTCACCCTAATGCGAACATCAGCATAACCGATGTAGAACTGCTTGTTCGTTCTTGTCTACGCTGCAGAACAGTGGATCCATTGCCGATTTCGTGGCAGCGAGGCAGTCTTGAAGCCACAGAACCCTGGTCTCGTCTTGCGATCGATGTCACACACTACCGAGACGAGAAATATCTGCCGCTGGTGGACTGTGGGCCCAGCAGATTTCTGCTAAGGCAGCACATTCCTAGTGAAGAGGTGCGCTTTATCACAAGAGTGCTGGAGCAAATCTTTTGCGAGAGAGGCCCACCTGCACAGCTTCTGATGGATAACAGTGCCTCGTTCCGATCTGAGGCTGATCGGGGTCTCAGCGAACGCTGGGGTGTTGAGACCATCTACCGGTGTGCTTACCGACCAGAAGGCAACGGCATGGTCGAACGCATGCATCGGACTGTAGAGGGCATGGCAGCTCGTACCTGTAGAGAAGTGCTAGATATCACCTGCTCAGCCGACAATGCCTTCCCAGATATGAGGCGAAGATGATCTATGACGAGGCAGAGGAAAGGGGCAGCCACTAGCTTAGCATGTGGTCGGAACTGCAGCACCTGCAAGTTAACGCACCTTTGATCACACTCGAGACTTCGATGAAGCATATAACATATACATATATACATTTATATTATACACATGTAACATTAACACACACACACACACACACACACACACACACACACACACACACACACACACATAAGTATATATATATATATATATATATATATATATATATATGTAACTATAGAAATATATATATATATATATAATTCATTACCTTATTTATATATATATATATATATACATGCCTGCCACGAAAGGCAATAGCAGCAAGTGACTCAGAATCCTTAGTTCTTTTTACAATACTGATTAGTGAGGAAGTTAATGAATTATATATATATATAATTCATTAACTTCCTCACTAATCAGTATTGCTATATATATATATATATATATATATATATATATATATATATATATATATATGCTATTGCCTTTCGTGGCAGGCATGTAACTGACAATCGAAATGCTGCCACCTCCAACTGACCGATGACGATACCTTATGCCGAGCCACTCCTGCACAAACCGAAAGCACTGTGCCTCGAGCTCGGCCTCTTCCTCGGTCAAGAGGGTGCACAAACGAGCTGTTGCACTGTTATGTTAATATACTGTCTGCCACATTGCCGACTCAATATTTTGCAGTGCGTGACTGATGGCACTAATTCAACAGTGGCGACGAGGATGGGATTCGAACGACACGCTGCGTGTAACACGGCTCGATCTGGTACGAGAGCTCTGCCAGCGTCCGTCTGGGGAGCAGACGTATGCCGACTCCGTCGCAATCGCTGAGAGGATGCACCAGCAGAAAACAGTTTCGGAGACTCGACGAAAGGTATATAAGCAACCTTCTGGGTAAGTGTTATTCCATACTAAAGCTGGACTTAGCTCATCGTAAACCGGCGGACTTACAGCTACTGGACTTTGTGGCACTTACTTGTCAGGAGGATTCTTCCTCCATCCTCTGCCTGTGGTTTGCTACATTTGCGGTGGATGTATCTATTCAGGCAGCATCTGTAAGAGCTTTGATACAAGCACTAGTAACGAGACAAATTTTCCGCTGTTTAACAGGTCTGTGCCACAAGTGCCTGCCAGGACGGTGCCGGAGCGGCAGCAAGTGGTGGCGACGGCGGAGCCACAAGCGGCAGCCTGCGCCGCAGCGGCCTGTGAGGCTGCGGTTTTCGAAGCTGTGGAAGAGAAGGCACTGATCCGCAAAACGGCTATTCGCGAGGTTGCGCACAAGAAGGTACCAGTACCGTGCTACGGTAGTGCTACGAAGCCGGTCGGCCGTGCTACGAAGCCGGTTTGTTCTGCCAGAGCTGCGATGATGGCAAGATGAGCCGGCTATGTTAAAGCAGCCACCAAGGCAACGAAGACTGCCAAAACCCGTGCGGCACAGTGAGGAGGCATGCGCCTAATCCCTGGTTGTGTGCGTGACTGCCTGCACAAATTCAAGAGTGGCATCGTGTTAAGCTCGTTTGGCTTAAGAAGATCGGTACCATAAGACTCTCAGAGCTACCTACTAGAGAATGTGTCCACATGTATGCGACCGGCGACATACTCCTCCACATCATGCCTCACATTGGGTAGGGGGGCCTAAGACGGTTTGGCAGGTGCTAAATACCCAGAAGAAGAAAACGTGCATTGGCGACATCTCTTGGGACACCCATCTACCACACAATCCAAAAAATGCTGATGACGATCAACCGTCTCCTCAACCGCTCCCAGATTAGCTCCTTACCTGATGATCCTTGTGATGATCTAGCCGATCGCTTATCTCGATTCTTTGTGCAGAAGATAGACAAGATCAGGGAGTCCATGCCTGCGATGACAACATCACCACTAGAATGCTGTTCCCTGATTCCTGGCTGCACCTCAATGTCTACATTTAAGCAGGCCACTAGTGATGTAGTCCTGAAGTTCGTATCCCAATCAAAGAAGACAACAAGTGCTCTGGATCCTATTCCCACTGTCCTGCTCCTACATTGCATTGATCTGCTGCTGCCATGCATAAATAACATCATTATTATGTCATTAGCCTCAGGTCATGTCCCAGCACCTTTCAAAAAAGCTGTAGTCAGGCCACTTCTCAAGAAAGCGACCCTAGACCAAGAGAACTTGAGCAACTACCGCCCAGTCTCCCTTCTACCATTCCAATCAAAGACACTGGAACGGGTTGTGGCAGACCAGCTAAACTCATATATCGAAACTTCAAACCTTGCTAGTAAGTTCCAGTCTGGCTTTAGAGCTAATCACTCCACAGAGTCAGCATTGCTTAGGGTATACAACGACCTACTTAGGAATGCAGACATGGGTCAAGTGTCTCTGCTTGTTTTGCTCGATCTTTCGGCAGCTTTTGATACTATCGACCACAAAAGTTCTTCTAGAGCGCCTCTCATCTCGCCTGGGCACCACTGGCACTGCTCTGCAATGGTGCAGGTCCTATCTCAGTGGGAGACTCCAGAGTATTGACGTGAATGGACAAAGACTATCCGATGTACCTCTGCAATACAGGGTACCTCAGGGCTCCGTGCTAGGTTTAGTTCTTTTCACGGTGAATACTCTCCCTCTTGCTGATGTGATTGCCAAGCACAATCTAGGCTTTCACTTCTATGCGGATGACAGTTGTACCTTTGCTTTGATCCCTCCCAGCCTTCGAGCACCTCAAATTCTCCCAACTCACTTGCATTGATGACATCCGCACATGCATGGCAGCAAATTTTCTAAAATTAAACGATGATAAAACTAACTTACTAGTTATGGGCAAACCCAGTGTGATTCAGAAATTGGAAAGGCTGACACTCAAAATAGGCTCTGCCAGCATATTTCCTGTTGAATCAGCTCGAAATCTAGGTGTCATGTTCCAAAGTGACCTCTCGTTAGACGACCATATCAGCTCCACAGTCAAATCTGCCTATTTTCAGCTTCATAACATTGCTAAAATTCGGGCTTATTTAGATAAGGATACCACGTCCAAGTTGGTCCATGCATTCGTGACATCCTGTGTCTCGACTTCTGCAACTCACTGCTTACTGGCCTCCCGGCATGTACGATGCTGTGTGTCCCTGTTGCCTCTCGGCCACTGGTGTGCAGTGCCCAGCTCTCGGCGGGTGGTTGGGCGGTTGGCTCGGTGCAGCCTTTGATGTGGGAGGGTGTTTGGGCAGTTGGCTCGGTGCGGCCTTTGATGTGGGCTTGTGGCTCACAGCTGTGGCTCACCACGGATGCACTCCCTTATCTGTGGTGAGTCAGCCCCTAGCTCTTATATGTACCCGCTGAGGAATAAAGACGAGAGTCTCGTTCACCACTCACGTTCGCCCGCTCGTGTCTTCGTGAGACTCCACGAGCACTGCCGCAGCCGGAGACAAAGTAACATAACAACAATCAAGCGATTGCAGCTGGTGCAAAACTCCGCAGCTAGGCTTGTCGGTCATGAGCGTCGCAGCTGCCAAATCACACCACTTCTCGCCGACCTGCACTGGCTACCAGTCAAGCAACGGATTGACTTCAAGGTTTTGTCGCTCACTTTTAGGTCACTTCATTCTCTGGCTCCAGCCTATCTCTTAGATATATTCGTACCACCCGCTTTTCGGAATCCAACTGTCTACCAATACCTCGTACAAACTTCAAATCCTTTGGAGACCGTGCATTTAGTTCGTATGCTCCCAAAGCCTGGAACTCCCTCCCGACTTGCATCAGAACATCCCCTGACTTGACCACATTTAAAAAGAACTTAAAAAAACACACCTATGTAGGACAGCATTTAGTGGGTCCTGTGATTCGTCCTTCACGTGCTTATGTGTGCTGACACTGTGCATGCTGCCACTAACCACACTTGCATGCTGACCCTGTGCATGTCACCCCTAACGATGTTATTCATGTTGTTTGTTTATCAAGCATGATATTACTCACCATTCAATTGCATCTCCCTCTGCAGCAAATGTAAAGCGCCTAGAAAGAGATTAAGTTCTCTGTGGGCGCTTTATAAAGTGCATTATTATTATTATTATTACCACCAACTGTCGAGCCGGTTCGGAATGAACAATGGCTGGACAGTGCAACAACAATGCATGCATGGAATGTAAGGGCTGCCGGAATAATATTATATGGAAGAGTCACGAGTGCTACACCCCTCGATGCCGGCAGCAGACTGGAGTTGGTGGACTGGGCTTGGCCGGGGCAAGGCTTCGAAACAATACATTGTAGATGAAATATACTGCAATATATTGGCAACATTATATTGTGCTGATTCGTTTGACAATTCCAATATATAGTATGAGATTGGTTGACAATACCAATATATCTGACAATATATTGTAATATATATTAAGGCATTATAAAACTATTTGTCTGTCACGTGATACATAATACTTAAAAATGCATAAATTGACTTCACATTTGAAAAGATCCAATTAAAATCAAATCCGGACATATATCAGTAGAAATCATTTTTAACCAATCACAATTGTCCAAGTGCACAATCGTGGTGGCGCCATTTTTTTTTTATCTCGGGAGGTCGCCAACTTTGATGTCGAGTTCAAGTTCTCGTCCTACAGTCCCACCTAACAACAAGAAGGTCTGTCAGCTTTACCTAGGCAAGAATCCTGTTGGTTCTGAAGCCAATACGTGGAAATGCACTTGTGGAACTGTTCGCAAACGAGACTTTAAGCTCAGCTACACAAATCTGATACCCTACATCAAGCAGAAGCACCCGAGTTATCTAGAAATGTTTAACTTGGCGCAATAAGCACGTGGAGACGGCAAATCCGAAACAGTGTCATCACCGGAACTGAACAATCAGTATCTGGACAGACCACCTTGAGTACATGCTTGATAGTTGATCAACCAAGGTATTCAAATGGCTGGAATTAATCGCCAGGGATGAGCTCGAATTGATCTTTTGCGAAAAAAGCTCAACCGAAGCAATACAAAACTGCAACCGAGCTCATTCAAAAGACTCAAGAAATATATATTCAAGCTGGTGGAGGCGGTGGAAAAAAGATTTCTGCCGAGGTTGCTACTTCTACCCCTTTCGCTCTAGTGTTTGATGGCTGGTCTGAGGATTCAGCACACTTTATTGGTCTTTTTATCGTCTAGCCTGGCAAGAAGCATGCTGCTGATCCTGAAATTCATCTGCTAGCCTGTGCACCTCTCCTTGACGAGACGAATTTTACTGCCGAGAACCATGTTCATCAAACCGACACTTGAGTGGTACTCCTTGTCTCTCGACCCCCTTTTCTATTTGGTTGGGGACAATTGCTCAACCAACAAGGCAACAGCATACCTTGGTGTGCCATTTCTGGGATGCCGAAGTCACCGTTTTAATTTGGCTGTTGAGGCATACACAAGCACATTCCTCACAACTGAATCGGAGTTGATTGGGAAGCTCCTGTCAAAGTTGCCAACACTCAGTTAGGTCGATTGTTCTTGATGAGATCCCTTCACCCAGTCAAGTGCAACGTCACCCGCTGGACAGGCGTCCCAGATATGATTCAGCGCTTCGAAAGACCCCTTCCAAATCTTGATGAGGCAGAAGATGAAATAATGGACTTTGTCCCCACAGCTGGGCAGAATAAGAATATTCGGGATCACAAGCAAGCATTGGCCGATTTCAAATCTGTTTTTTTATTCACGAAGAACATACTATTGAACAATTATTGCTACCTGCAGCTCAGGACTCGGAAGAAGCTGTAGATGATGATGCTCAATTCTCTTTTGCTAAGCGACAGCGTGTTGAAGAGAAGAAAGCATGCAGCAAGTACATCAACACGTGCTTCTTGCTTCCAGCATCATGTGAGGTGGAGACTTTTCTCCCTGGCAAAGTGAGTGCTCTGTCCTCAACGTCGAAGTTTGCAACCCAGAGCCTTGGAGACGCTGCATTTTCTTAATCAAAACAAGTTACTGTGGAATTTGGCTCGTCTTGATAGTGAATGGAAATGGCTCAGAGACAGCTGATGTAGCCGAAGAAGACTATGAAGAGGATTGGTAAAATCAGACAATAAATTGCAATATGTGATGTGTAGGATGTGCAATATACTGCATCGGTGGCATAGAATATTGCAATATACTGTATTTTTGGAATTGAATATTGCAATATATTTATTGCTGAATATCAGAACATTGAATACAATAACAATATTGTTGTGTGCAGCCTTGGGGCGGGGTGGATTCTGATAACACAGTGCATAGTGTTGGAGCCAGGAGACTTGTTGCTTGGTCGCGCTACCCAGCCCGAAGACAGGTCGTGCAAGGGCTGTCATACCACGTTGCCAGGAACTGTGCACTATGCTGGCATCGAAGCAGGTTAACCTTGTGCTTGCGGTGAGGCGAGGCTGAGCACATCGCATCCGTAAGTTCGAGCGATGCGATCGCCACGGCTCACCCAGAAAACGAGTATGGAAGCTCGAATTAGTGCTAGGGTGTACCCCCCCCCACCCCAGTGAAGGCACAACTACCTTGAGAGTGATAGCTGAGCTTGGCGGGCGTTCGGCAAAGGCTCTCGTTGACACTGGCTGCTCACGTTCTATCATATACCGAAGCTAACTGGTGCTTCGTAGCTTGAGCTCGGCAGCGAGCACGGCATACTGATGGACGGTGAGAGGACTATGTGCAGATATTTCTGCGGCGTGGATGTCGACATTTGCTGAAAACTGGTGCATTTCAGCGGCCATGTGACCGACATCCTGCTACTCGACACAGACGCCTTGCGGCAGCTTGGAGGCGTGCAAGTCAGCACCACCCGAAAACATGTCGAGTTGTTTGGTGAGATGCTGTGAGGGTACATGACGTGGGGGTGAGGGTACATGACGGTACTGAGGGTACATAACGGTACGTGAGGGTACATGACGGTACGTGAGGGTACATGACAAGGGTAAATGACATACTTCGAGCACTGGGCAGAGACCCTACTAAGGCTCAGATTACCTAAGCAAAGGCAGGCTCTTGAGCAGTGGAAGGGCAGACGATGACTCAGCACACGACTCGGAAGTCCGGCACAAATCCATGCATTGTTGGCATCTGCAAGGACATGTATCTACCACAAATTTCCGCCAGCTAACGAGTGGGTTCGGAACAAAAAATGGCTCAACAGTACGAAAAACTACGCATGCTGGAATATAAGGGCTGCCGAAGGAGTACAAGGGAGAGAGGGACGCGAACCTGTCGATCGCCGATGAGGATTTCTCTGCGATGTTTGCTAATTGTGCTTGGATCGTGTCTTGGGTTTGGAGAGATAGCAAGCACGACCCCATAGAGGCGAATCATAGCTTCATACCTCATTGTCCAGTCCACTCGACATGTATACCAAGTGGAGGTAGAAGGGTGGATACTGTTCGTTCGGCTTGAATACACACCCTTATTGCCATTTGCTAACCCACGGTCGAACAGCTAGTAGATGTAGCCAAAGGACGGGCCGGTGCCTAACACGTCGGTATTGTCCTCGGCTAACTCACCGTTGATGAGCTGTGGTTGAGGGGGAGGCGCCTCAAACAGTTCGAATGCTGGCGGAGGAGAGGACGCTGTCTTCGGTAGCGCTGTATGCAACCGCAAGAAGACACGTGTCTCTCTTTGAGCCCAACATAACACATGTCACTGTGAGCCTGCATCGGTGTTCTGCGTGTTGTCTCATATTATGAGAGTAACAAACTACAAGCTCTTCCTGCGGATAAGGATTAGTCTGAAAGTAATACTGACGAAAGCAATTGCACAATTCGACGGCAGCAAAGACCTCGGAAGACCTGAATCGATTCGAGAGATTGGCCAAAACTCAGAGTTGATGACCTGGAAATTTTTCTGCTACAATTTTTTACACGGCAGGGCATAAGGCGTATACGAAGGCATCCCTGATTTGGCTAAGGAGGTCTATGCCAACGCAAAGAAAGCGCTGCTGACAGCTCGCCAAATTGCTTCGATGCCTACGAGGAATTCGCCTCATCAAGGCGAAAATGTGATTTTTTTTGGGTCAGACTTGAATCGGGTGGCTGGTAACTGGTGATTTAGTTAAATGCGCCTTTATTGCTGGTCTGCCAGAGGCAGCCAAGGGGCCAACCAAGAGCCAAGCCTCATGCAATCACTGACATGCCGATGCATATTCTTATCGAGAAGGCTGACGTCATAGTGAAGGGGAGCAGCACTCCTAAGGTGGCAGATAATATCTTTTCGTCCGGTGCTCGTTCGGTATGACCTACCTAGGCACCTGCTCACCTGGATGTTGCGTGTTTCCGGTGCAAGGCCGGCAGGCACATGAGTCGTGACTTTCCTTCTAAAGCCGAGCGCCGTGGCTGAGAGAAGCACTGTTACGTCTGTGTGAGCTGTTGTATGCTCCTGTTCTCGGCCGCTGATGTATGCTTCTCGGCCGCTGATGTATGCCTCGCCTGCTGCCGCCACGCCACGTGGTTGAGCCATTGACTCGGTGCAGCCTTTGACATAAGCATGTGGCCCACCACAGATGCACTCCCTTATCTGTGGTGAGTCAGCCCTCCCCCAGCTCGTAATCAAGATAGTCTCGTTCAGGGAATAAAGATAGTGATAGGGAATAAAGATAGTCTCGTTCACTGCTCATGTTTGCCCACTCGCATCTTCGTGAGACTCCATTAGAATAGCCTCCGCCGGAGACACTTGTCACATAACATTAGTAGCAGAGAATGGATCACTCCTGCCGAACAGAGTATCAGGCCTTCTATGGCCTAGACGGGACGCCGACATTGGGGTACGAAATGTTTAACGGCGGAGAGCACTTTATGCCTTGGCTTCTAACGCTTGAGAATGCCGTTGCAAGGTTAAAGATTGCGATGCTGCTAAAACATGTTGTGCTAGTGTGCCTAGGCGATAATGCGATACACGTATGGGGTGAACAGCTGGCAGAAGTAAAACAAGACAATCACAAGGTGAGAGAGAGATAGAGATAAAGCTTAAGAAACAGACCTAAGATCAGCGGTTAAAACGGCCAGGTTAAAATGGCCCGATTAGACGGCCCATATGATGATCCTGCACCAGAAAGAGCTGGCTGGTGGCACCGACACAGAAGTGTCAGCATTGCTTCAACACATCGAAGCCACAAACAAGGCAAAAGAGAAGCGACTGGGTAGTGAAGTGGCTGCCATAATGTTGCTAGAATAGTGGCACGGCTTTGCACTAGCCGTGTGCATTGGATGCACAACGACAAGGACTGGATCACGAAGCAGCAGTCGTAGGACTAGTTCCATGAGTCCTTCATCCCCCAAGTCAAGCTGTATCTCCCAGAAAAGGGACTCGAGTTTGATGTCCTTCACCTTATGGACAATGCTGGAGGTCACGAAAAAGACATCCTACGACACTGTGGAGATTTTCCTTCCTTCCTCCCAACACCACTTTGCTGATCCAGCCCATGGATCAAGGCCATCTACATGTAAAACACCCGCAGAACCTCGTCGAAGGCATGGACCTTGAGAACTTCTTGCTGAAGGAGTACTAGTGGTAGTATCGCGATCTGTCTGAAGAACATCGGGGCCGCATTGAAGGTTATCAAATGTGGCAGCAAAATGCTGTGATCAATGGCCCATTATTAATGATGGCAAAGGTGCAGCAGCTAACTGTGATGTGCTGTCATTTATTCCTGTGGCCCGAGTGCTCTGCAGGTGCACACGGCTCGCCCGAGACAAAACGTGTGACCTGAGTGCTCGGGCGGTACAGCTGCAGCCCCACCCACATGTACAGTAGTCTCCCGTTTAAGTACGAAACTTGAACCTGCAAAGTTTGTGCTTACTTAGCCGGTAGGTACATACTTTCTGGTATGCCACAAACTTTCCGGAGCGCTTGCCTGTACCTGGCAGTGCGGGGGGGGGGGGGGTGTATTGTGACGCACACGCGCAATCTGACGCGGATTCATTCAACATCAGTACGCTGTTTATTATTCCGTTTCCGCTTTCTGTTTGTTCTTTTATTTTCCTGTCTTGTTCCTTAATTATGTCTCGTTCCTTATAGCTTCGATTTTGTTACAATGTCAAAAAAACTGAAGTTCAATTGTATGCAGGCTCCTCTGATAAGCCGCTGGTGAACAGTTGTTAGAAGCATCACCGAGAGGGGCCGGTGCACAGCTGTGGTCCGCCTGTGATGTGGCGTGGACACAGGCCGGTAACCCACTGGTGGACAGATATATAATAAAATATAATTCATTTGTATAGCACCCCAAGAGAACTTAATCTCTATTCACATATGCCTCGGGGCTCGAGCCCACGACCTCAGTCAGACCATGGTTGGGGCGAGCACCTTAACCAGATGGTGGATTCACCATCAGGGTCGGCCTGTGCACAGTTGTGGTCCTCCTCGATGAGTCACCGGGGTCGACCAGGGGACCTCAGCAGTCGAGGAGAAGGGAGTCGAGTGAGACAAAGGGCCGAAGGCAGCCGAGCGCCCTTCGGCTCCGTCAGTCGTAATAAACTGTTGGTGTTGGTCATCGGCTGGCTCTCTGCTGTGCGAATCAAACGACAAGCTATTTCTCGGCGGGAGCGACTGTGGCCCGTGTAAACAGGCTGCTGAACTTCGAGAGGGAGATCAAGAAAAGTGGCTGCGAACCGAGTAAGTGGCACTTGTTTTTGCTCCTTGCGAAGCAATTGCGTTGTGCGAGGCAACAGACAGTGAGACTGCGCACAAAGAGGCAGCGGCGTCCGAGACAGAGTCGGCGGCGTCCGAGACAGAGTCGGCGGCGTCCGAGACAGAGGCAGTGGCCTTCGATGCAGCACAAGCCATGAAGGTGACGTTGGCCTGCGACCAGTCGGTGGGCTGTGGCATCGGCTGGCTCTCTGCTGTGCGAATCAAACTACACAAACCAAATGGCAAGCGCCTCAATGAGTCTCCATGCTGCGAAATCATCTCGAAGCTAAGCAAAGCGTCTGCTCCCATTACGAGGGCCATATGAGGGTACGACGTTTTCGAAGGCGCCATCCGAAAGATTTGCGAGAATCGTGAAGATCCAAGAACTATCTGCCCTGATGACTGAAGAGGCTAAGGAGAAGACTTTTCGAACGTCAGTTGGAGAATTCAGGGAGCTTGAGGACATGTTTTTTGTCTGGATTGACAGCATGCGTCGTGCCAGCCTTCCTGTACTTCCATCCCTCGCCATAGCCAAAGCGAAAAGCATTGCTTCCAGCCTCTTAATTCCGGAATCATATTTTAAGGCATCTTGGCAATGGTTTAAGCCGATTCAGTTTGGCGTGGATTGCAGACGATTCTCCTTAATGGAGAGAGAGAGAGCAGAATTCAGCAAGAAAGATCCGGAATTGCTAGCTGCTTTACAAAACCTTTAAGCGATTATCTCGCAATATGACCCTGAAAATGTGTGCAACATGGACGAGACCGGTTTGTTTTATCGATTGCTTCCAAGATAGAGTCTCCTTATGCCACAAGAGGATATTTCAACCACTGATGGCAAAAAGAAGACGAAAGATCGAGTTTCTCCGATTGTTTTCTCCAACGCAACCGAAACTCTCAAAATTCCTTTTGCTTTGATCGGAAAACCCAAAGAACCAGCTTGTATTAAGGACCAACATTGGCCAGCTCCTTATTTCAATCAAGCAAAAGCTTGGATGGATGTACGAACCTGTTGGAAGTGGTTCAACAATATGTTTTTTCCAAAAGTGAAAAACGAACAGGATGTAGCGTTCAATTGCTGATGGACAACACTCCGGGATATTTTGAAGCCTTCGAACGCGACAATATTCGAATTGTTTTCTTTCCCCGAATTGTACAAGCTGGAAACAGCCTTATGACGTGGGAATGGTCACAGCTCTGAAAAAGCGATACAAATATTTGTATCTCACGGATGTTCTTATAAATATAAATATAATTCATTTATATAGCGCCCCAAGAGAACTTAATCTCTATTCAGGTGCTTCACATATGCCTCGGGGCTCGAGCCCACGACCTCAGTCAGACCTTGGTCGGGGGGGGGGGGGCGAGCACCTTAACCGCTAGACCAAACCAGACTGGACGAACTTGCCGAGGAGACAAAAAGTCAATAGAAAGATTAGGGGCGAAGATTTCGACGAGGTGCTGCAGGGGTCTTTTACAGGAACCCAGCAAACCTGATCGATGCTGCAAGTTATGTGAAAGAAGCCTGGGATTCTGTTTCGCCAAGCTCGATCAAAAATGCTGTCGTCCAGGCCGAACTAATGACTTTAGAACCAGAACTGAAGCCTGATGGCATTGTTGAAGATGTAGGTACCGAACTTGCGAAGGCTTTCGAAACATTGAATTTATCTATTACTTAATCAGAACTGGAAGACTTCGTTCACACTGATGACGAGAACAACGAAGAGTATGTTGCTGCGGTATTGAAATATGTTGGAGCTTTTGGAGTCGATGAAGATGGTTGAAAGTGTGATGGATGATGATGACGACGTTAATCCTCAAGATCTCAATACCGGTTTAGAAAGTGGTTGTATTTCAGGGGTTCAAATCCCTTTATAAGCCGGTTCTCGACATCGAAGATCATCTGCTCTGAAGTTCAAATTGAAGCTGATGATACATTCAACGATCTTAAGAAATCGTTTGAATCATTTCAGAGCAAGATCCTGGCGGTCTCCCTCAAAGCCAAATGTAAGAAACTTCAAAACCAGCACCAAATGACGATTCGTGACATGTTTAACTCATACATCTTGAACCCACAATTTTAGGGGGAAATATGAGTACTTAACCGGGATGTACTTAAACGGTGCGTACTTCCCGGGAGGCTACTGTACCAGCATGGGTGTGGGGGGTCGCCCTTGACGAGACCTTAGGAGAGTGGCAGGGAGGCCTTCGAGCAGACCAGCAAGGGAGTGGGAAGGAGGAAAGAAGGCTGTGTGATGTAGTGCTGCCAGCAGTGGCTGAATACACGAGTAGTGTTAGAGCCCCCCTGCGTCTGTGTTTTGTTGCTTGTGTGCCGTCAGAGCGTCAGCTTACTGGCTACTTCAGGGGCAAAGGAGAACATACAATTTAGCCAGATCGCCACTGAATTCGACAGCATCAGAGACTTTACAGCTAGGTTGAGAAGCTTGATCTGGTGGCAGACATTCAAGGTATTGACGTTGCCGACTGCCACAAATTGCTGCCCCTCTTTCTAATTGTCGCGGCAAAGTGTGTATGAATTTTATGAATGCATCTTGAAGGATGCAGGAATGGCGTACCCTACTATGGCAGCTGCCGACCTCGACGGGGTACTGCTTCCGATTTTTGTGCGTGGCTTAAACCCACGCATTGGCGAGCATGTGTTTCACCATGGGTGTCACGACTTGAATGAAGCTCTACGATACGCCGAGCGCCGCAAAGAGCTGGAGAGGCAGAGAGAGGTTAGCGGGTGGGGCGGCAGGCCCATGGTAGGGCAACCCAGTGGCATGGGCCTACGTGGAACAGGTGCCACTATGGTAAGCCCTAGTGAGCAACTCTTGGCATCCCAGTTTCAGCGCCTTTGTGACATAGAAGCTACACTCGAATCAAGAGAAGTTTCGACCAGTCCTTGGGGCGGTCGTGGTGGGCGACCGGACGATGTCTATACCCACGATAGACAGCCGATTTGTCGACGATGCAAGCAGCCTGGCCATATAGAGCGGCAGTGCAGGCGAGGCCCAGATGCGCAGCGGACCGGCCACGGGGCTTCCACGTGTTGCTCCCAGCCTTCGAGCAATTACTCATGCTGGGGCTGCAGGTGTCCTGCAGGGCTGGGAAAACCCAATCCAGACCGAGCACGAGCTGACAACGGCAGTGGACCTGCAGGTAGACGGCCATGATGTGGCTGGACTTCTAGACTCCGGGGCCGAAATCTCGTTAGTTGATGCCAAGTATGCTACAGCCTGGGGCTTGAAGTTGAATAAGTCCACCGTGAAGGCCATCGGGGTGACCGGGGCACCACTGGATATCATAGGCACAGCCAGCGTCCTAATCACTATAGCGAAGTTGTTAAGGAGGCACGTTGTGCATGTAGTCGAGGGTAGCTCGTTTCCAGTGCTACTAGGGACAGACTTCCTTAGGAAACTTCCCCCTCGTACTCTGGACTACGAGCAAGGTGTAGCAACTATTGGGACCCATACAATAAACCTACAGAGCAACCGCTCCTGTGACCCACCTGAGATGGAGGAATGTGTGCCAGAGGACCTAAATATTGCACCTAGGTTCGAGCAGTTGGTCAGATGTCCTGTGACGACTGCATTAGAGGTTAAATGGCTGTTCGAGCCCAACGAAGCGAGGCTGGCAGGGCTGGGTCTGGCTGCAGCTAGGGCCATAGTCGTATCGTGGGGCTGGGTCCCGGTGCGGCTCATTAATACTGGCCACCACCCGGTCCGGCTCAAGCTGGGCACTCATACTGGTAGGCTGCTTCCAGTTGAGTCCAGGGTGGATGTACAAAACATGCCAGCCACTGAAGTGTGTGGCGTTAGGGAAGTGGCATCGGACGAGTTCCAGCTTGATCTTTCAGGAACTAGCTTGAAACCACAGGAGCAGCAGCAGCTTCGAGATCTCCTGATTGATTATCGGGATGTTTTCTCAAGTGGGAGCTTTGACCTCGGCCTGCTAGAACAAGTGCAGCACCAAATAGACACCGGGAGTTCGAGGCCAATTCGGGCCAGGCCCTACCCTGTACCTCAGGCACTGCGGTCCAAAGTAAACAACCAGGTACACGACATGCTCGAAGCCGGCGTGATCGAAGAGTCGAGTAGCCCATGGAGCTCGCCGGTAGTAATAGTCAAGAAGAAGGACGGTACCTACCGGTTCTGTGTTGATTATAGGCGGCTCAACTCGGTAACAGTCAAGGACAGCTACCTATTACCTCGGCCAGACGAGGTGTGTCAATTGTTAGGGGGTGTGCGATACTTCAGCACTCTTGACCTCGCCTCAGGGTACTGGCAGATAGCGATGCACCCTGAGGACAAGGCAAAACTGCCTTCGTGACCTACAATGAGCAGTACCAGTTTAAGAAGATGAGCTTTGGGCTGTGCAATGCACCAGGTACGTTTCAGCAAGCCATGGACTTCGTCCAAGTAGGTCTTAAATGGACTACTTGCCTAATTTATTTTGATGATGTATTGGTCTTTTTGTGGAGCTTTGAGGAGCATCTTGTTCGACTTGGGGAGGTTCTGGATAGGATGAGGGCAAATGGTCTCAAGATCAAACCCTCAAAATGCCACTTCGCCAGGGACAAAGTGTGTTATCTGGGGCACGTACTGTCCGCGGACGGTATATTGCCAGATCCTGAGAATGTGATTTCCTGAGATTGTGCATTACCCACCACCCAGGGATGTACAGGGTGTCCGGCAGTTCCTTGGACTGGCCTCCTACTATCGCAAGTTTGTGCCAGGGTTTGCAAAAATCGCTGTGCCGCTAAACAACCTGCTGCGGAAGGGTGAGCGCTTCGTGTGGTCGAGAGAATGTGAACGTTTCTTCAAGGATCTCCGGGACCGGCTGTGTGCCAAGCGAATTCTTAGGTTCCCAGACTTTGCTGCACCATTTGTTCTTAGTACAGATGCTAGTGGTACTGCTCTAGGGGCCATTCTCGGGCAAGTGGCGGATGGGAAGGAGCATGCCGTAGCCTATTTTAGAGGGGTTCTGAACAAGGCCGAACGTAATTATTCTACCGTTGAGCGGGAGGCATTAGCTGTCATAGCAGCGGTGCGCCACTTTCGAGGGTACTTTTATGGCCACCGGTTCTCTGTCCTGAGAGATCACCAGCCTTTGGTGTGGGCCCTTAAAGGGAACCACGAATCTCGGCGCTTAGCAAAGTGGGCCTTGGAGCTACAGGAGTACGATATGGAGGTGAAATATCATTGTGGGAAGGCTAATGCCAATGCGGATGCTCTGTCACGTTTGCAAGAGCTGGCTCCGGTTGGCTTCGTGGGCACTGTCGTTGCAGCCGAGGCTGATCCTTCGTACATGAGGAAAATGCAGTTGAACGATTCGTTGCTGCGCTGCCTAATGGATTCGTTGCAGGGGAACGATGTCGGACACTGCACACAGGAGCATAGACAATACGTAGACGATCATCGCTCGTCCTGCTCCCGAATGGGTGTCTCTATCAGACCGTCGCCGGAAGGCGCCGTTAGCAGCTGGTGGTACCTGCTGCCCTGCGGCTGCATGTTAAGCGGGAGTGCCACGACAGTCTATTCGGAGCACATTTGGGCACCCAGAAAACCCTGAGCCGCGTGCAGGAGTGATATTTCTAGCCAGGCATGGCAGAAGACATCGCGGAGTATGTAAGGACTACATCGCATGCCACTCCAAAAAGCGGCCTAGGCAATGGGCGAAAGTGCCTCTGAAGGGCATCCCTGTGGAACGACCTTGGCAACGAGTTGCCATGGACATAGTGAAGCTGCCACTAACATCGTCAGGGAACCGGTACATACTAGTGATGACCGACTGCTTCACCAAGTGGCCCGAGGCTAGAGCGGCTCCGGACCAGACAGCACTGACCTGTGCCAAAGTCTTCATGGAAGAGATTGTCTGCCGGCACGGTGTTTCCGATCAGGCCCTCTCTGACCGTGGGGCCAACTTTATGTCTCGAATGCTCGAGTGGGTGTGTCGCATGATGTCTATCGACCAATTGCACACATCGCCGTATCACCCGCAGACTGATGGGCTAGTAGAGCGCTTGAATGGCACGCTTGTAGAGATGCTTTCCATGTTTGCCAGTAGCAACCAGCGTGATTGGGACTTGTACATACCGTACGTGCTGTTTGCCTATCGAACTTGCTTTCACGAGTCGACTCGCTGCAGCCCATTTTTCATGAACCACGGGCGAGAGGCTCGTTTGCCAATAGACCTAGTGATGCCTGTGGACGAGCCGTGTGAAGCCGGGGGACGACCATGTGCAGGACATGCATGATAAGCTTGTCGCAGCATGGGACGTTGCGAGGCAAAACGCTCAGGCTGCTCAGGCCAAGCAAAAGCGGCAGTACGACCGTACTGCCACAGAATCCACGTTGAAGGTCGGTGACTACATGTATGCTTATACGTCCAGGCCCCGGAGGGGTCTTCCACCAAAGTTGCAACACCTGTGGCGAGGTCCCCTCCTTATTGTGGACCGTACTGACACGAACGTTCGCGTTGTGGATGAACACGACACTGCTGGCACACCTAGCACAGTACATATCAACCGCTGCAAACCAGCTTAGTGCAGGGCAACAGGACTGCCGCCTGCTGACCTGGAGGAGAGCTTTGCACGCAAAGCACTTCTGATGAGGCAGATGGAGAGGAAATTAATAAGGATCAGCCACCAGCCACTGCAGATCACGCGGAAGAGGAACCGGTCGAACCGACGGCGACACCTCCACTCGACGAAGAACCAACACTCGGAGTTAGACCAGCTACTGCCTCGCTAAGCGATCAGGCTAATGCAGGCCCAGCCGGCTCACGGCAAAGCGCGCGCCAGCGGAAGCCCAATCCCCGCTTTACATACTTTGTGCAGAATTCGTATGTTCCGTAGTATGTGAAAGGTTGAACAGATAGTGCCATGGGTTTCCTGTGATTTTAGGTCGACCTCGACTCCGGTCAACGTGCATCGTGGAACATTTGGGACTTCAACGGACAGCAACCGTCTGGCCACCTCATGAGGATGATGCCCACAGAGGACAGCGACTGCTAGCTCGCCAGAAGCTACGCCTCGTGAACTGGACATCGTCTGATAACTTTGAGGACATTTTAAATTAGTCATGTTGGTAGCGCTGTAATAGATTTGTAATCGTGGTTACTCGGTGCCATGCTCATGAACCACTGCTGTGTATGTGGAGCCTCTGTGGTAGTTGGACAACATGTCCGCAGAGTGGATAGTTGCAGATGCAAGGACGCATCTTCCCCCGGATGGTGACATATGTACCCTAGAGTAGGCGGACCCACTGACATTCGATATGTCGGGCTGGGCGTCACCTTGCCCGCAAGGGCAAAGCCTGGGGTCAGCTCCCAGAGGCCCGAGGACCGGAACTGGGTACAACGTGCTTGCTCTCTTTCGGCGGAAGCTCTCGACGGTGGTAGACGTCCGCTCTGTCTACCACAGAGTACTCAACTAGCCGGGTCATGGACGGCATACGCTTGTACGCCGTCCAACTGGTGATACGGAGTCCTGCGACGGTGCGACTGTGGAAGCCGACTGAGCACTAACATGCTTCATGCTTGCGGCGTAATCCCTTGCCCCTGTAGTTTACCTTGTAAAGGACCTTCCTCTGTAGACTTGTTTAGTGCCCTCCTTTGTATAGCGCATGCTGTACAAAGGCTGTATTATATAAAGTGTTGTGTACCCAAGCGATCACGCGTGAACCACTTACCGGAGGGCCCGGCGTAACGACCTAGAACGGACATAGATAGTTATCAAGTACATTATTATAGTAGTGATCCATAGTAGGAGTTAGCCTCTGGCCCCTGGAACTCGGCTACAATATTACCATGAACTTGCCTGTACAGTTGATGAGATGAAGGTTACTAAGAGGTGTAGGCTACTAAATCTCTTAACCACGAGCTTATAACAGCGCAGCAAAGGAAAACTATGCAGCGACCGCACGATTTATGCCCAGTTGCTAGCAATGCAATTCTTTGTACATCAATGTAGGCACAGCACTAGATTTAAACAAGCAGAAGAAAAAAGAACAGCCGCCACTGCTTTTCTTACCTGCACAGAGGCACACGACCTTTCCACGGCATTTGTGCAGGGACATCACCTTTTTACAGAAAGAAAAGCCTTCCATCACTGTTGTTTTGGCACAATGGTACATCCCACGGTACTAGGAGGTGAAGAAGCGACTTCGTAACGGTTCTAGTCACAGCTACAAGTAATATATCGAGATCATCACGAATCGTTCTGGAATCCATGTCCTCGAGGTCAGCTGCATCACGCATGGCATACGGTATGGCATACTGGCTACAGCCGCTCGTACACAAGCCAGGCAGCACATGCAAAAGTGCCCTGCAAAATGTACAACACGGGATACGGCAGAGTTCGCGATAGATTCTTTGTCGACTTCGAGAGAGATAAGTCAGCAGCTAATGTCATTGAATAATCCGTTTTCGAGTATTCATAGTCGGTCTATCTTGTCAGTTCCAATTGACTGGTGACGACAGCACGGTGGTACCGCATGAGCTACTTTGTTAGCAATAAAGGCAGCTCTGAGAAGGCATTATCAGTAACAAGTAAAACCAAAACCGAAATGTCTGTCCACCACGGTTTTGTCACATCATGCCAAGGTGGGAGCAGAAATGTCTAGTTCAGACCCAGAAACAGCACATGGGTTGGGTTGGATTTGTGCAGCCTATAATTAATTATGCAATGCAGCACTGGCACAACTACTGATGTGTGTGTGTGTGCGCGTGCGTGTGTGTGAGCACGCACATCGACTGGTTTGAACCGGAACACCCTTTGGAATCAGCAATAGAGACTGGGTTCACCTCACACCTAGCCATTTGTTTCACACGGTCCGGCTGGGCGAACTTTTATCCTCGATGTACGCACTTCATTTCTTGGAAAAACTATCAAGAGTACCAAAACCAGCATCATCATTGTCAGCTCCATCCTGTGCATCGTGGAAATGAAGAACCGGCATGATCAACATTTAAAATTACTCTTATCCTTTTATGTCGGCATGCCTCTCCCTCCTTACAATTAACTGAACTTGGTCTGAACTCACGGTTTGGCCTAAATACAGCTGCCCATTTCGTAGACTCTCCAGTGTGTCAGCAGACGGCCCAACTAATTCATAAAATCCAGATACTCCAGGAGCACCTCATCGTGCAATCACTATTACTATTATTTTATTATTAATATTATTACCGGTTAATGCATGAAGCACCTGGTCACTCAGTTGGATTTCAGCATTCTTCATCTAGGCAATGGGCCCACAAAATCATTGAAAAATGCAGCTCTTTCATGTGAACAAAGTGGCAACCTACACCAATGTTGAAATTGTGCAAGCTACTACTAATCAAGCGACACATGTCCTTTTCAGTATTATGCAAAGTGCCCAAAAAGAGAGTTAGCACCCTTGGGGCCCTATACGAGTTACTATCATCATTTACATAATTATTACATCCGGCATCATTTCGTAGAAGTGCTGTTGCCTTGACCAGTGAATGGATCAGGGGACAGGGTCGAATTTCATGTCGATAGGATTTGTGGGTCATCCCTCACCCTCCTCAGCAAGGGATGACCCACAAAGACGCCTTGTCGAGCCTTTTATCATAGGTGTCACAAAGGAGTCGCCTTGATTAGCCTGTCCTACCTCCGAGCGTGGTGCAGAAGGTATGAAAAGTTCCGACGGCAGAGTGACCCCAACTTCCTCTATCAGAAATCAGCGACTCAGCCAGCAAAGCTCCTACGCCAAGCACCGGAGTGTGCAGGCCACCATATTGTCACATGATAAATGGTGGCGATGACATACAGTTTGCATATGCCAAGCAGTCACACCCCTCACTGAGAAACTGATTACTTTGAGCTTCGTTTTATACGTCAAGTCAGTGGAAGTCTCATGTCAGCCCCTAGCGAATTCTAGGCTACAGCAACCAAGGAAGCCATTAAAACGAAAGCTGGCAGTGAGTGATCGCCGTAGAGCACGTATTACTTAAGAACACCAGCTGAGACTATTTAAAGCAAACAGTAGTGCATTTTTTTCAAGCGTTGCATTTTCAACGGCAAAACGCTATCACCACAAAAATCAGTACTGCTCTTGCTAGGCTGCTGTCTGACAGATGACAGAAAATAGAAGAACTCAACTTGAGAGGTTAAATAAGAGAATGGTTAACTCCACTAAAAAGACCGGCTGATATAGGCCAGCTTTAAATGCAAGCAGTTTTCACAAACAAAAAATATTTTTGTAGTTAAACTGCACCTTCTTGAACCAATCCCCCTCCAAGAAATAAGCACACCTTGTGTGAGTACATTCAGATAATGGCACTATTCTTATAGAATAGATTTTAGGTGGCTAAAAATAACTTATAAGTCAACTTCACTCGGGATGTGAGCACGAGCATGCCAAAAAAACAATACAATCATAAGAATATTAATAATTATGACATATGTATAGCAGCTCAAGAGAAATAACTCTTTCTAAGCACTTTACAAATGCTGGGAAGGAAGCACGTCAATGGATAGAATCAACTTGCAGTATTGGAATGTATAACCACACAAAAGACAACTCTCATAGATTGAGTTAAAGCTGTGAAGAACAGGTGGCCTTAAGCTTCTTTTTAAATGCTTTCGAATCAGAGGACGTCGCGATGTCAGTCGGGAGTAAGGACCAGGATTTGGGTGCACGGACACTTAACGCACAGTCTCAGCCAAACGACTGGAGCCATAAGACCAGGTGACACGATTCGAAGCCTGATTAGGAAGTGGTTCGGATAGGTTGGCCACATAAAGAACAAAGCAATCTAAACATTAGTGACCAAACACAATATACAGATAGTCGGTTAGCCAATGCAGATCGGTGAGAAGTAGAGCACTGCAGCAGTTCAGACGTTCATGATAGACAAGCAGAGAGTAAGAATCGTATAATACTAACTGTAATATAGCAATATAGAAAGACCTAATAATAATAGTATAATATAATTCATTCATATAGCGCCCTAAGAGAACTCAGTATCTATTCAGGCGCTCCACATGTGCCAGAGGGCTCGAGCCTGCAACCTCGGCCAGACCTGCCGGCATTTGGGCTCTGCTTGTTCATCCAAAAATCTAGTTCACATTGAGTGTTGAGTTGGGTAAGTCTTCATCATTATTACACATCTAATTACCCAAAATACATAGAAAATAACATACACGGGCTTTTGCCAGCTTACAAGGGGGGCTTGCACCAAGAGCCTTCTGTATAGTTTTAACATAGTAGCATCCGAGTCGTTAACATTTGCTTCGATTGCATCATAGGATAATATGCATTCAATTATTTTCACACCGACGTCTAACAAGCCTATTTCTATTATAGTATAAACAGAGTAAACAACTCACCAAATGGCCAATAAAATGACTAATCTGAACCTACAATCTAGACGTTACCGAACAGCAAATATGGACTAAATCTGCCCAAGACTTGCTAGAATAATGTTGGTGTTAACATGACTTGTTATGATAATTGTAAGCTGATTTTGTTATGAGAAACAAATCACGTGGTGTGAGTTATCTATAGATCACACACAAAATGTACACCAGTGGTTCACTACTCAAATTGGTAAGACGAACAGCTTAACATCCATTAGTTGCACCTGCTCAATTGTGTACTACCATACCCAATCTTCCTAACTTAAGACGAAGCATAACAAAGTCCAAAACTCTACCTGGAAGCATATCTTTAAAACATCCTGGGCTAGGTTTGTGACGAAGCCACTCACAGCATGGGAGTTCAGTTTATTCCCTGCTGGTGAATTGCTGTTAACCAGGTTTAAATGCCACCATCTGTAAATATAAAAAAGGAAAGAATCGGCAAACTAAGGGAAAAAAGGAAAGCTGATCGTCAAACTAAGCAGCGTAAGCACGACCCATAGATAGGCACAACCCACGACCATGCCATAAATAGCTGCTGCAACAACCACTGACAATTAGAAAAAAATAACTTAAAGTCGGGATGCTATTCATTCCAGTAGCTTAACCAGATGCAAAATGCAAATCTACTTCTTGGTATCAGCCCATAGTCGACAAGTTATGCCACATTCCCAACATGCAAATGGAAGGCACCTTACTTAGCTTTCTCGACCCAGCATGCAACGATTTATGCACCATGCAATAATCTAGCTACACCGATCGGCACCCTCATACTTAAGCAGGCTCTAAATACCAGGTACAGGACTCTCAAGCCTGGGCAGCCTGGCCTGGGCTTGTCTTGTCCACTGAAAACTCAAGGCAGGCTGCTTGTTTTCCCATGCTCAAGCTATGGTTGGTACTCATCATTAATGCTTTATGATGAAGGCAGGCTGTCGATGAGTGACAAATCACCATTGTGCTTATGTATGCTGACAACGTGCATGCTGCCACTAACCATACTTGCATGCTGACTTTGTGCATGTCACCCCTAACCATGTTATTCTTGCTGTTTTTTCAGCATGCTACTACCAACCATTCGATCGTGCTTCCTTTGCAGCAAATGTAAAGCGCCTAGAAAGAGATTGGGTTTCTCTGAGGGCGCTTTATCAAATTTATTATTATTATTATTATTATAACAATCACTGTGTACTGGCCCGGCAAGGCCGTTTATGCAGCATGTCAATTTTCTGGATTTTGGCTTGCCTAATACAGAAGAGTGAGTCCTAGGGATAATGAAGACCCAGAGTAAAATCTGCAACCAGGGTCCCACGGCTAGCAAAAATGAAAATGCAAAAACTGGATATTGTCATAAAACACTGCTGCTGCTAAGCCTGGCTCGTGGCTAATGAAGCGGTATATGCTTATAATTGCATTTACAACCATTGGCATAAACGAACATATGAATTCGGATTTAAGTTGCCTACTCTTTTCAAAATGGTTCATGGGCAATGCGGTAGGCACTACCCACTGTCTGTAGGGATTGGAACTTCTTTCATTCACACCAATCGTTACCCTCCAAACGAATAGAGGTAACCTGTCCCGGTTAAATAACCCGACCTCACATTCTAGAGTGCAAGTTTTTAGAGTAAACTTACTGGTCGCGTATAAATGACGAGTAAGGCCAAAACGACAATTTCAAATGACAAACACTGATCACACGGAGCTCTAGGAAGAAAACAGCATAAGGCGAGTAAGGCCAAAACAACAATTTCAAATGAAAAACACCGATCACAATGAGCTATCGAAAGAAAACAGCCTAACGCCAGCAACCAACAACCGGAACCCCTGTCATAGGCGAAAACAGGAATCGCTGTGTACAAACTCTTTGAGTCCCCCTGTGGTGATCTAAAACTAAAGAAAATTGCCACCTCAAACATTTGCCACCGCCAACAAGAAACAGGACTTTCCTCAAAGCATGTTTCCAATGCTTAATTTAAAGATATTTTGGAATAAAATTCTATATTGTATACAATATGAGCATCTAGGAAGACTAGGCCGAGTTGCGGAGTTACAGAAGGAGATACATTACGCGGCTGGACTACTGAAATTCCGCTGCGGCCAGGCTACCGAAAAAGCCATTAAGCCTCTGCAGCCAGTGATGAATATGGTGTAAAACCTGTAAACAAATCCCTCATCCACACGTCTCCTTCGCTGAAGGAGCTGCGATGTTTCCTGGCGATCAATGGACAAATAGCGAATTCTTACTCTGACCCACAAGGCCCTCCGTGGCTTGGCTCCTTCATACTTAACTGAACTACTACACCAGTTTCAACCTCCTCGTGCCCTCAGGTCTACTTCGGACCAATCAGCTGCTCCATTCCTACGCGTAACAGACTACTTACGCCACAAGTTTTTGCTCTGCAAGTCCTCGACTGCAAAACTCACTTCAACGATGCTTACCCAACGATATCTACTCTCTTACCGCCGACTGTGGCACGTGTGGTTTGACATCCTCCAAATTTCAGGTACGCGATGCCACGCAGAACACCGAAGCGGGCTCAGAGACATTTATTCACATGGACGCCGCAGCGGACCGCTGTAGGGGCTCGTGGGCGCGCGATGGCGGCGCGATGAAGAGCGAAGCCCCCCTCAGAGGCGAGATGTTGCGTTGTCGACGACGGCTGTATAGTATCCTATGCAATCAACGCAAGCGAGCGAGCTTACATACTGATGTAGTGGCCGTCGTGCGTGCTGCTCCAGTGCACGTGGTGTTAAGATGAAGACAGTGGATAACGTGCGTACAGTCCCACGCACAGACACAAAGTGAATTGTGCGGCAAGGAACACGTCATGTTCCGGCAAGGAGCCCGCCCGCTGGACGGATGAAAAGTCGCCAGGGGTGGAACCACGTGACGGCGATGACACGCCCACACTGTCCAGCTTGGCGTCCTCGACGTAACTGACGGGCCTCTGCAGCCCGCCACTTTCCAATCACTCCCAATAAATCACAACGGCCGATAAACCAACAGCAGCGCCACAATCTCTGCTGGGCCATAAATAATAATAACACACTCGATGAAACGCCCTCAGAGAACTCAATCTCTTTCTAGGCGCCCTACATTTGCTGCAAAGGAAATACGGTCGAATGGTGAGTGGTATCATGCTTGATAAGCAACATGAACAACATGGTTAGGGGTCACATGCACAGGGTCAGCATGCAAGTGTGGTTAGTGGCAGCATGCAGTGTCAGCACGAGTAGTATGTGGTTTTTCCTTATTACAGCCTCAGCCTGAAAAAGCATCATTTTTACATTCGATCTCAAATTAGCAAGATCTCATTAAAAAATGATGCTTTTTGAGTGTAGCCTGTAATAAGGAAAAAACGCATACTACTGTATTTTTTAAGATTGTATAATTTCTGCAAAAATCAGATTACATCATTGTCACAATACTTGTATTACTATAAAAGTTATAATCTAGCTCTACAAAAATTAGATGATAATGTTAAAAAAGTTCTAGATGTTATTGCTGAAACTTTTTATAGAAGAAAAGTCATTGGAACTTGCTTAGTTTCTTGTTCAAGTGCTAGAGATTTGTTGAAGGATAAATTTGATATAAAAATAGAAAGAGGTTTTAGCATTTCTAGAGGACATAAACTTGCTACTACTCATTTTTGGTTAAATATCAACAACTTAATAATTGATATTGGCTCTTATATTCTAATTAATGCAAATCGAAATCCTTTCTTAATTTAAATCCAAGATAAAACTGAATTAACGTGTACTGTTCCAGAAGGGTTTGAAATAACTGATGATGACACTTTCATCATTGATCTACAGAAATCAGCATTTTCTTCTCATATTCGTAAATGTTCAGCTCCTCTTAAAGATATATTATATGGAATTAAAAAAGTTTGTTATAGGAAGCTAAATAATTAATATATGACAATCATGTCAGATCTAAGAAAGAAATTTGCTATAAATAAATACAACCGAATCTTACTAGACAATGAAAGGATTGCTGGTTGTTTGAATACATTAGTAAGGGTTAAATACTCTATTCAACTCCTTGGTATTTTAATAACTCTTGCAATAACTATATCAATGCTTACGTTCCAATGTACGGTGAACTATCTCACTTAGTTACTGTTTTAGGTGGACTTGCAACTATGTTACTTTCAATTGATAGTACTATATCTCAAATTGAAAGAAGAAAATGTTCTACTCTTCAATCAAATCTTAATTTGGTTTCAAAGATTGTTGATGCTTTGGATGATGATAAAGTGACTAAGGAAGAATTTAATGGAATATTAGTTGAACAATTAGAAAGTAATGATGATTCTGAATCTTTATAACGTGCAATTCCCCTCTAACAAAACTTCTTTTAACATAATTTACCCAATAACGCGATGGTTGTTCTTTTAATACCATTATTCTAACAATATTATGTTTAGTCAAACTCCATATCGAATCTGTAGCTCTTCTTTTTTCATCTTCTCCTTCACGTGGTTCTAGTAAATATCGAACACTTGTTCCAAGCTCTAATAATTTTTCTTGTTCACCTACTTCTGTACTGTATTTCGGTTTCTTTAGTTTTATTATTCCTTTTTTATTGCTTTAACAGGTTTTTCACCAGTTGTTCCTGTAATAATATTATTTAGATAATCAATAATCTTTGGTAAATTATCAATCCACTCTTTGTTTCTAGCATAATCTCCTTTATTGATGCAGTCTATTTCTTTTCTTATTTCTATTTCTATTTCTTTTTCTTATTATATATTGCTTACTATTTCCTTTTCATATTGTGAAATAAATGCTCTCTCAGCTAATGTTTGATTAATTCTTTCAACAAATGCAACACTCTTTTTACTAGTACCGTCTATAACACGTGTCTCATGTTTTTTCATTTCTTTCGTGAACTCTCCTTCGAAATCTGATCCTGGATCTACTGTTATCTTCTTTGGCCATTTCAAAGGACCTTTACTATAAATATCTATTATTGTTTGTGTTACTTCTTTAGATGACTTTGCTTTAAGTGGTCTTGAATCTTTATATCTACAAGCAACATCATTGAAATTCAAAGCATATTTATATCCAGAATCATTAGGCATATTCAATATGTCTGCCTGATGATTTTCATTAGATGCAACAATATTAAAGAAACCTTTTGGAATTTCCTTAGGTCTTGGTTTGAATATTTGACTTATACCTGATTAGGATTGAATTGACCTTCTTTTTCTTTCTTTTAGGGTTAAAAATGACATTTTATAGAGAATGGAAATATTTTGTAGCATCTGTTCAAATACATTTAATGAAATTGAAGATTTAGAATCAGGTCACCCCTATTGTAAACCATCAAAAAGAAAGAAACCAAAACAAAAATATGAAATTCGTTGTGACATTTGTGATTTAGATATGAATGAAACTGAACTCGATTCTAGTCTTTTACGTAACGATGAAATTATTATTTGTTCATATTGTAACATAAATTATAAAACATTCAGAAATGAGAAACCAACAAAATTATAATCTTTAGTTTAAAAAAACTTAAACAAGTATGTTCTTTTACTTCATGTTTATATCACTGTTTAGATCATGAAGCTATTTGTGTTATTTCAAAACTATTCCCATTAGTTAAAGGTAAACGTAAAACAACAAAGTTAAAAGAGTTAATAGTGTTAATTGTTCATCTGTACTTCTCAGGAGGATACATTACTAACCAAGACGTTTACCTTTAAATCTCCAAGATTGTTAATGAAGTAATAATCAGTTGGTAATCTACTGAAATAACCATAGTATTTTAGATCTACCCTCCACTTGGTGAAGTAATTATTACTCTTATTTCTCCTGACACAACAGTAGTATCACTACCAGGTCTAAGAAATACACCATTAGATGAACCAACAACCATAACACTTAATAATACTATTGGTGGAGCTGTCTTATTTGTCCATGAATAAGATGTAGATAGATAATTAATTGAATTAATAGATTTAGGATTCTTTGAGATCGTTATTACTTCTGTTATTTTTTTAACTTTTTTATATACATAAGATTTAGTTGCAACATCAGAAGAATCTATAGGATCAGCATAATTTTTTATTGAATTTCCACCCATATTTATATTTGTTGTTGAAGGATAGGCTTTTAGTAAAACATCTTATTTCATTCCTCTATAAGTAACACAAAAGTCGTCATGTAATGCAACTGGATTTCCATTACCTGAATTCGAATAAGTTAATGTTATAGCAAAACTATTCACATTTAAATCACCTGTCATTGTATCACCTGATTTTTTAACATAATTACTTATCTGACTAACATTAACACCAGTTGGATTAACGCCTGCTCCAAGATTTGTAATAGGCTTACCAGCAAGATTAAGTGATCGTGATGAATTGACAACAAAGTTTGTATCAGCATAATACTTTGTTACAGCATCACCATCATTAACAGGACCACTCATATTTATAATTCTATTTCCATTTGCATTAAGATCTGATAGTATACAACCATTTATCGTTGATACATAATCGTCAGTATGAATCTTTACATTCATATATATAATTATTAATCAAAACTTAGATCTTTCTAATACTTCTCTAACTATTGGCACTATTCTTGCAAATCTGACGCCATAATCTTTGTTTTCTACTACTTGTATTTATAATTCTTTTGTATATATTTTATATCATACCCATTACTTTTCTATTGTTAAATCTACCATGTTCACATATAATATCGAACTCAAAATCAAAGTATTTTTCTTCTCTAAGAAGCAACATAAATAAAGAAGTTTTAATTGGCATATCAAAATAAAAATTAGTAGGTATTCTAACATTTCCTGCTGCTATGTAGTCTACAGGTACATCATCACAATTCAATCCAGGATCGCAAATCTCAAACTCAGAGTAAAAGCATCTACTTAATTTTAAAACATGTAATCCAAGTAAACACTGAGCTAAGTATTGTTTTGGAATAAGTTCTATAACTATGCTTCTACTCCCTAAACATTTTATTTCTACTAGTGTATCTTCATCAATTATTGCATCAGGAGAATATCTATAAACTCCATCACTAGTAAAACAGGCATTTGTATTCTCTATCTTTCTATCAAATTTCATTTCTAGAAATTTAGCAGCAATAGGTTGAAGTACTTTACCAAACAGCATTTGAGGAAATTTTATAGGTGAACTATTAGCAATATATTTTTCATTTTTTCTATTTGCAATTAATTGAATATCACAATCTATTTGTGCTCCAAACATCACATCATTCCCTAAAACAGAATAAACTTCTGATCCACCAATATTCAATGACATGGATTTTTTTCAAATCATCAGATCCTTGAACAAAATTTGTTTTTTGCATTATATTCTGTTTTAGAATTTATTTAAAATTTTGTTCCGTCATGAATACATGTTCCTTTTCTACAAGTAAAGTTAGATCCGTTACCATTTGATGACAATTCAGCAGTGTTCTCACAGATAGTCAAATAGTGAAGGGTGATTGTTGCACAAGGAATTGCAGCAAGAGCAGCAACAGCTCCAACAGCAGGAACAGCTGCAGCAGCGGCAGGAATTAAACTATTGAATTCAGCAGTTACATCAAGTTTAGATATTACTCTTGGTGGTTCATCATTTTATTGTAGATAAATTACATGAATATGATGAAGAGATAACCATTCAGTAAACGTAACATCAACAGGTTCAGTTAATTCATTCAATCCAAGATATCGCTTTCTGAATGTAGTAAAATCTAGATAGGCTGTTGAGCACCTTCCATCTCTTGGAAAACTACTTCTTGCTACAGCTGGATATTGTTTAGATCCATTAGCGAGTAAAGTAACACTTTTAATATCACAGTGATTGAATGTACAAGGATTGTCAGTATATGTTCCATATTTACCATAGTTTTGTGCAGCTACAATCAGCCATCTTACTCTATCAATATTATTTTGTACAGATAGAGTTCTAGTATATTTTAGACGTCGATTAAAGTTAGTTAGAGTCATATTCTCATATCATCTAGCTCTGTAGTTAAGTTTTAGTTTATTTGATTTCTCATGTGAGATATCAGCAAAAGATCTTTGAATATTTTCCACAGGAGTAATACAGGGGACCATCAACCTCATTTTTGTCACGTTAATTTTGAATGCATTCCAAGCACCATTTCCAGCAGCATTAGTAACACCTCTACTTACAAGAGTATTAGAATCATCAGATGCACCTGTCATAATTGCATCAAAATAATTTCCCCCAACTCGAGTCATTTCAAGAGTAAATGGAACATTATATAGAATTTTATTATATCAGCACAGAAACCAGAGAGTCGTGACAGTGGCAGTGATATACTGAATGTACCTTGATTATCTGCAAGAACATTTGATAAACCTCTTCAGTAAACAAAACCGATATTTGAAAAACTTGCTAATGCAGCATCAGGACTAGTATAAGAATAACTAAGAGGACTAGCAGTACTAGCAGTAAGATTGAAAGACATATCATCCACTGAACTAGCCTCCTTTTTCCCACCCAGTTGCAAGTCCTTCCATTCTATTAAATTCATTGGAATAACAAAGTAGACCCATCACTGTTGAAACAGTTCCAGGACCTAGTTGAAGTGAAATACTTTCTGTTTCTTACGTGCCAAGCCTAATTCTCATTGAACTGAACATCCATGCTCCAGCATTGTTAAGAAGACCAGCAGCAAGATTTCTTTTAGGAGGACCATAAGCACCACCAGTAACAGTTTGAACTTGTAGCTTACCTTCAAGTAGAAGATAAGCATAAGAAAGAAAATAACACGTTTGTTGTTCACCAGGTACAATAAATGTTTCTAGCTTATTTCCAACGTTATCAGTTTCAATACCATTTGTTTGGTGAAATTCTCTGAATTGATAGTCTTTAATATCATAATTAGGAAAACTAGGATCATTCAGTTCGAGTATATTATCGATAGATGCACTTGCCATTTCTTCTCAATATAAAAAATAAAAATTGGTTTCTACTTGGAATATGTAATCCAGCTCCTATTTTTTTTCTCATACCTCCACCATAACCACCAGGTCTTGTTCTTTCAACAGCTTTCTCTTTGATTACTTTCTCTATTTCTTTATATGCTTTTGGATCATTTTATTTAAGAGTCTCAGAGAAGTCTTCCACTTCTTCTATCATTGCCTTATGTTTCTTTTTATTCTTTGGTTTGAGTTTTTCAACCATAGCACGTTTAATTTCAAGATCCATCTCTTTTATCTTTCTATCATAGTCTTCTTCTTTTTTAAGTTTTTCTAATTTATATTCTAATTCTTTCTTCTTCAAGCTTGTCATCTTATTCTCTACGTTTATTAGCGTATTCTTGATCAACTTTCTCTTTCTTTGTGTGTAGTTCAATTAGTTTTCTTGCTTGATGCATTTCAATACCTTTATTAGCAATGTTCATACTCAAACCTGTTGTTAATCCGACGAAAGACAATTTCTCTTGTAACCTTGGACCGGGGATTTCAAACGACTTTTTGTCAATGTCTCTCACTAACTATGTCATCAAGATCAGATTGTGACATTAGTTTACGTGTTGGAACATCAAAGGCATCGTAGTTGCCATCAACGTCAGCTTCAGTTGAACTCGAATCACTGTCAATCAATAAATCATCAAGTGTAACAGGTGGAACAGGAACTCCCACTTCATCACCCTGCGGTACAGGTCGTATCGCTGATGGTAGATTTGGATATTCAATTGTATGCTTATTCTTCTTGCTGAAGTTCGCTGAAATTTTGAACAACGATATAGCTGATGTTTCCATAATAGGCGTTGTGCATCTTTAGTCTTGATTACATATTATAGAAAACAGTGTTCCGGGTTTACCCACAAAGTTTCTCGACATTGCACTTTCGCTTTCGCGTTCTCATACTATGTGCGGCTTCCCACGGCGCGAGCCAGCAACCCTACATTAATATTGGAACTGCGATACGGCTGCCATTCCGACTATAGGCATTGCACAACTCGTGTCTTGCGTTACTGAAAAAAAGTATTTCGGGTTTATCCAGCAAATTCCTTGAAATTTCGCACGTTTGTTCAAATAGTTTGGCCTCCAGTGACCAGAGGCCTAAGCATCATAATGGGTCTGCGAAATCACGTGAGATTTAATAGGTAAACCCGACACTGTTTTTATCCGGTTCAATAAAAACCGCAGTTATACGACTTACATTTTTGAAAGAGTAGCTGTACTGCAGTCCAAAAATGCTACTTCAAAAGCTGTTAGTCATAATAGTAACAACAATACGTTATAGCGCCCTCAGAGAACTGAATTTCTTTCTAGGCACTTCCTTCCGGGAAGCAGCTCGACTCATCAAAGGGGGGCAAAGCCACATCAATGGCGGCCAAGGCCACATCAATGGCGGGCAAAACAACATCAAAGGAGGGCAAAGCAGCAAACATCAAAGGCGGACCAGTGTGCGACAGTCAAGCATCGGCCTACCATAAGACTACCCTGCCATTTTGAGACTGAAGCTGGGTACTAAAGCTGACTACCTGGGCATATTTGCTTGAAAGACTACGGGTAGGGAATTTTAATTAGGTTGGGTATGAGGGGCAGGAGCAAATCAATACATTTCAGACATTGAACAGTGAATATAGGATCTAGTAGTCTTCTAAGAATGGGTTATGAACTGCAAAGTGAGGTCGCTAGTGGCAGGTTTGAAGGTGGACTTTCATTTCGTACAAAGACGGTGGACATCCATTGGAGGTGCTGAGAGAAGTTTAGAAGGAATGCTACAGAAGAACACGATTCCAGTGGGGATATTACCTTGGGGATGAACACTTATGATCCTACTTCTCTGACTCGTCATCTGTCATCAGCTGAAAAAGAAGCTCGAGAAGTATTATTGTGCTAAATCGCCACAAGGTTCCGCCATGAGGCAAAGATGACGTTGCTCATTTATTTTTCAAGCGATAGTGTTAAACTCGACATTTATTGAGAGCAGATGGCTCAGTGAGCTCCCGCCACCTTTGTGTGTCGCGCGAAGCTGCTTCCTTTCTCGCGGGAAATCGTTGGCTCAGATGGTGTCAGAGGAGCTGCTCTCTGCCACAGAAAGGATGCTAAAGGCAGGCAGCTGCATCCCGAGGGTGTGGCACTGGCCGGTCTCGACTTGGCTCCTGTGAGAAGCAGCGCTGCTGACCGAAACAATTGCTCTCGTTCTTCATCGAGTATTGTGGTCCCTGCCAGTGGTACGGTATGTACCCCGACCGTGTATTCGGCTAGACGTGGCAATGAATATTTATCTCTGTTATGGGGCCATGGCCGTTAAGCTGCTAACAGAGCCGATTTCGAGTGGTAAGCTTTCCAGCGACTCTTGAGCCGGAAAATTCTCCAAGCCCTTAGTGCCACCCGAGGAGATAGCTCCGAAGGGGAGCCTTAACGACATGCGTCGTTGCAGGACCTGGTACCCTCTATGGAGACCGGCCGATTTGGTGGCTGCACTTGCTTCGGTCGGTAGCCTCTCTCTCAAAGCATCTTTCTCTCCGAATCACCCTGAGCGGAGCAGAGAGGTTTGAAGGGTCTAAAGGAAATGCAATCCGTTGGCAAAGGGATGGGGCTTGAATTATTACAGCCGCCCCATGCAGCCAAGCCTAATCAAAACCCCTTTGAGAGATTTCGACATCCCCCTTTAGCATTCCATCAATCCCTACGCCGTTGCAAGGCAAGGAGCCGCACTGCTAGTACCTAGAAACTTCGAAGACAGTGCAACTTCTCCAAGCGACAGACAATTAAATGCGACTTAAACTGCCCAGCTGTGGCAACAGCTTGTGTCGTGCTGCACAGGCTGGCTTCTATGTTATGTAGATTCCCAATAAGACAACCTCATAATTCGGGAGCAAGTGAGGGGGTCCACCACGGGAGTCGGTGGCATTGCCCCGTGTCAAGGTCGAAGGCCTAACGCCTAACAAAGCCTAACGCAGAAGCTAGTTAGTTGTTACACGGAGGTGCATATTTCGCCGGACGAACCTGTCGGAGCGACTGTGCTGTCAAGACTCAAGAGGTTTTACTTAGACAGTGGATGTACTCGTTGGTAGTCGAGTTGGCAGATCCATGTTCCCTGCATGCTCTTGAAGGAAGAGAGGAGGGAGAGAGAGAGGGGAGAGAGAGAGAGAGAGAGAGAGAGAGAGAGAGAGAGAGAAACAGTGTCTACACAGGCAGGCCGTTAAACACATATAGAAGTCGAAGTAAGTGAATGAATCGGTTGACCTGTGCCGGCTGTAAGCTGTAAGCCAACAGCAGCTCAGGTGTTCAGGGTGAGGCAGTCGACCTCGGGTCCCACGAATAAGTGATACAGCTGCCATTTCCACAGAGCTCAGATAAGTAATGTTTTGATTCCAAATTATGCAGAATGGTATTAGGGGTTTACCCACCAAATTCATGCAATTTCGCTTTTTTTCGTTCTTGCACAATAGCCTCCAATGGCTAGGGCCAGCCAGACTTTTTACACATTCAAACGGCTATACAGCTGTTATTTCCACAAAATTCTTGGCGAAACTTCGACTAAAAAAGCCTTGCTAGTTCTGCCTAGTAATTAAGGTGAATGTATTTAATGACCGAGGTCGTGGGCTCGAGCCCTGTGGAATATATTAAGCGGCCGAATAGAGATTAAGTTCTCTAAGGAGGCTCTACAAATGAATTACTATTTATTTATATATAAGGCCTTGACCATTCCCAAACAGGAGGTTTAGCTCGTCTTTGCTAAAAATCATGCCTGTGCCCATGGTTGCTTGACCCAGAGAAGCACCAGGTAGCCCTTGGCCAGGGATGGATACAGTGAGTGCATAGTGGTTGCTAAGTCTCCTGTTGCCGACTATGGCTCATCCTTTCATCCATTATTTCAGCGGTCCTGAGCTGCTACTTCTGTGCTACTCACTACCTCAAAAACTGCTCTCATGACTCTGCTATGCTTCCCACTTTCTCTACTTTCTCTTTGTTGCATGAGACGGAGTCTGTTGGCTACCGAATGCGTACCGAAAGTCGCTTAGGCTGTGAGTGCGCTGTACAAAACTCTCCTGCGTAACACCCTCATAGTCTTAATGGCTTTGTGGAGTTACAGACGGAGATACATTACATTACATAAGTGCTGGGCAAGTAAAGCCCAACTGCTAGCAGGCGAAGCCCCACAGCTTGGCAGCCATCCGAAGCTCGTTAAAAGCACTAGTTAGTTTGCTGGCTAGTTAGCACCTATTTTTGATCACATCCAGCGATTGCTCAAACACCAGCTTTTTCCCCTCAAGAAGCAGTTGGCAGACATACGCTTTTAAAAAAAAGTTTAGCTGAGTCAATTGCTCTATCTATATAGCAACAGACGAGTCTTACGGGCTGTCGCCAATGCTTGCAGTGAGCAATAAAGGATTGCACAGTGCAATACTCGAACCCACGATCTGGCTCATAAAGAGGATGATCTCGACAAACCGCAGCTAAGTCTGCATTTTTCTGGATCCATATCTGACCAGAATAACCAAATACCTAACAGCTACGTGGCAGCCTTCAGCTGGAATATACAACCTTATAAATTAATATTGTACATCATCCCAGCAGTCTTCGTGCTGAATATAAGAAGACTTGTAGGTCCCTAGTGCCATAGAACACAGAATCTCCCTGATTGCACGATCTAGGCTGAGTGCAATATCCTCAGGTGGGGGAGGGGGTAGCTAGAAGCCGATTGGTATATTAGGTACAACAGTCTGGCCTACAAAACAGCCTGGGATGGATTCAGAGCAAAATAATTGTCCACGACCTGCACGATAAGATCATACTACTTTTTTGCTTACCCGAGTAACTAAAGTATTTAAAACTGCTGAAACAGTGATTCAATGCTGTAAGTTTAATAGTAATAATAATACATTTGTAGAGCACCCCTAGAGAACTGAACCTCTTTCTAGGCACTTTACAATTGCTGCATAGAAAGCATTACTACATGATTGGTTATAACATTCGCAAACAGCAAGCATAGCGCGAGCAGGTACATGAAAAAGGACGAAGAATCACAAAGACCCACCAAATGCTGCCATAAAAAAGTGCATTTTAAGCATCTTTTTAAATATCAGGGGAACGTTGTGAGGTGCGTGGGTAGCGAGTTCCAGGCTTTAGGAGCATAAGCTTGAAAGTGCAAGCTAAGGAGCTTACTGTAAGCATTTCGCAGGTCAGTTTGCCGAATGTCAAATGGACTTCATTCCAGAAAAGTGCCAGGAGGACGAAAGAACAACTGCTGGTGGAAACCAGAGAATTTATTGTACATGCGCATACATAACCGACAACGGTGGAGATTGGGTACTGGGCCCTGAAAAAATGCAATGTATTATTCACGTACCACGAACATACTTCTGCATCACGGCAGTGTATTTATAGCTAACTAAGTGCATTAATTGGCAAGATGATGGTGGATGCGCTGGCAAAAGGCCATTGAAGTGCAACCGGTTCACACTCAAGTCCCAGCTTGTGTGTGTCGTCCGGCTGCTCCGTGCTGCAGGCACTCGACTACAGCTGTGCAGTCTGATGATGGATCAGACAGCTCAGATTGCTAAGAGCTAGAGCACAGGACAGTGAGGTAACATATGAGGACCCTGTCGGTTTTCCCTTTTAGCACATTAGAGGTTAAATGCTAATACAAGCCCTTACCAAGCACTCCGGATCTGCATAGATGTACTAGCTCCACTTTTTGGTTACGTCACCACAGCAACGGCGTAGCCCGTGCTTTTGCAGCACATGCAGCTGTGAACCGGCCTCGTCAGACGGATTGATCACACAGAATGATGCGAGACTGACTGCAGGTCGAGAGCTGCATTGCGATATGAATGAAAAAACACCGAGCATGCTAAAATTGCCTTCCATTGGCTGCCGGGGGGGGGGGGACATGGGCAAGTCTGCAGAGCAGATGACACTAACTACACTAATTGGCTAAACGTCATCGGAGACCCTGATGCAAGTAAGGCCGTCTTAATGAGTATAGGCGAAGCTGGCTTGAGAGGATTTCGCCATGCTGAGAAGGAGTTTAGAAAAAAACGTACAGTCGCACCAGTCGCTCAGGCTGTCATCCACACAAGCCAAGCCTTTGAGCAGTAGAAGTAAGCCAGACGCCCGTGCTCTAAGGAGAAATGAGCAAACGGAGCAGTGGCTTATCCACGTGATCTAATGCAAACGTGACACACGCCTCAGCATGAAGCACCAGCACATCGCAGGAGGTGCCCAGGCCCTACAGTTGCCAGTGAAAGGATGCAGACACTGCGAAAAGCATGACACAACCTGCAGCAACTAGTGCCGTAGTTCGAGCAAAGCGCGACAGCTGGCCTCGTATGTGGCGAAGTAGAGGCCAGACGTCACGCCAGATTTGATGAGCGCCCAGCTGGTGCCCTTGAAGACTCCGAAAAAGCCCTCGAGTCGGACGACGGACACGAGGCAGTGGACGATGCCCGAGTAGTGCCCCGTCGCGCCGAACGGGCGGCGTGCTTCCTCAAAGCCGATCACCTGCAGCCGCTTCTTGGCCAAATCGAAAGGGTAGACGGCGAGCTTTGCGCACACCCCGGCTACGGCTCCGCAGGACGAGCTCCGCAGGCCTACCAGCAAACGTAAAGCCGCCACCGCTAGGGACAGGTGAGTATCACGTGGGGGTCAAACACGTGACCACCGAGAGCACGCACCTGCGGCTTGCGCACGCAGCAGCACACGATTCTGGGGCGAGACAACAAGGGTGGCACACGCCAGTACATGCAGGCAGGCACATTCTGCTCAGAATTGCCCACATGCTGGCTCGTGCATGCTTGAGGGTGCATGCATATGTAAACAAAGACGTGGCCATGACATGATACGATTTGGCACGTCCAGTTGGCTGACCATCGAGCTATCGAGAAGTAGGGAACGACGATATCGTCCAGCAGGTGGAAGAAGGCAGCAGCAGCAGAGCAGATGCCACCACGGTTCACCCATTAGTGACGGAAAGTGCTCCTACCTTCCCCAAAACCTCGCAAAATTTTGCTCATAACCCGAGTCCACTAGCTGCCGGTCGCAAACAAAGAGGCTGATGAAAATGCAAGCAGCAAGACGAGCTGTCACGAAGGATTAGGTACACATGCAATCTGAGACACCACTGGCATGCTTGGATGTGTATCACATGGGCACACAATCACATCGGCAAGATAGATAGAGAGAGAGAGAGAGAGAGAGAGAGAGAGAGAGAGAGAGAGAGAGAGAGAGAGAGAGAGAGAGAGAGAGAGAGAGAGAGAGAGAGAGAGAGAGAGAGAGAGAGAGAGAGAGAGAGAGAGAGAGAGAGAGAGAGAGAGAGAGAGAGAGAGAGAGAGAGAGAGAGAGAGAGAGAGAGAGAGAGAGAGAGAGAGAGAGAGAGAGAGAGAGAGAGAGAGAGAGAGAGAGAGAGAGAGAGAGAGAGAGAGAGAGAGAAAACGGTGAAAAGAAGAGGATCAGGCACACAGCCCCGAGGTACACTGTACTTTGCTGTCACTGAGAGTTCGATCTGTCAATATGCTGCTACAGAACCAGAACAGCACTGGCACAAACCCCATACAAAACCAATCGCAGAGTGTGCCTGCCTAAAACAAACTACATTTAGAGGCTCCAATATCTGCGCAACCAACTTGTCCAACTTATTCTGATGTCCTTGAGGTTCTCCTATAATCTTGGACTAATTCCTTTTATGATTTTGTCAGTGGGAGAGACGGCCATTCAAACGGGCTGGATCATGTGAAAGTCACTTAAGTCTGACTAGGCAAATTATGAAGCACTCAGAACATAGTCAATACACCACTGGATTAAGAGAATACATAAGCATCCCATAGACCTAGATTTGTATAATTTATTTACTTTCCTGGACACGTGTGCATGTGTCCGTGTGTGACTGTGTGTGTATGTGTGTGTCTATATGTCTGAATGTGGATGCATGTGCCAGCATGTGCATCCCTTTAAAGCTTTAAAAGAGGAAGAGAAGCTTCAGAAAAAAATTGCATATTTCGCAGTGATTCATTCAGGATGCCCACAGTAGATTGACGAGTGTACAAGAGCATAGATGGTTGATATTTTGTGCCTTACTTTTGAGATTCTCGGGTAAGTAAAACACCATCTTCGGCTGAGTGTGCAATCGATGACTTGGATAGAGGACCTGAGTTGGCTGCCAGCGTCAAACCTCATTAGCCACAAGCTGCTAAGGTCTAGGTCGGAAGAGATAAGGAAGGAGGACCATCGGCCCAGGCCACATGTGGAGTCACAGACGAAGGGGTGTGTCGGATTGGAACCCAACTCCGTTATTTCAGGACTTCCAGCCCGTACCCTACATCGTCGGCAACTGGTGCTCGGCAACTGGTGCGCCACTACACAGCTCGTTCGGTACGTCGTCAAAGGCATAGCTGCCACATTGCCAAATCACACCACTACTGTCTGAGCTTTATCGGCTCCCTATCAAGCATAGAATCAATATAAATGTCCACTCTCGGTTGTAGAACATTTCCCACCTGCCCCCCCCCCCCCGTCGTTCCCCCCTGGTGGACCCTAGGACACCCCCACACATCCCCCGTAGGACATTTCCCCTATGTTGATGAGTGTATAACTAAGAATATATATATATATATATATATATATATATATATATATATATATATATATATAAATATATATATATATATATATATATATATATATATATACATGATCAAATGAAGTTCACACTCTATTAAAAAAATCAACTCTTTATAATTAGAAGGATGGATGGATTGGAAGGGTGGTTTCTAATGGAACAAACGGCGGTTGCGGCATCGGCGAGCTATACAGTTCGGTTCCGTGGGAGTTCGGTCTGGCTCGAGGCCGCCAGGCACGTGTTCGTACCCGTCGAAGCAGGCACCCACTACGGCGTGCTGCTCATTCCTGCAAATGAGCGTGAAGCCTCAGAGGTCTACTGAGTATAACTCGATCTCAAGAGATCTTGTTATGCCCTAATATGCACTAATTAAAGCGAGGAAAACGAGCAAGGTTGGATTTAGACGGCGGAGGCACAGCCCGCCCTAAACCATGAATCCTAAACACTAAAAACCCTAAACCCCCAAACACTAAACCCTAACCATATAGGGGGAGGGGGAATGTCCTATCCCAGGGGGACACGTCGGGGGGGGGGGGAACGTCCGTACCCCCCACTCTCTGGCCAAAAGGTTGCTCCCTCGTTTGCACCAGCCTACTTATTCGACCTCCTTGCTTTTCCAGTGTGCTCTCTTTCCATATATGCTCCTAGGCTTCGGGTCGTCATGTCATTTCTCACAGAATTGAATCACAATTGAATGAATCACAATTGAAATCTGTTGGTTATAGGACGCTAAGCTCGTACACACGAAAATGTGGAGTCCCTTCCTGGTTCTGTCAACATCTGCATTGTATTTGCATAATTATCGACAGCTAGAGCCACACGAGTTCTGCACAGCTATCCCATGCGACTATACGAACTTTTCCTTTTTTGTTCCTAGTCCTTTCCATGCTTGCCTGTGCATTCAGCGCATGCTACTAGCCAGAGATCCATTCTACTAATCTCGAGTGTATTCTTATTTGCTTTTGCATATTGATCTAAGCATTATTAAGCTTATTCTAAAACATCTGGATAGAGATTTGGTTCTCTCAAGGTGCTATACTTAAGAAAGTCCTAATAATAACAATTATTATTATATATTTCTATTGTGCTCTCAGAGAACTAAATCTCTTTCAAGGTACTTAACAATGCATTAAAGGCCAGTTCTCCGAAGGTTTTAATGCTAGTACCAAGTATAGCTAAACGAATCGAGTCAGAACAGTGGGTTGCACAACTCTTGGCCTGGTGGGGATGTAGTTCTGAAAGGTAGGCTGGAGCCAGAGAATGAAGGGACCTACAAGTAAGTGACAGGACCTTGAATTCTATACACTGCTTGGCTGGTAGCCAGTGTGGGTCGGCAAGAAGTGGTGTGATGTGGCAACTGCGATACTCACAACAGACAAGCCTAGCTGCAGAGTTTTGCACCGGCTGCAAGTGCACAGGCCGGTAGACCAGAAACCAGTGAGTTACCGAAGTCGAGGTGCGATGTCACAAACGCATGGATCAATTTAGATGTAGTATCCCCGTGTCAACAAGCTCGAATTTAAGCAATTATATGCACATGGAAATACACAGACTATTGTAGGGGATGTCCTGATACCCGTTCAGAGAGTTCCGGGATCTAGGCAAATAGAAACTGAAGGCATGGTCACCAAAAGACTCAAGGACACAAGGTGAATGGCCCAAGTCAGAGGAGCATGTGGTGCGAGGGGACCATTAGAATAAATAGTAGTTCAGATAGTCACGTCGGAGTGAGAGACCACAGGGACCTAAAAGCGAGTGTCGTGTCTTTGAAGGCAATGCCGTGCTTGATGGGGACCCAGTAGGGGTTGGACAGAGGTGGCATTAAATGGAAGTGGTGAATTTTCTTTCAAGTCAGACAAGCATTGACCCAGGTTTTTAGTAGCCGTAAGTGTATTGCTGCATAGGCAGGAAGACCTTCAAGGAAAGAGTTACAATAATCTAGATGAGACGTAGCAAATGCATGGTCTAATTTAGCTTTGGTAGCCCTATCTAAGCAGGCCGGACTTTTTCCAATGGTACTTAATTGAAAGCAAGTAGACGATACATCAGTTCACATGATACACCAGTACACGAGTTCACATGATTCTATGCAGAGAAGAGATGCTGGGTGGGTTAATATGAAAGTCAAGGATATCCAGTAACTGATAGTTTCGTCTTCTTATAATTAAATTTGAGAAAGTCAGCTCCCATCAAAGTGCAAATGCAGTCAAGAATAGCTGAATGTGTGTAGAGAGGGTTTGAGGTACTAAAAGGCAAGAAAACATAAAGCCTTTAATGTTTTAAAAAATGAGACTTGGTGAGAAATCGAAAGCATACTGCTTACCAAAACGGTCTGCATCCCCGAATGTGGTCCTGTAGACTTGGTTGCAGAGACTATAAATGCCAAACTGGATGGCTGCTTGCGGCACACACATCATGAGGTTTGCCGACAGGCCCTTGAAAAAGCTTGTTGGACCTTCGCGTGACAGCATTAGAGACACGGCATGTAACATCGATTTGTAGACCTGCAAAAAAACATGTTTCATCAGCTTGCCTCCAAGCCGACAGGAGTTGCAGAAAGTTGTATAGCTAGCTTCAGAACAGCCTGCTACAGAGTCTATTCCTGTCGGACAGTGCGGCAGCAACCGATATCATGACATCATGACCATTCACTATTTTACATCTTGATATTGCTCAAGCTAAGATGCTTACTGGCCTACCGGCATGTGCAATCAGCCGATTACAGCTTGTGCAAAACTCTGCAGCTAGGCTTGTCGGTCTTGAACGTCGCAGTTGCCACATCACACCACTTCTCGCCGACCTGCACTGGCTACCAGTAAAGCAACGGATCGACTTCAAAGTTTTGTCGCTCGCTTTTAGGTCACCTCATTCTTTGGCTCCAGCCTATTTCTCAGATCTACTCCCCCACTAGGCCAAGCATCGTACCACCCGCTTTTCGGAATCCAACAGTCTACCACTACCTCGCACAAACCTCAAATCCTTTGGAGACCGTGCATTTAGTTCGTATGCTCCCAAAGCCTGGAACTCACTCCCGACTTGCGTCAGAACATCCCCTGACTTGACCACATTTAAAAAGAACCTAAAAACACCTATTTAGGACAGCATTTAGTGGGTCCCTGTGATTCGTCCTTCATGTGCTTATGCATGCTGACACCATGCATGCTACCACTAACCACATTTGCATGCTGACCCTGTGCATGTCACCCCTAACCACGTTATTCATGCTGTTTATCAAGCATGATATTACTCACGATTCAATCGCGTTTCCCTTTGCAGCAAATGTAATGCACCTAGGAAAAGATTGAGTTCTCTGAGGGCGCTTTATCAAGTGCATTATTATTATTTTTATTATTATTATGCTGGCTAGCTAGCTAATAGCTGCCTGGAACACCAGCTTGAGGCCCGGGGATGCAGTATTTGAACCAGGTTATCTTCACTGCTCACAACGCGAGTGCCCCCTTGACGGACTGCTTGATTGTATTAAGTTCATTCAGAAGAGTACTTGCATAGCAATTCGCCATATCTGATGAAAGGTTAGTTAAAGATCTCATTTGCTCCCACTTTTAAATAGGTTAGATTATTGCAACTCTGTCATAGCAGATCTACCAGCAAATACAATTAAGCATTGAAGGCATCTTTGTTATATGATACATTCCTAAGATTTAAGTTTTTGAAATCAATTTTTTCGGAAAATGTGACCTACTACTCAATTATCTTCAACGGCTAACATTCGGCTATTGTTGTAAGAGAATGGGCTCTAGGTCAATTGCCTGTTCGATGGCACACGTGCAAACTGATGAACTTGCAGTGTCAATTCCACTGGTCTGCATAATAATAATAATAATAATAATGCACTTGATAAAACACCCTCAGAGAACTCAATCTCTTTCTAGGCACTTTACATTTGCTCATATCAGTTGCATGGCGTTTGTATTATTTTCAAATATGCATCACTAATGATGATTTATGGTGTATTTCGTTTTGCTTTGGCACGTCAGATTTGGTAGATTTTGTTCATCAAAGATCGGTTGAACTTTAGCATTACACATTATGTATAATTATATTGGCTTTTATTAGGTTTGCTTGTTAGTCACTTAATGACATAAATGTTATTTTTTGTAGAACAATTAGCTATTGTTGATTGATATAGTTGTTTAAATCAACAGATAACTGTGATTTACAATGCCAAGGGAGTGTAAGAATTATCTACATATATTCTGCTACATCTGCGAGAGATTCTCGACAATAGAGCAGAAGCTACCGATTACTACATTCGTCAAACAATGCTATTACACCTACTTTGGATGAAAAGTAAGAGATCAGGATACAACACGGGCACCACATATGGTGTGCAAGCCGTGTGTAGAAAATTTGAGACACTGGTTTAAAGGTCAAAGCAAATGCATGCCATATGGAGTACCGACGATTTGGAGAGAACAAACTGACCATGTTTCGGATTATTATTATATTTGCCTCATTAACATGCAAGGCTTCAGCAAGAAGAATAAGCATACAATTGAATATCCAAATCTACCATCAGCGATACGACCTGTACCGCAGGGTGATGAAGTGGGAGTTCCTGTTCCAAGTGTTATACTTGATGATTTATTGATTGACAGTGATTCGAGTTTAACTGAAGGTGACGTTGATGGCAACTATGATGCCTTTGATGTTCCAACACGTAAACTAATGTCACAATCTGATCTTGATGAGTTAGTGAGAGACATTGACCTATCCAAAAAGTCGGCTGAAATCCCCGGTCCTAGGTTACAAGAGAAATTGTCTTGCGTCGGGTATTTCATTTTGTGGTACATATATCGCGAACAAGAGTTCCTTCCATACTTTTCGATGAAGGATTCCCTAGTCTATTGCAGCAACGTCGAAGGTCTAGTAAACCAAATGGATAAGTGCTGTGATACAAAGTGGAGACTCTTCGTTGATTCATCGAACCACAGATTAAAGGAAGTTTTACTTCACAATGCAAACGAACTCTCCTCGTTGCCGGTTGCACATTCTGTAGAGATTAAAGAGACTTACGGAAACATGAAAATACTTCTCGATGAAGTCAAATATGATCAACATTAATGGCAGATAAGCCGCGATTTAAAGGCCATTGCCCTTCTGCTTAGACTTCAAGGTAGCCAGATAAAATATCCGTGCTTTTATGTCTGTGGGATAGTCGCACTCATGCTCTGCATGACCAAAAGAAAGACTAGCCAGAGCAAACACATGTTGTGCCTGGGAGTGACAACGTCCGGGAGCCTCCTCTTATCGACAGCAAGGTAGTGCTAATTCCTCACCTGCATATAAAGCTTGGACTAATAGAAAACATGTTCAGGCTCTGAACCAAGACGGTGATACCTTTAAGTTATTACAAGAAAAGTTTCCTTAAATTAGCTAGGCAAAGATAAAAGCTGGAATTGTTGTTGGTCCACATATAAGAGAATCGCTCAAAGACACGCGATTTGAAAATGAATGGGTTGGAGTTGCAGGTATGAAATGGATTTAAGTATGTGAATGAGAACTTTCTCAACAATCACAAGTCTGCTGACTTCTCGCGAATCGTTGAGAATATGATTCAACTCTATGCGACACTTGGCAGCAGAATGAGTGTTGAGATATATTTTCTAAACTCTCACCTTGACTATTTCCCATCAAATTGAGGAGCATTCAGCAAGGAACAGGGTGACAGGTTCCGTCAGGACATATGTGAAAAAGAGTGTAGATATCAAGGCCACTGGAATGTTAACATGAAGGCCAATCACTATTGGAGCCTAAGCGCCACAACCCAGCTGCTGAGCATAGCTGAAAGTCGAAGGAGAGGTAGTTTAAAAGCATTTGACTAAATCAAGGAAGACATATGTTAAAATTGTATAAAACCTAGATGATATTGTTTTTAAAAAACGATTGAAAAACTGTATGTATTGCACGTGAAAGTATTGTAAATAAAAATGCAAATTGTTAAACATCTTGCCGTGCTGGGTTAAAACGAGTTACATATTCTGAAAAAGCATCCCAGCATTTACTTAAATCACGTATCAGATTGAAAACAACTGACAAATTTTCATTTGCAGGCCATGTGTTATGCCCCAATCAAGTTGAATACTATTAGCTCACCTTGAGCCCTCATGCCATGTGCAGGCATGAGACAAAATATCATTCCATCTTCCATCAAAAAACAGCGGGCAAAAGACGACCTTGCTTGCTAGCTGTGGCTCTAACCAACCTCAAATCCTCTGGAATTGGACATGCCAGCAGCAATGGGGGGTGGCCGGGAGTCTTTGCAGCAGAAACAGACAGATGGTGGTACTGGTGCCACTTGGCAAGACTAGTTGCCAACTGAAGTGCAGACAGTGACCAAAGCAATAATCACATGGTGTGAACATTGGAGGTGGGAGAAAGTGCTACCTTGAGTTTCCCTTGGCTCGCCAGCCTCGTTCTGACCACGTCTGAAGGATGGCTAACCACGACTGCAGCAGTGGCCGCAAGGCCTCCGCAGGTGAATTGCTGCAGAAGTTTAGCAGCAGCATTCGTTGAAGGACCCGACAGCAGCTTGGAAGAGGGAGCCGACGAGGAGGCAGCATCGGCCGACGAGGGCACTTCCGATGGCAGAAACTGTGAGCTGTATTTTGTTAGCTGTTCAAAGGTGCTAAACTAAAAACATAAAACAAGCCCGTGCAACTAACGAGCAAGCTGCCAGCTGCGACAGCTGCTAGCCGGTAGGACAGACGACATAACTTCAAGGATTAGTGAATGAATGACTGAATGAACAAATAGGAACTTGCATCGTGCCACAAGACGGAACGAGATGTCTGTACAGTCATTTGTACACATCCCTTAAACAAAACATCAACAGTCACAGCATGAACAACATGGGTAGGGGGTGGATGGCCACCTTGCACTAACAAACAATCGGTATACTAACGAAAACTGGTGCACATCCCCCAAGCCCACTTGCCCCATAGGGACAAACGTCTAAATGCTTATCCAATATGCCAAAAAACCTGTCTTTACTCTATATTTAAAGTACAAAACTTGCATTGTCCACAGCGTTCAGTTGTTACGAATGAGCCCTAGGGTTGCTGTCTCACAGTTTGAATAAACAAAATCACTATTTTTTTAAATACTCCTAACATTAATAAAGCATTAGCATCACAAACTTATTAACACAAAGAGGACTCTTTATGCTGCGATTAGTACTAGTTGACTCCGACAACAACCAAAAACGTATGCTAGGACAACCAGCAGATAATGCTGGGTCTTCATACTGCACAGAACAAGATCAGATGGTGTGGCAAGCGAATGGCCAAGCCCAGTACAATGGGCAGCGTCACCTACCGAACGGGCTCAGTGTAACTAGGCAAAGCAGGCAGCCACCACCGCTCACCTGCACCGACGCGTAGACGATGCTGAGGATCTGCGCAGGAACATGGCCTTTCCAGAGAGAACGAAACGTCTCCTCAGCAACCATCGTCTTGGCACAGTGGTACATCCCACGGTACTTCGAGGTGAGAGAGCTACTTCGAATGGGATCCAGTTGCAGCTGCAAGCCATGTGCCAGCCATTCACGAAAACGGGTGGGGAGATGGTGCTTTTGCCATTCAGTGAGGATAACAGGCTACAGCTGCATATCAGGAGCCAGCATCGCACAAGAGGCCTCGTGTGCGGGCGGCACCTATCATGCCTTACTGGCTGCAGTCAGCAGCAAGCAACGCTGTTCGAAGAGCGAAGTACATGGCACACGATGGCTGCGCTCAATGAGCGAGAGATTGATAAGCATGGTTTACGAGCAGCAAGGCGCTCAGCAGCTAGTCAGTCTCTTTGTCGTAAAGCAATCACCAAATTATTGAGCAGCCCCAAGCCCTCTTGTCCCTGGAGACATGGTAGCAGATCAGAGAGCCAGCAATTTCCTTGCATAGGAAAATGAATTAAGTTCGTAAGTTCTTCACCGAAAGATTTCAAGATCTGCGAATCTAAACCATAACACCTGAAACAAGATTCGGATTGTCACACAAAAAGTGCAAAGATTAGGCTTACAAAGCTAATCATTCAGCTAAGAAAGTGGCATGTGCAACGAAACGCCTGGCATAATGCCCCTTTGCCACCTCAACGACTCCCGAACATTGTAGGGCGTCTTGCTCAGAGAGAGAGAGAGAGAGAGAGAGAGAGAGGAGAGAGAGAGAGAGAGGAGAGAGAGAAAGAGAGAGAGAGAGAGAGAGAGAGAGAGAGAGAGAGAGAGAGAGAGAGAGAGAGAGAGAGAGAGAGAGAGAGATTCCTTCCCACCCTTCATCCCTGGCTCATGCATGAGGCAGCTTGAGTCAAGCTGAGCAGGGGCAACGGCAGAATCAAGGCCTGAGGCGGAAAGCAATGCCATCTCATGCTTCACTAGCTAGGAGCACGGGTTCACTTACAGGGTTTCTGCATTCGCATTGCTACACCCGACTGCAGGGACTTATTTAAGTAGCCTTCTAGTATAATACATTGATCACAGCATTGTGTCAATCAAATAGACAGCATACTAAAATCTGAGATCGCATGTAAAATGAGGCTACCGGAAGAGTCATCTACAAAACGCCCAGCATCTCACTGTCTCGGCAGCAGCTGCGACCAGTGAGTACAGCTTTAGAGTGAAGAAGAGGCAGAGGCTCCATTATGCACTCATTCTCAGCAGCTAGTCCGAGTTGTTGAGTCCACTTTCTCAGCTCTTATTGCACGGATGAAGCAAATTTGGGCACACTGCTGGCCATACATAGCAAGTCTTTCTGGATTGGCCTTCTTCGAGCTGCTAAAATGCTCTGCTACATTAGCTTCTATTCTGGGCAGTTAAGCTTCTTTTTGTCAGAGCGGCAACGCCACATGAGTACTACGCCAAATGTTCCGGGCTCTAGCCACTGACCATGATCTTCTAGGGCACCAACCCAAGCAAAAAGCATTTTCGTGGACGAGCCAACATCATTTTCGTGTTAATACACAAGATCATGCATATGTGTGCCCATTGCACAAGCACACACGCACGCGCACACACACACACACACACACACACACACGCACACACACACACACGCACACACACACACACACACACACACACACACACACACGAACACACACACACGCGCGCGCACACACACACACACACGCACGCACGCACCCACGCACGCATACGTACACATACATGCACATCTCCATTAGGTTAGCATAAGGCAGCAGTGGCAGCAAAAGGCCAATGTCACGATGACGGTAAGAAGTAACAAACACTTCCATGTCATGGTCAATTCGACTCCACTTGGATCACACTCAACCAGCCAACACACACGAAGCAACTGCATGCAATAATCGTGAGGGCCAACTGGTAGGCAAGCAGCAAAGGTAATTACTCCGGTGCCACAAGTACATGCCAGGAGATGCCACTAAAGTTTCCGAGCATTGCAATTGCATGTTTTCTGCGAGGTCTTAGTCAGCGGAGCACCGTGCTCATACTGCACGACCTTGGTCGTGTGTTCGAGTTATGCAGCCGAAAAGGCTACATTGCCCACTGCAAACGGGAGTGATAGCTGCCATGGCTCCTCTGCAGCTCTATAAGTGATGCTGTTTAGTGAGTTGACTTTCACTTTTCCCCCTGAAACGCTAGCACGCACAGGCACACAAGCTAGCACATCGTGCAAACATAATGGGAACTTTGAGGTCTCAGCTCAAGACATACTTATTCCGGTCACACGCCGCTTCACTCCAATTAACTTTCTCTTTTTTGTTTCAGTGTGCTGTGCGTGTGCTCCTGTGCATGATTCCGTGCTTGTTAGGAGCCACAGGTCTTACCAACCGGTGGCCATGAGTGTCTACGTGTTTGCTCTAGCATGCTTACCTAAGCATGGCACTTGTTTGCTTTTACATGCTTGACACCATGCATGACATATGCATGACCCTATGGTACTGACTCTCTCCCTTACAGTGACTTGTACCTGGATAGAGAATAAGTTCTCTTAGGGCCAAGCTCTACGGTTCCTAGAAGTTTTAAAAATGCTGCAGCTTCAGCTAGCTTGGGCTTGTTTTGCTCGACGTAGAACATAATTGTTAGAGGTAGGCCTCAGCTTTTTGCCCTACACACGCAATGCCGGGCTTCCTCCATGAGCCAAGTGAGATGCCGCTCCTTTCGACTACCAGCGAGAACCAAGAAATTAAAAGAAAGTAAGACACGTGTAGTACCCAACAAGAAAGTAACAAGGCGCTGCCGAGTTTCCAGAAAAGTGATGCACAGCACTCACAGTGCACCTGAAGCATCGTAATGCACCGAAAGGCAAGAACAAACTAACTGCACAAACTAATGCATTAGAAGCTGCACTGATGGCTGACTTTATGCAAAAAACATGGTGCCATACTCAAGAGGTCACACGGTGAATGGCAGCACCCTGACGGGCTCAGTTTCGATCGAACATTGAACAGCACAGCCTACAAGCAGCCCGACTTCGACCATTACTACCAGAAAGCGAGCCCTACCTGAAAGCGTATCTTCAATACGTCGAGGGGCTGCGTCAGGCCTCTTGTGATGAAGCCGCTTGCGGCACCAGCAGCCGAGTATTCCCAGCTGGTCAGCTGCTGCTCGCCTGGTTTGTAGCCCACCATCTGGTCAATAAAAACCAACAGGAGACTGAAACCAAGGTACGCCTTCGGCAAAAGCCTCGTCCAGCTCTCACAATTTTAGACGATCACTAAGCACGGTAGGTATCTTTGACAGTGAGGTGAAAGGGTCATGAGATCAGCCAGCCAAGCTGCAACTAGCTCAACTACATTCAGATGCATTCGCACGAGCTCACGAAGTGCGCACACACACACACACACACACACACACACACACACACACAGGTGAGTATCTCAAATAAACTTTTTTTGGAAACAGAGGTATATATACTGTGTATATATCCGCAATATATATACTATATACTGTGGGTCCGATACATGGGAATGCCCGACTTCTCAGCATTAAGTTGTGTTTCTAACCAGCTCAGCTGCTGCCCTACTTGTCAATGTGTGCCCAATCCATGTCTACTTTTTCATTATTTCAATTAGGCGTACGACTCACTCAAGTACTTGAGCTTATTAAGCATGCATACGTTTTCCCCTCTCTGCCTCTGTGTCTTTCTCTCCCCTAAAGTCTCTCTCTCTCTCTCTCTCTCTCTCTCTCTCTCTCTCTCTCTCTCTCTCTCTCTCTCTCTCTCTCTCTCTCTCTCTCTCTCTCTCTCTCTTTGTCATCAATTCTACCTGCCTAGCTTCACTTTTTTTAAGGACAAGAGCATGGCAAAAGTATAGATAAACCCACAGTTTGGTGAGAACATTTGTGCCTCAGTATACATCTCACAGTGAGTAGAAGTGGCAGCAGTGGCCATCACCATAAAAAACTTGAAAAGCCAGTTGATGCTGCAGCACATATGAAGCTCTGCTTGGTGCCATAGGTTTCTGAGGCATTGGTGGCTGCTCACGAATGATAGATGAACAGCAGAGCAGAACCGAGACAGGCCGTGGCAGAGGCTGCAGTTACAAGTCGGACGGGGGTGACAGGCTGAGCTGTGACAGGCTGAGCATGTCCGAATGCAAGCATGAGTTCAGCTGGGCATTGGCACTCAATCGACTCCCTAAGCAGTGCCACAACGATAGAAGCAAGAATGGAATGCAGTAAATAGCCCCCTCATCCCATTTGACATCCTGTCACTGTAGCAGAGGTCGTCTGCTTTCTCATCCATCCCGGCTAGCTGCTCCTGCTGGCTCCTCCTCCCTGGCCAATCAGCCTTTGCCAATCTCTTCTCGGCTGTGGCTGAACCAGTAACTTGCCAGCATAAGCTTCATATGACTTTAGCACTTTAGGTGCAGTAGCAGCCGCCTCCAAGCTTTATTCTTTGGCTGGCGCACAAAAGCTTTCGAGTTCTTTCATCAACTGGCCGTCGTGGAACATGGCTATGCAGTTGGATCTGCAGGTTCAGGGGCCACCATCAAGCTTGACCGGCCGTGCCAGTCTGTGTCTCCCCCCAGACATAGTATACGGCTGGCTACATGTACTTACAGTACAATAGCTGGATGCAGCTCACAGCCGACTGGAGGACATCATTATCTGTCGCTGCCCTTTTGGATGGCTCAGCGACGACCCTCAGTGGTAGCTCTAGGCTGCTGCTATCATTGTAGCAACATCCTGTCCCAATGTGTGACTGCTAACCACCGGTCCTTTTTCACTGCCAGCCCCACCACAATGTTATGCATTCTGCTTACTGGGATCGGTTGCAGTTCCAGTGCTTGGCAAGATGAACTCAACCGGCTTTGCTATGGTTGAATTGATGTGCTATACAAAGGTTAAGTGGAAATGTCGAGAAAATACAGAGAAGACTGTCCACTAATCCAAAATCCATAAATACAAATCGAATAATTAAATAACTGTTCATGGTACCTTCCAAAAGACAAACAAATAAAAAAAATTTATAATTATTTGTACAGTTCCCAAAGAGAACTGAATCTCTTTCCAGTCACTTCACATATGGTGCAGGGCTCGAGCCCACGACCTCTATCGTAAAGGTGAGAAGCTTAACCTTGGTCGTTATAATAATAATAATAATAATAATGCACTTGATAAAGCACCCTCAGAGAACTCAATCTCTTTCTAGGCACTTTACATTTGCTGCAAAGTGAAATGCAATTGAATGGTAAGTAAAATCAGGCTTGAGAAACAAACAAAATGAACAATATGGTTAGGGGTGACATGCACAGGGTCAGCATGCGAATGTGGTTATTGGCAGCATGCACAGTGTCAGCACGCATAAGCACATCAAGGACGAATCACAGGGACCCGCTAAATGCTGTCCTAAATAGGTGTGTTTTTAAGTTCTTTTTTAATGTGGTCAGGTCAGGGGATGTTCTGACTCAGGTCGGGAGGGAGTTCCAGGCTTTGGGAGCATACGAACTAAATGCACGGTCTCCAAAGGATTTGAGGTTTGTACGAGGTATTGGTAGACTGTTGGATTCCAAAAAGCTGGTGGTATGATGCTTGGCCTAGTGGGGGAGTAGATCTGAGAGATAGGCTGGAGCCAGAGAATGAAGTGACCTAAAATTGAGCGACAAAACCTTGAAGTCAATCCGTTGCTTGACTGGTAGCCAGTGCAGGTCGGCGAGAAGTGGAGTAATGTGGCAACTGCGACGCTCACGACAGACATGCCTAGCTGCTGAGTTTTGCACCAGCTGCAATCGCCTGATCGCACATGCCGGTAGGCCAGTAAGCAGTGAGTTGCAGAAGTCGAGACAGCGTGTAACGAATGCATGGACCAACTTGGACGTGGTATCCATATCTAAACAAGCCCGAATTTTACCAATGTTATGTAGCTGAAAGTAGGCAGATTTGACTGTGGAGCTGATGTGGTCGTCTAACGATAGGTCACTTTGGAACTTGACACCTAGATTTCGAGCTGATTCAACAGCAGATATGCTGGAAGAGCCAATGTTGAGCCTCAGCCTTTCCAATTTCTGAATCAAACTGGGTTTGCCCATAACTAATAAGTTAGTTTTATCATCGTTTAGTTTTAGAAAACTTGCTGCCATCCATTTGCAGATGTCATCAATACATGCAGCAAGTGAGTTGAGAGAATCTGAGATGCTCGAAAGCTTGGAGGGATCAAAGCAAAGGTACAACTGAGTGTCATCCGCATAGAAGTGAAAGCCTAGATTGTGCTTGGCAATCACATCAGCAAGAGGGAGAGTATAAACCGTGAAAAGAACCGGACCTAGCAGGGAGCCCTGAGATACCCCATAATTCAGAGGTACCTCGGATGATCTTTGTCCATTCACGTCAATACTCTGGAGTCTCCCACTGAGATAGGACCTGAACCACTGCAGAACAGTGCAAGTGATGCCCAGGCGAGATGAGAGGAGCTCTAGAAGAACCTTGTGATCGATAGTATCAAAAGCTGCCGAAAGATCGAGCAAAACAAGCAGAGACACTCCACCCATGTCTGCATTCCTAAGTGGTCGTTGAAGGCAGCACCTTAACCCCTGGTCTAAACCAAAGCAGCCTGTTAGAAATGGGATAAAGTTATGACGATTTTGAGAGAAAAACGAAAGCACTAAGCAAACAAAGGCAAACCATATCTAACCCAGAAGTAAAAAGGAAACGATGTTTTTAGGATAACCAATTTACCACCTGCATAATATACTGCTTGTGTCCCAACTTGTTAAAACTTTGGTTCATTGAGGTACATGCTTGCAGCTGGTTGAGTTACATGCTAGTGACTTTTGAAAAGTTCCCCTCACATCTAGCTTAGTAAATTCCTTAACTCGGCCAATACCTGTCCATGATTGAACGTTATACAGTTCGATGACATTTGATGACATATCTAGCTTAACTTACCTATTCGAAATCCTAAATGAACTAAAGCAGTAGTGTATATGCAGAGCTGAACTCACATTTCCAATTTCACATTGATCCATTAAGTATTGGTCAAGCTATGGAATTTACAAGGCATAAAGCTGTACTATAAATGAAGCTGTGTAGAAGTCAAAAACATGCACCTCAACCAACTGCAAGCATGTACCTCGATGAACCAAGGTCCAACAAGTTGGGACACAAGTCGTATATAATGCAGAGATCGGGAAATTTGTTATTTTAGACAAGCTGCTTCCGGTTAACTTCCGGGTTAGACATGGTTTGCCTAATTCCTTGTTTAATGCTTTCCTTTAATGTGGAAATCGTAAAAACATCATATCCCATTTCTAACATGTTTACCTTTTGATAGGTACCCTGAACAATTATTTGGTTGTTTGGGCCAACCTACTAATTATTTCTCGACATTTACCCTTAGGTGAACGTCCTTAGTTTGATATGATGAGTAGGTTTGCAGTAAACATACGACCAACACGTGACACAGACTGCAGGCTATTCATTAAGCAGCAGCATCGGTGCCAAATAATAATCAATGCCGCAATCCAATGACACACAGCTTTACATTGTATTCTTCTAGCTTTGCCTATTTAGAATGCATAGGGAGCACCAGTAGAAACTGCTCTTTTTTACGTGCAGTGCACATCCAAATGGCCACCACCCTATTCTTTAGTACAGGTCTCTAATGTGGCATTAACAGCAGTAATGTAATGTAATACAAAGTATCCCTATCTGTAGCTCTACAAAGCCAAGAAAATAAGTGTGTGATATGCTGAAGAGTTTTCCATAGCGCAGCCAAAGCTTCAGCGGCTTTTGGTAGGCATACAGTAGCCAAAACAGACTTCATCTCACAAAACAATGAAAGTGAGTGAGATGCATAGCTGAGTCAGGAAGGCAGTTGAAGAAGTGATTAGCTTGGATGTGGCAGTTCAAGGCAGATGGAAACGACGTGACACAGTTGGCAGCAGTAGAACATATGTCGTTGCATAACAACTGTGGAAATTAGTTCCACAGCCTAGGATCTAGCGGTTCCACAGCCTAGGATCTAGCGGTTCTCAACCTGTGGGTTGCGACCCCCTTGGGGGTCGCAACCCACAGGTTGAGAACCGCTGGTATAAAGGCACCAAGCCATGGCAGCCGTCAACAGAGCCAGCTTAAGAATTTAAACTCTGTTAAAGTAGTAGCAAGTACCCATAAAAAATTAAACATGCTAGACACACCAGCCATCCACACCCTAGGCAAAGTAAAATTGAATAATGAATTTACAAATAGAAAAACCTTGAGACCCTTGGGCTAATGCTGTCTACAATAAGATAAGCATCTACCCTCATGTCCAATATTTCATTCCATCCTCCTTCACTAGAGAACAGTTGCACCACCATATTAGTCAACATTCTGGCCGATTTTGGTCCAATACCTAAGTGCAATGTACAGCCTTGCCCTGGTGTCCTATGGTAAATGCCAGCCAAAATGAGGACTGAATGCACACACGCACACTTATATATATATATATATATATATATATATATATATATATATATATATATATATATATATATATATATATATATATATATTGCATTTGTATTGCACCCTAAGAGAACTTAATCTCTATGCAGGCGCTTCACATGCACCATGGGTCTCGAGCTTGCAACCTCGGTCATCAAATACATTGACCTTCACCTTGGTCGTTAAAGGTGAGCACCTTAACCATTGGGCCAAACTGGTGTGGCTAAATGGCATTTGAAGTCTTTGGTAGGCCATATCAATCCTTCCTACCAATGGCCAAGTCTAACTTCTATTTTTGATCGAATGGCAGTAGCTACAAGCTTAAAGTAAATCGCGTCAGGAAAAAATTTGGATGCGAAGATTACAGTGTAACTCACTGAGCAAAAGGATGCGCCTGTCGCTAACCACCTAGAGATGCAAGAGCAGTAATTGTAAGCACAGATCGCTGATGACAGTGGCAGAAAGTCGGGTAGACCGATAGGAACATAGATGTTGACAGAGGGCCTGGCTGCAAAAAAAGTAAGAAAAAAGTCTTACTCTACAGTAACTTACACTCAAGATACGTAGCCCTTTCGCTTAGGCGGGTCGAGCCGTCACGTCAGTCGTATAGCGATGATAGGCTCACGACCCATCAAAACCGAGCCCCGTGAACGATAAAAAATGAGAATTTCACACGCAGACTTAGCGACACCGCCTAAGTACAGAAGAGAACGCTTTCTTAACGAGCGGCACGCCTTATTAGCAGCCGATCGCGACTGCATAGGATACCAGTGAACATAAAATAGGAATCGCTGTCTGCTGGTAGTAGAGGCTGAGAGCTGAGACCGCGGTAACTCGTTCCCCGCCAGACGCTCATCACTTCCGTTGGGTGCTCGCTTTTCCCAAGTCTGGCTGAACGCCGAGATATACCGAAGTAACTAAAATACTATATTCAGTGCATTTTCTTATTTGCTGCAACATACGTGTGCGGCGGAAAGCGCGAGATCCTGAGCCCGCGGATAAGCGCAAGTGAGCGCGATCAACGGTAAAAACGCGCGCGGCCGAATAAACAAATTATGCTAGCCGCCAGCTCGTAAATCAGGCTTGCAACGCATCAGTTCCCTATCTAGCCACGTGAGCCGTCAGCAACTGTGCACAATAATAGCCGGAAAATACACGGTCAAGGCCGGCTACTGACCTCCCCGGAAATGGTAACAGTCAACCCCGGATACCTTAGCTATGGGTACGCTTAAATTTCATGGAGATTATAAAAAGCTAGACTAAATAAAAAACAGATACAATTCTTACTCATTTTTATATCATTCCAGTGAGACTCTGGTTTGTACGCACGCGCTTATCGTTACAGCCGCGCACGTTTCTAAAAATGGCTGCCGACGACGGTGTGAAAAGGAAGCCCCAGAAAAAGAATGAAAATAACGCTCAGGACGATAGTGAAGATGGAGAAGCCGCGGAAGAAAACTTCAGTGATCCGGAAGGTTACAATGACGACATAACAGAAGAAGGTTCGTTTGCCTTTTTGCCAACTCAGGTCGGCAATATGTACTCTTCGCTTAGCAGCTGCTCAGTTCTTGAGGCTGTTCGGTGGAGTATTGTCATCAGTGATGGAGAGGACGATTTGCATTTGACTTATAAGTTTTCGTCTTGTTGAGTTAGTCTGCAGCACTTCAAGTTCATATCGTTGACCTCCGCATCGTTCAGTAGCATTAAAATAATCTAACGTCTCTTGTGACCAACCCCCTTGTATTACGTTTTCAGAGTTGCTCGGAGACCTGCTCGCACAGAAGCCTCACGAGAACGACAATTATGATTCCTTGATTGTGGTGGATAACATCCCTCAGGTCGGCCCTGAGAGGCTCGATAAACTAAAAAATGTCATTAGCAAGATCTTTCAGAAGTTCGGTGACATTGTGTCTGTTCATTACCCAATGGAAGACAACAAAACCAAAGGGTGAGACAGATGTGTTGCTACTGCTTTCGCCTGCTAGCTCTTAGAGGCAGATATCTCCATAGGCTAAGAGTATGTCAGGACTCTCAATTGCTTAGTTGTATCATTGCTTGTCGGTTGTGGAGTGGTTTTCGATACGTGAAGTTGGTTGTGAACTAGTTTATTTAACCGCAGTGTAGCTGGTGCCAAACTAAGTTTACCACAATGAATATCTGTTTTTTGCACAGTGGACAACTGTTTTTTTCGGAAGTCAATACTGACCAGCTGCTTTGCAGGATTGTGATTGTCGTCGTTGCCATGTATGTTGCTAAGCACTATAAGAACTTGCTTGCAGAGACGCATGAGAGGATGATACAGCTATGCTAGTATTCAATACCCTGCTTTTACGTGTCGAGTGAAATGATTTGCTATTGAGAGCAAGCACGTTTTGTGTTACCGGCTAATAAGACTAAAGTGGATTTATAGGTATGTTTTATAATAAGTGTGGGTGCTCGAGCAGTAGTGTGGGTAAACATTTTATTTTGCAGTTGTCAGGTATTTTTGCCGGGCTCCCTAGGATGCTGGTGCTTCGGTAGATGCTAGTGTTTGAACTTCTAGATCTTGACTTATAACATGCATGCTTTGTCTTGTGTGTATCTGCGCAGACTTCAAAGCTTGTGGCGTAGCAAGAAAGCATATCCAGGAGCCTGTGAGCTAGCTGTCTCTTCAGTACTTACGCCCGATTGGCTTTTTGTGTGTCTTGAGAATCCCTCCCTATCCATAGGTTCTTACATGATAAATGGCTGTTACATGTCCAACTGCTATAATTTAAAACCTGCCAGAAATCAGACTGTTGTATCAAAGCTAATCTTATGCCGGTGCCAAATGCCAGTTTTAAGACATCACTATGAAGGCCACTCGGCTTGCTGTGCCGTGTAATGAAGTGTTCTGTGCTTAATGCATTATGTAGAATTGGTGGTTATATATTGACCTTGCTTCCATTATTGTGAGACATACGATATGTCCTGGAAGTCTGTCGAGTCCAATGTCTGTTATGTCAGTGAACCATTGCAAGAACTGTTGGGACGTAATTTCACCTTATTCACTAAAGCCACCGTGATTATGTTTGCCTTAATATAAAAATAATACATTTGCACAGTCCTTTCGGAACTCTTTCTCAGCACTTTAGATGCATTGTAAAGAATGCATGATCAAATTATTAGTCTTAAAAATCTTGTGTCAACATTCATAACATGGTTCGTGATGATATTCAGTGTCGATATGTAAAATGTGGTTAGTGGTAGCATGCACAGTGCCAGCATGCATAATCACAAAAGACGAATCGTAAGCACATCTTTTAAAATTTCAAGTCTGTGGTGGGTGACGTGACATCAGCATCACGACACCCTAGAGTCATCCCTTGACAGTCAGGAGTGAGTTCCAGTCTTTGTGAGCATACAAACGAAATGCACGGTCTCCCAAGGATATGAGGTTTGTACACTGTAGAGCAAAACGATTTTAGTCAGAAAAGCTAGTGGTGCAATGCCGAGCCTGGTAGGGAAGTAGTTCCGCTAGGTAGGCTGGAGTCAAAGAATGAATAGACCTAATAGTAATAGTGAGTGACAGAACCTTGAAGTCGATATTTGATTTGGAGCCAGTTGAGGTCGGCTAGAAGTGGTGTAATGTGGCAACTGCAAAACTCACGACAGGCAAGCTTAGCTATAGATTTTTGCACCAACTGTAAGCGCCTGATTGTGCAGGCCGATAAACCAGCAAGCAGTGAGTTGCAAAAGTCGAGACGGGATGTTAAAGCATGGACCAATTAGGATGTAGTATTTATGTCTAGCTAGGCAAGCCCGAATTTGAGCAATGGTATGTAGCTGAAAGTAGGCAGGCTTGACTATAGAGCTGAAAGTGAAAGGTCATTTTGGAAAACGGCACCTAGATTTCGTGCAGATGCAACAGAAGATATGTTGGCAAAGCTAATTTTGAGCATTCATTTTCTAGTTTCCGAGTGACTTGGTTTGCCCATTACTAGTAAGTTGGTTTTATCATTAAATTTGAGAATGTTTGCTGACATCTGCACAAGAGAATTCGATGTTCTGAAACGCTATGAGGGATCGTTGTAAAGTGCCTAGAAAAAGATTGAGTTCTCTAAGGGTGCTATATCAAATGGATTATTGTTATTATTATTATTATTATTATTATTATTATTATAAAGCAAAGGTACACCTGAGTGTCGCCTGCATTGAAAGGAAAGCCTAGATTGTGCTTGGCGATCACTTCGGCAAGAGGGAGAGTATAAACTGTGAAGAGAAGCAGACTAAGCAGAGGGCCCTGAGGTACCCCATACTTCAGTTGCTCCTCGGATTACCTTTATTCCTTTACATCAATACTCGGGAGTCTCCTGCTGAGATATATATGATCTGAACCATTGCAGTGCAGTGCCAGTGATGCCTAGGCGAGATGAGAAGCCCTCAAGGACTGGGTGATCAATAGTATCGAATGCTGCCGAAAGATCAAGCAAAACAAGCAGATAGACTTTATCTGAGTCTGCATTCCTTAGAAAGTCGTTATACATCCGAAGCAATGGAATCTAGAGTGACTAGCTCTAAAACTAGAGGTGGAACTTGCTTGCTTGGTTACTAAAGAACAGAAATGTCAAGCCTAATGCCTGCTTTATCCTCGTTGCCCTAGCGGTGCTATAGTTGTCGTACCTGATTAATGACCTATCCTAACATATTTAAAGATAATAATGTTAGCTGGAACCTTTATGCAAAAAAGGGGACCACAAGGCCCAGGTCTCGTTCCTCTCAGACTGACAGGAAAGGGTGTGTCTGGTGTCCTGGCTGCCTGACATGACATGTCTCTTAGCCTTCCTATCGTTGGCTGACCCGGCAACTTCAAGGTCTCCTCTGCTTATTCTGGACCAAGCCAATTTCCAAGAACTAAATAAGAAGCCAGCTGTACCGCCTGAAACCCGCATGTGTGGTGAACTCTTGAAGTGTGTGCTTTGGCTGGCCAATTTATTGTACTTGCAAGTCCTTTGGTTGTGGTTGCTGCAGTTGATTCTGGTAGAGCTTAGTTGAGCCACTTTGAACCGTATGAATAGTCAATGGAGTTCGGTTTCAATGGTAGGGTGAGTGGTAACCACGTTGCCGATGCCCCGAATGAGCAGAGCTATGCTTGGGCCGCATGGGAAAGTTTAAAAAAATGCCGATTTAACAGCCTCTTTTGTATAACGCCAAAAAGTCTTGACGGCTATCACCACCACTTGCAGTGGCAATAACGAATTGCCTGCTTCAAGATGCAAACCCACAACTTCGGGACCCGAGGTCGTGAAATGCAACCGCCTTACCTAGTGTGCCATCACGGCTCACTGGTTTGATTTAGTATTTAAGGTACTCGCCCCGACCAAGGTCTGACCGAGGTCGTGGGTTCGAGCCCCATGGCGTATGTGAAGCGCCTGAATAGAGACTAAGTTCTCTTAGGGCGTTATACAAATGAACTATATTATATATAAGGTTCAGCTCCCATAGATTTCCTGCCTATGCTTATGCTGATTGATGTGTGACTGCAAACTAGTGCAACTTGTTCTAGGGCTGCATGGCTAAGAAGCCCTTAGCTAGTGTTGATTGTCAGCTTCAGGTCTTTCATAGGCCCAAGTTTCGTTAGTCATTGACCTTGTTAGCATCGTTGGATATATAAAAAAAAAATGTGAAATCAAAATCTAGACTTAGGTGGCCGTGTTTGCATGTACAGAATATCTTAACAGTAGAAGTCAGATCTTGAAAGTTACGTCTGAGAGTCCTTGTTAGGCAGCAATGATATTTTACAATTGACAACTTAGAAATGTCTTTTGATGTGGTGATAATAAAAATGCAATATTTGTATAGCACCTTAAAAGAACTTTAAAAAATCTAGCACAATACACACAGACGGATGGAGCAAATGCTGTGATGAACAGGTGTTTTTAGCTTTCATTTTCAATTTTTTTGTTGAGTGTCGACAGCAGGGCACTTTGATGACGTCAGTCGGGAGCGGGATCCGGGCCTTTGGGGCATATGAAATCTAGGCTTGGTCTCCAAAGGATATCGGTTAGAGACATAGCTAAACAACTTGAGTAAGAAGAGTGGCTGCTACTTTATGAAGCCTCAGAACTAAGTCTTTTCGGAGCATGAAAATTAAGAGACTTTGGTGAGTGACAGGACCTTTAGGTGGGTGTGCTGTATTATTGTTGTTGTTATTATTGATTACTGTGTAATATTGTCAATGGAGCAATTCAAATTGTATGAGAGCTCACCTGCTGATCCTAGGTCTAACTGAGGTAAATAGCATCTGATACTAGAATATGGTGGTCAGGCACTTTTTCCTTCTTGTGCATTTGAACGTCTTGCAAAATTAGGTTTCTGTCAACAAAAACCCTTATTTACAAGCTGTTAACATTCGATAACCCGTTTGATGGCTGTTTGGGCATGCTATGGTCAGTAATTTGAATATTGAAAAAAGGCTTGCTACGTCGTTGGCAAAGTCTGTGTGCCACCGCTCTCTGACCAGTCATAGCACATGCTTGGAAACACCATTCGTTCCCACTTCATAAGTCAGTTGCCAGGAAACAGAAGTCTGCATGTAGTATCTTAACTTGATTTGCTAACTTAACTTGATTTGCTTCTAGGTATATGTTTCTGGAGTACTCACATCCTGATCATGCTGTTGAAGCAGTTAAAACTACAAATGGTTACAAGCTGGACAAGCAGCATACCTTCGTCGTCAATCTTTTCTCAGATTTTGACAGGTAGGAATGCCTTGTACAGTTGCTTTACTGACCTGCTGGCAAGCTCAGCCTTTGAGACACTATACAAGACTGGATATTTTTATTTTCTTATTCATAGATACACTGGTGTGCCCGAGGAATGGGAGCCACCAAAGCCACAGCCATATAAGGATGTGGTAAATAAGCTTGATCTTCATATTTTGTCTTTTTAGAAATTTTCAGTACCTGATTATGTAATTTATCTCAGCAGAGCACAATTCGGTATTTGCCGTTAGGTATGTTTCGTGCCCTTGTTTCTTCTCATGATGATGTTGGGAATTATTTCTTCACTAACAATTTTCCTTTGAACGTGCTTATGTATCTTTCTGCTGTCGAATGACGGCTTGGTCGCAGTGTGCGTCCTTGCCTATTTGCGTGTCTCTTTCCAATTCACGCCGAGGACTCGTGACCCCCTTAGTAACGGTAAGTAGGTCAGTGCTAGAAACGCTAATTTTGTGGCCGCCTACTTATTGCGGGTAGGTGCGCACCGAACGGCATTCGACAACTTACTGTTGACAGTGATGTTCATACTTAACTTGATTGGCTCTCTGCATCCTTATGTTGCTGCTCAGCTGAACCTTTTTATTTTTAAGCAGTGTCTGCCTTTTCAGTTTGATAGCTGTGGTTTTCTGTTGGGATTTCATGCTGGGTGTGACCTCAGTAGAATGCTAGGCTTCTTTTTTTGGTTGTCCTACCATTAGACGGTCATCTTTGGCTCGTTCCCATTAGAAGATCCGGTGCTAAAAGTGCAAGGGACACAACAAAGCAAGGAAGGGATGGATGTCCCTTCAGCTTTTAAGTAACTGGAGTTGAAGACAGAGGGCAAGAACAAAGCATTTACCCCAGTCACGTCATAGCCGGGCTTGACATGTGTTCTCTCTTTACGGCTATGGGTTTTATTGCATTTAATAGCTGGCTTTTATTCTACCGGAGTAGATCACATATACCTATACCAACTTCTGTTACCCGCAGTTTTAGCTACACCCGGCCAACCCGGAAGTATGGGTACTGGGTGTACATAAGTGTTATCCTTGCACTACAGAGCAATGTGCAGAAATACTATGCTTCTTGTCATCATAAATGTTAGGAAACCTCAAAAAATGCCATCCTGTTTAAACTGCCTGTTCACATATATCTATACCAACTTGAGTGTCAGACCATTTGCTACCATCTGAGTAGCTTGTAATTAAATTAATTTGTGTAGCGTTCTAGCAACCATTGCAAAACCTTTTCAGCTGGTCTTCCAGCTTCTTCAAGTTTTTTCGGCTTGCAGTAGCAATGCAGAGATCCGTATTGATGTCTGTAGTAAGAGCTTTTGAAATTCTTTGCTATGAAATATTTTGCTTTGCAGTTCCTAATGCATGGAGATCATCTATAGGCGATTGGCCGTGCACCTACCTTTGGATCTAATGCTAATCTGAATGGAATAAGCTGAATAAGAACAATATTGATTGCATTGACAATATTACTGCTAGACCCAGCAAAACTCGGTGTTGTATATCACATTGACTAAGCCAAACATCACTGTTTCCGGATCATAGCTGCCTCCGCTGGTGAGGAGCCAAACAGTAATGGCATCTACTGCAGATTGTTTGTACTTTTATAGATGGGAAGACAACTCTGCCAAGTTCTTAATTTTCCTGTTTTCTCTGATTGTGGCATATGCCCTTGTTCGTCACTGCCAGTCCGTCAGTTCTGGATTCCTTCGTCTGCAGCTTCTTCACGATGTATTGTGTGGTCATCACTGCAATTCCGAGCTTCATATTAACGGGTCTCGGCAAAGATACTCGTTTTCTTTTACGATAAGAGTTTCACTCTTCTGGCTGTCATAGAGCACCACAAAAAATGGGCATCGTCAACTGAGAATATCTTCATTATACCCCAAAAGCCCTCTATTACATCCCGAATTTCTGTTGGCTTCGCCAGTTGGATATTCAAGCATTCTTTCTGAGAGGTGATAACTTCGGTATATTTACAGCTTTTTCAAAACTCTTAACTAGTCTACTGGATTGTCAATTGCGATGCTTGGGCTAAAGCTGACAAGCTTAATAATCTTTTGTTAAATTGAAACATATTTTACCATTATTTAGTTCTTGATGTATGGGCATATTAGCATTGTTAATACGGTATATCTAGAGTACACACCTTTGCTACCACTTTTGTAGCACTACTGGTTCTTTTCCGATTGTGACTTTATTTTTCCTGCCCTAATTGCAATTTTGTAATACAAACGTCAACGACCTGGTATCCTTTACCTGCCTACATCGGTAATTCTGGCCTGTCTTTGTCAAGTCGCAATGCTGCAAAAGTTATGGCATTGGCATATCATTGAATGATCTTGCTACAGTGGTGTTGCACCTTATTTGTTGATTATCATCTAAGTTGTGGAGCTGCCTCTGATCCGGTCTTTCATTCTCCACCATCATAGCAGTTTTATTGGGAAAGTGCTTCTTTTTTCCAGGGCAATCTTCGCCACTGGCTACTTAATAAAGACTGCCATGATCTGTTCAGTGTCATCTATGAAGGAGGTGAAAAAACAATGATTGTTCTGAACGCTGCACCTGAGCCGTTGATCGTCCAAGAGCGCCCGGTATGTTTCGTGATACTTCCAGTTTGTAATGTGCTGCCCGACAGTATGTCCATTCACTTATCTGCTGTGGCTGTTTGATTTGTTGTGGTGTTAGTTGGCTAGTTAGGCTCTTGCAATTAGGCCATTGACATTGCAAACTGTGACAGTAGGTAGTCATAGTTATGCATAAATTCGTAGCTCTGGTTCATGCATGTGACGTCACATCTAGCCTCGTGCAATACGCACACCTCTTTCTGCCTGTGCGATAAGTTGTTTGCAGTTGGTGCAAAATTCTGCAGCCAGGCTTGTCGGTCGTGAACATCGCAGTTGCCGAATTGCACCACTTCTCACCGACCTCCCCTTGCTTCCCATCATGCAGTGTATCGCCTTTTTAATGTTTCTGCCACCCATTTCTAAGGTTATTCATTCTCTTGCTCCAGCTCACCTATCTGAACCACTCCCAACCAGGCTTCAGTCGTACCACTACTGCTTTGACTCGAGTTGTTTGGCTGTGCCTGTGGCAGCAATAATACGTTCTATAAAGCCCCCTCGGAGAACTCAATCTTTTTCTAGGTGCTTTACAATTGCTGCTAAGGAAGCACGTGACGAACCTAAAATCCTTTTGTCGTACTTTTTGTTCCTATGCTCCTAAATATTGGAGCCCACTCCCTGCTGACATAATGACATCCCTGACTTGTCTTACATTCGTGTTGGAGCTAAAAACCCTCCTGTTTGTCACAGCCTGTGCTTCATCCGTTTGAGTTATCCTTTATGTGCTTGTGCATGTTGGAATAATATTATCAATCATAAGACATGTGTGTGGCATGCTGAGAGAACTAAATCTTTTCATACGCTGTAAAGGGAGTCTCAACTGTTTGGTAATAAAACTATATTTGTTGTCATCGATCCATTCATATGCTTTCTTTCTAGCACACCTAAACTGCTTGGGAAAAAAGTGTTTTTCTCTTGACATGCTCTAGTTTTGTTAAGGTGCTATGCATTTGTTTGTTATTAACATTACTGCACTGCTGCATTGGAGATACATTGGCACTTGCTGTTACCATCATTCCAACAAACACTGACCAGCACGGCTTTCGTCTTTCCGTGTGCCACTTTGCATAACTAGTTGGAAGTCGGTTTTGACAGTGGAAGGTTGCATTTTTATCCATCCCAATCCATCAAGCTTGCACTGTCTTTACTGCTTGAAAGCTGTTTACACCAAATGCTCGTATACCTGTTTGCTTAGTGACCGTTACTTTTGAAGTCAAGAGACTGTGCCATTATTCCTTGAGGAACCAAGTATTGCTCCAGCACTGACATCCTTGTACCTTGCTTGGACTCAGCGCATCTTTAGGACAGCAAAACATGGGCTCTTTGTCATTAATATTACAGATGGGAGTTCCCAAACGTCTGTGTTAGCCTTGGTGGCTTGCACCATTTAATGTTATGGTTTTCAAACTTGGCAACTTGTCAAATGCATACCCTGTCTTTTGGCCTGCATTCTGAATCTTGGTGGGCCTGTAGCCGTCATCTGCTGCTCAACAAAACTCACAAGTTGTGTACAGCTGAAGCAGCTGCCAGTGCTTCAGCTTTTCAGCTGTAACAAGATGCACTGGCTAATCAATCAGCAGGTTAGCTGACATAATCGTCTGCCGTAGCTCTTCTACTCCCTGTATAAGCTGGGTTTATACTGTCGATTTCTCTTGTTTTCCTGTGCCGGTTCCTACCATTCAATTGCATTTTTCTTTGCAGCAAATGTAAAGCGCCTAGAGAGAGATTGAGTTCTCTGAGGGCGCTTGATCAAACGCATTATTATTATTAGCGGCTATGTCTAGACCTAAATATGGGGGATCATGGCGGCTGTATTTCATTACTGTACTTCTTAAGCTACCTGAGGATATTGGCAGGCTCATGGCCGGCTCAGCAAAGAAATTTGATCCTTCAAGGCCCTCTCACCGGTGTCTTGTAAACGCTGTGAGTGTCCAGTGTCATCTTGGCAAAGTATATCCCATCTGCACTCAGTCTGAAAGGCAAGAGGAGACAGCCATCACATTAATACAAGTTACCGAATGTGCTTGATGAGCGCTATACTAACACTTATATCTAAACCAGGAATGGCTGGATGGAGGTACATCTATGGGATTGGTCGAATCGGCCAGTTTTATTATGTAGCCGACCAAGCACGGATTCTACCAGTTCTGTTATGGATACATCCAAGAACAGTTATGGCAGCTGAATGGCCAGCCATAATGCACCAGATGAACTTCCACTTCATTCAAGTTTGTATTATCCTCTTGCCCCTTCATCTTAAGTTTTAGCATCGGGCAGAGCTTGTGATAAACCAATATTGGTATCAGCTGGAGTGTGCTTCCCAGGGGACATTTTGAATCACTGCTTCCTGATCATACACTGATAGGGCCCTTTGCCTTCCTTTGCAGCAGATTTAAAGTGCCTAGAAAAAGATTTGAGTTCTCTGAGGGTGCTTTATCAAGTGTATTATTATTGTTTTTAAATGGGCTGCTTGACACTATCGCAGCAAATTCATTCACTTCATGTGTGTATGATATTTGTCATTGTACTGTATTAATAATATCTACCACCCCCACTAGTTTTGCTTTTGTCGAGATAAATGTGTCCCAGAACCCGTCAAGATCGCCTCGAGTAGGCACCGTCTAAAAAATTTACATAAGCGCATAGTTTATTTACCTTTATTAATAACCTGTATCGAGGGAATCGACGTATCAATCCGACTTCAATCCCAAGGTCGGTTGGTGCTGAAAAGTGCAAACCGGTCTTTATTCATCGGCCTTGACATACCTACTGTTCCTTGTGGTGATTTAGTAGAACGCTTCTGTAGTTTTTTGTCGGCAAGATTATTGAGATCAGAGAGTCCATCCTTAAGGCCAACAACACCCCTACTGGTCTCCTCTCCTTCAGTAAGCTTCCCACTGGAATCCTCTCCTTGCTGATGTGATTGCCAAGTACAATAAATATAATTCATTTTTATAGCGCCCCCAAGAGAACTAAATCTCTATTCAGGCGCTTCACGTATGCCTCAGGGCTCGAGCCCACGACCTCAGCCAGACCTTAGTCGGGGCGAGCACCTTAACCACTGGACCAACCCAGCAATTTAGGCTTTCACGTCTATGTGGATGATGCTCAGTTGTATATTTGCTTTAATCCCTCCCAGCCTTCGAGCACCTCGAATTCTCTTAACTCTCTTGCTGGATGTATTTATGACATCTGCACATGGATGGCAGCAAGTTTTCTTAAACTAAACGATGATAAAACTAACTTACTAGTTATGGGCAAACCTAGTGTGATTCAGAGATTGGAAAGGCTAATGCTCAAAATTGGCTCTGCCAGCATATCTGCTGTTGAATCAGCTCGAAATCTAGGTGTAATGTTCCTAAGTGACCTTTCGTTAGACGACCACATCAGCTCCACAATCAAGTCTGCCTACTTTCAGCTACATAGCATTGCTAAAATTCGGGCTTTTTTAGATAAGGATACCACGTCTACGTTGGTCCATGCATTTGTGACATCCCGTCTTGACTTCTGTAACTTACTGCTTGCTGGCCTACCGGCATGTGCAATCAAACGATTACAGCTGGTGCAAAACTCTGCATCTAGGCTTGTCGGTTGTGAGCGTCGCAGTTGCCACATTACACCACTTCTCGCCGACCTGCACTGGCTCCCAGTCAAGCAACGGATTGACTTCAAGGTTTTGTCGCTCACTTTTAGGTCACTTCATTCTTTGGCTTCAGCCTATCTCTAAGATCTACTCCCCACCAGGTCATGAATCGTACCACTCACTTTTCGGAATGTAACAGTTTACCAATACAAACCAAGTCCAAGTCCTTTGGAGACCTTGCATTTAGTTCGTATGCTCCCAAAGCCTGGAACTCACTCCCGACTTGCGTCAGAACATCCCCTGACTTAAGGACATTTAAAAAGAACTTAAAAACACTTATTTATGACAGCATTTAGTGAGTCCCTGTGATTCGTCCTTCATGTGCTTAAGCATGCTGACATTGTGCATGTCACTCCTAACCATGTTATTCATGTTGTTTATCAAGCATGATATTACTCACCATTCAATCGCGTTTCCCTTTGCAGCAAATGTAAAGCGCCTAGAAAGAGATTTAAGTTCTCTGAGGACGCTTTGTCAAGTGCGTTATTATTAGTATTATTATTATTATTTCTTAATTCCTTGAAGCACCTCAATGTAGGCATTCTACTAATGAACTCATCATTAGCTTCATTACCCGGGAAGACTGCCAGACCTATAGCCACTGTTCTCTTTATGCAATGCATAAGGCTGCTTCTGCCGTGCATAACTAACATAATGCTGCTGCCTGATGCATAACTTACATAATAAGTACATTCTTAGCCTCAGGTCTTGTCCCGGTGCCTTTCAAAAAGGCTGTCGTTGGGCAGGCCGATCGTTGGGAATGCAATACTACACCAGAAGAACTCAACTTGTCTTTCTCAAACTTTCAAAACTTTCAAACTTTCTCAAATTGAATGAAGATAAAACCAACTTGCTAGCTATGGACTAAGTTAGTGTCTCAGAAATTGGAAAGCATAGCCCTCAATTTTGGCTGCGCCAGCATATCTCTTCTAGCATCTGTACGAAATCAGGGTATTCTTTTCCAAAGTAACATTTCACTAGACGACCACTTCAGCTCCACAGTCAAGTCTGCCTACTTTCAGCTACATAACTTTGCAAAACTTTGGACCTGCTTAGTTAAGGATACTACATTCAAGTTGGTTCGTGCATTTTTGACATCTAGTCTCGACTTCTTTAACTCGCTGCTTGAAGGTCGTCGAGCCTGTACAATTAGGCTCGTACATTTAGTGAAATACTCAGCTGCAAGGCTTGTCAGTCGTGAATGGCATGGTTGATACATTACAATATATCTTGCTGACATGCGCCGGCTTCCAATCATGCCCTTCGTTGTCATACTCCAGCTTACCTAGCAGAGCTACTCCTCAATCAGGCTGGATATCGTACTACCTGCTATTCCAACTTGAGTTTTTTAGCTGTGCCTCGAACCAACTAACCTTAAACCTTGGACCAATCGTGCCTTCTTTTGTCCGTACTGCCCAAGCTCGGAACTAACTCCCGACGGACGTCACGACGTCCCCCGACTTTGCGACAGTTAAAAAAGAAGCTAAAAGTGCACCTGTTTCTTGCAGCATTCAACTGAGTTCTTATAAATTTCCTTTGTGCTTATGCATGCTGACACTGTACATGTTACCACTAACCATACTGTCCTACTTCCTTTACAGTAAATGTTAAAAAGAGCCTAGCAAGAGATTAAGTTCTCGGTGGTGCTATACAAATTATTATTATTATTATTATTATTAATACATTTTTTGCTTAATTCTTAAAACTAATTTGCCTGACGAACCTCGCATTCCAGTTGCATCGGTATCTTCTAGGATGCTGTTGCTCTATGCTTCATTGAAATTAATGGGGGTCACAAATAGCCTAAGGTGCAGCATGCCTCCAGTTTTTTCTTTAACTAATCGATCGTCTAAATAGCAGTTCATAACACCGGTTGGGCTAGAAGTAGCCGGCTCAGGCTAATCGCTATCTGGTTGCGTGCTGGCTGCTTGCTCTGCGCTGTGATAGCAAGTTGGAGAACCGGTGGCTTTGGCAAATGAATCGATTACGTCTTTTTGCAGCGTTGGACTGAAACCTACGTTAAATGGTCACCCCAAGGCACATACCTTGCAACGATGCATCAAAAAGGCATAGCCCTTTGGGGTGGTGAACAATTCAAGCAGATTGTCCGGTTTAATCATCCTGGTGTTCAGCTTATCGACTTTTCGCCATGTGAACGGTAAGATTATTTTAGGATAGGTAGCTGCCAGGAAAGTCTGTGCATGTAAATATGTCTTCATCCGAAGTGGCAGAGCACTGTATTCTTCTCTGCCGCGATGTGCCAATAGTTGGAATGCAATCTTTACCGAGCATTTCTGTTTGTGTGGCTTATTTTTTTCTGTGGCGTATTAGTGTGACTATACGCTCCGTGGTGTCCATTTTCACGTAACGTGTTGACTTTTAGCATCTTCTCGTTTTTTAGTCACCTTGTGTGCTTTTGTCAACCCACTTTTCAGCCTGGTCGTGGCCGTAGCTGCTTGTGTTCCCCTTTAGTGCTGCCACCTACGTATAGGTTGGCTCAGTGCATTCAGTGCTTTGACCAGCCAATATTCGAATCTAGCTATGGGAAATGTTGTTCATTTCAGTTTCGTCGTGACCTTCAGCCCTATGGTTACTTCAAAGGACAGCCAAGAAAGCGTCATCGTGTGGGACATGAGGAGTGGTCTTAAGCGCCGTGGCTTTCAGTGTGACAGCTCGTCTGGCTGGCCTGTATTCAGGTTAAATGCATGCACAACGGCTGCCATGCTGGATCGGCATCGGCTGATCTTTTTTTGTGGTTCGCCTGTATCTGTATTTTGTATCTGTGTGTTTTGCTTATCTTTGCTCTGCATGCATGTTTTATCCTTGAGCTGGATGGTTTGTGTAGCACTCATCGAGTGTGTCCTGGCGGCAACTTGTATTAATGTGATTGCTGTCTCCAATTGCTTTTTAGATGGAGTGCAGATGGGCAATACTTTGCCAGGATGACACCTGACACTCTCAGCATTTACGAGACACCGGTGAGAAAGGCTTGTACAAGCAAATTTCCTTGCTGGGCTTGCTTTGAGCGCTCCAATCTCTTGTGCTAATGTCGATGGTTGCTTGAGCAGCATCATACCACAGCTAATGGTGCTTTCTGTTTTGTAGTCGTGTGGTCTTCTTGAGAAAAAGAGTCTGAAACTGGATGGAATCAGGTATCTAAATGTCATCATTGGCTCGGCGTTTGTTGTTGCACCGGTAGTAAATGCTTCTTGCTAGCTGCTAATGATGCAAGAGTGACTTGGTTGTTTTGTTGTTTAAATTATTTTGTCGTTGACAAATGTAGGCATGGTATATCGTTAGTCTCATTTAGCTTGTGTGTTGAGGTGTAAGCTTTTTTGTTAGTGAGCATCATGTGCACAGTTTTGGTAAGCACTTCGTTCGTTGCTTGTTGACTGTGGGTACGTTCTACTGTATGTAAGGTGTTTGCCGTGTGAGCGTGATTGGACCTTCTGGTCGAAGAATGTAGCCTTACATTCTATGCATGGGCAGCTCGCACTAGGACTTATCAATGTCCCTCACAGCTCATTGTCCCTTGTACACCGTGGCAGCTGGCTACTTCCCTTTGTGGAACTCTTGGGTGGGTGCCGGATAATCAAGCCTCATGTGCGACCACCCAGATGTCACCATTAGCTCCGTGCAGCCTGCAGTGTTAAATTTCTATTAAGCAGACCAGAGGGTTCGCAGTTTAACTGAAACGTCGGTTTATGAATGGGTTTTTTTATTTTGCCTGGTCTTCCGTACCTGACAGTACAAGAAGTGCAGCGTGGGAGAGCAGGAGTCGGCAAACCCCAGAGGAGCCTGGTCGGTCGGTCAAAAAAAAATGGTTTTATCGGCCTCGTATGTATAGCAGCAGAATAGTCTTAATGGCTGCCACCACTTCTTGCAGTTGGTAATGCAGGAAAGCCCACTGCAGGATTTGAGCCTGCTACCTCGGTCGTGAAGAGCCAGCACCTTACCTTTTGGGCTATCACGATACATCCTGGCCGGCCTGCTACAAACCAGTGGAGTGTCGCAGGCGGCCTGCTCTGGCCGGTCTCCTTTTGCGAGCTGAGTTGGCCCTGTCACCGGCTGCTGTCTCTAACCTAGGCAGCTCTGAGGGTATTAGTGGCCGGCCTAAGTGACTTGGCTGGTCTTTATGTGGTCCCCTCGGCACTTCTTCTCTCCCTCTCATGATAGCTCTTCTCATCGTGGATGGGCATGCCTTTCCTCCCTAATCGTGCGGTTTTACCCTGCCGTCACCATTTTACCTCCCTTGCTGCACCATTTCAAGGCAATTTTTATTTTATTTTTTGCCAAGCCACTTGCTGCCTCGCCTGACTTGTCCTGTGGGGTAACTGCCTATGTATATTGACTTTCCTGTCAGAGCAGTATGGTTTGCTACCAGCCTGCCGTCGCCCTTTGACGTAAACTCGATTGAAGTTGGCGAGAAGGAGACCATGACTATTGTTATGATTATAATTGTATAGCACCCTCAAGAGAACTGCTAGGCACTTTACATATGCTGCAAAGGAAGCGTGGTCGGGTGGTAAGCGGCAGCATGCTCAAGGGCAGCAAGCGTAACATGGTTAGAGCAGACATGCACAGGTTCAGCTTGCAAATATGTTTTGTTGCGGCATGCACAGTGTCAGCATGCATAAGCTCGCAAAGGACCCACTAAATGCTGCTATAGCACCTCACTGCTTACATCCAATTGTTAGAAGCTTGCCAAAGTCCTTCAACAGACCCTTCTTAATGCAGACGTCAAACACGTATTGCTGGGTTTGTTGAGTGTTGGCTGTCTGTTTCAGGTTAGTTCATATACACTCTTTATTTCGGTGCTCGCTTACGTTTCAGAGACTTTGCTTGGTCACCCACTAGCAACGTAATAGCCTACTGGATACCGGAGGCCGACCACAACCCTGCCCGTGTCGTTCTGCTGGAGGTCCCTAGCCGAACGGAGCTGAGAGTGCGCAACCTTTTCAACGTTGCCGACTGCAAGCTGCACTGGCAGAAATCGGGTGACTTCCTGTGCGTCAAGGTTGACCGCTACTCAAAAATGAAGAAGGATGAAAAAAATGAGCAGCTGAAATACGCTGTGAGTAAAGGAAGCAGGCGGCCTCTTCTCGTGGCAGCACGCGTGCCATACATGTTGCCGATCTTGGAGACCATGTGAATAAGATACGTGGCTGCTCGCTTTTTGCAGGGTGTGTATTACAACTTCGAGCTGTTTCATGTGCGAGAAAAAGGCATTCCTGTTGATACCGTGGAGTGCAAGGGTATGTCCTACTTTTTCCTCTTCTTTCTTTGCATTGAGCTCTATCCGAGCTGGCAGTCTTTTATCGACCTTTTTATCCTCACAGTGTGCTTTTGCTTACTCGTGTAACCATCACGGTCATCTGTGCTCTGTAAAATGCTGATTTTGTCACCGTTGACCTCATGTTTAATAGTTCTCATTCGTTGATGCAGAGGGTCCCGAAACTGCTGCGTGGTCCTACAACTGTAGGACCTTGGTGTTGTGCTGGTGATGAACGATGTGTTAAAATTAGAAGGCAGATTAAGGCCTGGGCAGATTACGGGTCCGGATGCATCCGGTTCACCTCTCCACGTCTCTGCTAGCCGTTTCTGAGCCGTTTATGCACGGCATTGCAAAAGTAATCTGGTACTTCACGTGTGGTAGTCGGCAACACCTTATCGTTGATCCTGGTGGTTGCAATGCAGGTTAAACAACATACCAGTTCATGATTTACGTACTCTTTGTAGATCTGCATGCCCTTCAATAAGAATGTGCACTGCTAAGTTTATTTTCATTGTACCTGCATTGTTTCTGGTCGTTAAGATATGCGGTGTGAACCTGTTTATTAGCAGTGATAGCTAGGTGATACGTCGTGCCTTTTTGGCAATTTCTGCTATTCGGCTATGGTCAGTTGTTGCTTCACCGTGCCAATATATAATAATAATACATTTGATATAATGCCCTCAGAGAACTCAATCCCTTTCTAGGCACTTTACATTTGCTTCAGAGGAAGCACGATTTAACCATATAATTCATTTGTATAGCCCCCTAAAAGACTTATTCAAGCACTTCGAATGTGCCACGGGGCTCGCGGCCTCGGGTCATCACATGCATTCACCTTGACCTTGGTCCAACAAACGCCTTAGCCCCTTGACCAAACCAGCACGCCTATTGCCGCACCCTTACTAAATAGTGCTGGGTATTGTTCACAAATATGTGCATGCCTATTGTCATTGAATCCAGCTTGCTGTGGAATGTCTTTCCAGAGACCGTTTCTGCATTTGCTTGGGAGCCCATCGGTTCCAAGTTCGCCTATATTCACGGAGAGTCACAGAGAATAAACGTTTCGTTTTACCAGATAACAGGAGATAAAGTGTCTCTAATAAGTAAGACATTCTTATTCCTTTATGAAATTGCCACTCATTTGCGATTTGCATTTGCAATACAGAACTCCCATGCAAGCATATTTTGCTTTACAGAAACGCTGGATAAACGGCAATGTAATAGCATTTTCTGGTGCCCGACTGGACAGTTTGTGGTGCTTGCCGGTCTGCGAAGGTATGGCTTAAAATACTGCACCGTGGCTTGCATAAGACAATGTCTGCAGAATATGTTTAATATATGCAACCTAGGAACCTACAGAAAAACACGGCCTAGGCCCAGTAGTTAAGGTGCTAGCCCCGACCCAGGTGTGGCCGATGTTGTGGGCTCGAGCACCGTGGCATATATGAATAGAGATGAGTAGAATAGAATTAGATGAATATGAATAGAGATTAAGTTATCTGGGTGCTATACAAATAAAAACAAAATTATGTTTTGTGCGGCCCGGGAACCTACAGAAAAACGCTGCATGGTCGGCATCTGTCAGCAGGATTATGTGAACTTCCTTCAGAACCCAACTCAAGTTACAGAAGCCTGGAGATTGTGCAAAGCGATCGTTTTGCAAAATTTGGGGTCCTGACATTAGTGCAAGCTTTTTGTCAATGTGTCAGCTTAATTAGTCTTATTTACACATCCGTATTTTATGGTAACTCCTAATTATTAGGACCAAGGCATGTTAGCAACTGTTTTAGTTGTATGATAACTATAGGGGGAATTTGAGGCCGACTAGGTTTGGATCATTCTTTTACACCTGTCGACTCAGCAGACACAGTTAATTGCAAAAGAACACCTAGTCTCTCCAACGTTAATTGCTTGTACAGCCATTAGACAAAGAGTAAATTAAATGAGTCACTATGACTTCTGTTCATATTCAGTGTTTTCACCCCGACGATAGTCATTTAATTACCGTAAGTTTGACTTCTGTAGTATTTTTTGCTTTTCCTACTTTATGCTCGTTAAAGGCATGATCACAGTCGCCAATCTGTAGTGAACCTGCGTTAGAATTATTTTTACCTTTGGTCATTATATATTCTTAAAAGCATGCCAGATCGGTTGCAGAAACTGGAGCACAAAACATGACCTAGTCGACAACACCCTTTTGGATCATTAATAGTAAACACTGCAACTTTTGGTTTGTGCTTTAATCAGTCGAGCATGTAAGAACCGCACTTAAAGGCTACTTGGTGTTGCAGGTTCTGTATTTCACGGCACTGGGCTTTGCAAGTTTTTATTAGTTGACCGCCGTGTTTGCATCATCAGGTGTGGTGTACAACCTTCCTGAATCCACAATAGTGTGACCATAACGTTCACGATGTGGCTAGGGGCACGGATATCAGCAGCCCCCCCCCAAGCATTATGTAAGGGAGTATGACGTCTACTGTGGTTTGTTTGGACGTCAAGATTTCAACCTACTTAATGGTCTAGCCTCACCTTTTAACGAATTCCATGTTTCATCCGATGTGATATGCACTGGTGCACTTTCACTCATGCCATTCCGATTTGCCACACCCCCACCTCAACCCACCCCTCATCTGGAAACTGTGTGCAACAAATTACTGCAATCCATTTGGATCCAGTGAAAATCGACCGGAAATCTGCAGCGCAACGCTCGAATTTCGTGTTAATGTTGTAGTACCCAAACGTTATAAGATATCCACCAAATTTCACGCTATTGCACTGGTTTGTCATGCAAGCAAGTGCAGCTACCAAGGCTATTCCTGCCATCCACTGCAATCTATTGCAGGAGATTGCCTGAGAACTGGCACGTACAATGGCGCGAAATTTCGTGAGAACGCAAACAATAATATGATGTCATATGCAAACTAAAGTGGCGTGTTGTGCAGCTAATTGGTTGTGAATTTGCAGCAGTTTTAAGACGATTGCGGTAATGACCAGCATTTTCGCAGCCCATTGCACGAGAAAGCATGAGCGAAGTGGCACGAACTTTTATCTGGCTACATTATATAGACTTTTACCACAATAGTCAGTCGAAATAGTCGGGCTTCTTGCTGATTCCCGGTCAATGTTTGCTTATAAGGAGTGGTGGAAAGGTGTGGATTGTGGTAATTCGTTGCACCCACCCACCCACACCTCATCAGTTAACACAGTTTTGATCATCGTCAATAAAAACGGCTGTGGATAGCATTGCACACTGATTAACTGATTAATTAATATTTTCTTAATTTGCCTGTGCATTATTTCTTATATAGAGATACGTTCACAGTATTACAATTAACTTGCTTTTCGGGAAACCTGTATTTGATGGGGCTTCGAACATACCAACTTCCAGAAGCTTTGCATAGGTTCTCGTTAGGATTGTGACCTGAGAATTGACTAGTTCAGCTTGGGTAAAGAATACTTTAGGTTGTTTTCTTATTGCCACATAACCATAACCACAATAATAGCAGGTGAGATATTTGTATAGCCCCATAGAGTACTAAATCCTTTTACGACATATGCTGTAAAGGAATCATATCAATTTGTTAGTGATAACATGCTCAGTGTCAGCACGCAAAGGATTCACGTGGATCCACAAAATGCTGTTAAGAACAGGTGCGTTTTTAGCTTCTTTTTTTTAAGTCAATCGGGATTGAGCTCCACTCTTTGGGAGCTTACGAACTAAAGGCCTAATCTCCAGAGGATTTGAGGTTTGTTAGAAGTGCAGCTAAACAGCTTGGGTAAGGAGGGTGGGTGGTAAGATGCCTAGCCTGATTAGGAATTTGTTCTTGTATGTGGGGTCAAGAGAATGATGAAGAAACCTAAATGTTAGTGACAAAACTTAGAAGTTAATAAATTTCTTCATTGAGAACCAGTGTTGGTCGATAAGAAGTGGCATAATGTAACAACTGAAATGTTCACAATATACAAGCCTGGCTGTACAGTTTTGCACCAACTATAAGAGCAACGTGTAGATATCTCCTAGCGTACTTGGTAATCCAATCGCCTGAAATACTGGATATTGATAAAAAGTAAGTAAATGCCAATCCTGCCCTTTATTGAGTGAAGTGCAGAAAATGTAAAAACTTAACAGTGACAGATGTGCCTCCTAAATTTTCTTATATTATATCATTAGTAGATGTCTTGCATTGTACTTGATGCTACTCCCAGAGACTCGTGTGACCCAAAATGAACGTCATTTCGTGAGACTTCTTACAGACTCGTTTGATAGTGAAACCTGTAATTACATCCTTCTCCAACATCTGATTTGGATGTGCATGGCCGCAGTAACCGGATTGTTGCAGTGCTTTGGTATTTATTACAGCATGAACGGTACATTGGAATTTGTTGACACCAGTGATATGACGGTGATGTCACCCAACCCCTGTGAGCATTTCATGGCGTCGGACATCGAGTGGGATCCGACTGGTCGCTATGTGACAACGGCTGTCAGCTGGTGGGCGCACAAGGTAAGTACCGTGGTTGTTCTAGAATTTCTGCTGCATGCAAAAGGAAAAATGGCAATGCTGTTGTGTTGTAAGGACCTGTAATAGGTTAGGTGTGTAGGGAGCTCTTGCAGTGCTGCTTTCTTGAAAGCCTCCAATGCTGGAGGTTTTAATGATATAGGAAAACCACGTTTTGTCTCCAAAATGCAGCATTTCATCTTATTTGAAATCGTGTCTTTCTTAATTTGTACTCCACTGTGCGGTCCCAATTGACGTATGTAAGCCCGTGACTGACACGAGGAGGGAATAAATGCATGCCTAAGCTTTCAGCATGTTTCCGCGAGAGAAACGCCCTACTGCTGTGACTCAAGTTAAATCAGCCTTGTCCACTTGTCTATTGCATGGGCACCCATGACATGTATTCGACAGTCACCTAAGTCTCGAAATGATCGCATCTATGGGGGGCCGATAGACCCTATTTTGTGCGCTCAGCCCGTTGTTGAAGGCTTAGTTAGCGAACCTGCTGGCTGGGTTGGTTTACAATGAGCCGGTTTTTTGTCCGTGTGCGAAGATGAATTTGCAAAGCTAGCCCTCAGTGTGGCTCATCAATGTAGCACAATGGGGCGAGCCTTGAATTGCAGATAAAATCTGCTTGCTTTCTAGCTCTGGAGTGAGCATCCCAGCTTAATGCACCGTGGCTATTTAAATGACTGTATTCCGTGCTTGGACGGCTGTGGGTTTTTCTTGCCCTTACTCAATTCACACCTCCTTTGTCACTATGTCATCCAATCGGTTACCTCTTGCTCTGTTCTCGACTATATCATCTTTGTGTTTGCACACTTTCTCATGAGTCAACAATGCGAATGAGATATTCTCGTGATACTTGTGGTACATAGATTTTTGCAATGCCTTTTTCTGGTCAACGATGGTGCAGAGGGCATGTATTATTTCGCAGCTGAGACCGGTTCTGTCAAGACTGGGCAGTCGTGGGTGTAGTTTGCGATATCGTCCCATGTGTGTGGATTGCATGGTCTACCTAAACATAAATGGTGCCAATGAGATTTTGGCTAACTAACGGCCTTGATGAGACTTTAGTGTATTAACCTTGTATTTGTGAGTCGTGGTGACTGAAACCTTGATGATTTGATAGACTGGTTATGCGATTTCTAGGTTGATAATGCTTATTGGATTTGGAACTTTCAAGGCAGGTTGATGGGAAAGCATTCCCTGGACAAATTCTGTCAGTTTTTGTGGCGTCCGAGGCCACCTGCTCTTCTAAATGAGAAGATGATTAAGGTGAGGTTTATATAATGTGCTCCTGCTACGGTTGCTATTTTTATAAGCTGGTTTGCATGAATGCTTTCTTTCCGATGCTGCTGCCGGCAATGCTGCTGGATTTATTTATACATCGTTACTAGTCTTAATTGGCTTGTCTCATTTGAGCAGTCGTCACATCGCCTGTATCTCTGAACCCTGTTTTTGGTATTTTGTGGACCTGTGCTAGACCCAATCGCCCCTATTCCTGCACCAAGGCCTTCTTTGGTACCTCTTGCATGGTTGCATGGCATGCTACTTTAGTTTACTGTTTGAGCATGCGATTTTACGGATTTAGTACTAGTGTTCCTGTCTCACCGAAATGGCGAAACCGAAATGGCGCGTTCTCATATTTGAGCAGTTCAGTACCTATCAAAATGCTGCTCGATCAGAAGAAAGACAAAACTCTCAGTACGTGTAAGGGTTTGCTTGACCTCGGCTTTTTTCTGTTTGATTTCCTTCGACTTTTCAGCCAGCTTGTTGTACCGGTTCAGCTCACTCTTGTAGATGGTTCTATCAGGTGCTCCTCTTTTTTTTGAGGTTGAGTGTGTTGGATGCCTTTAAGGCTGTTACTCAGATATTGCATAGTCTGGGTCATTTCTTTAGTAGTGCTGTCACTGCTTTCAGTGGCCGTGGTTCCTGTATGAGATCTTTGGCTCAATATGGAGCTATCGAAACTATAAGGGTACATTTGGCATTAATTGTGTATTAAATATGTCCCTTTGTTAATAGCAGAATTTCCAGGGGTTGCTTGCGTTTTAGGACATCAAAAAGAACATGAAGAAGTATAGTACACAGTTCGACATTCAAGATCGAATGATGCTTTCAAAGGCATCAAAGGTACGTGATTTATTTAGGAAGTATTTTGGCTATCCTGTTAAGATTGGAGTCTGTTGCATACTTGTCTAATGCAGTAGTTCGAAAAGGGGGCATTAGAAATCAGTTGTATTGCCCAAAGGTTAGCCCCATAATCCAGACTCTACAAGTTGTCGTGAAGTTGTTGGTCCTACATTGGTCTCCTTTTAGATACACGTGTATACATCCTTTTAGTACACTGTCAGTTTGCCTCGTGCCTTTTTGTCTAGTATCTTGCTAGTTCCGTGGACAGAGTTGTCATGGAAAACCCTTCGTGCATTGTTTTGCCATGCTGAGTTGCAAAAACTGAAGATACATATCATTGATTATTGCTATGTGTGAAAATCCAAACACCATTATGCTAACCATGAGCATCAGGCTCTTAGTCTGCCCGTGGGCTGCTTTAACGCTTGTATGGCTGCAGAAGAGTCTTAACGGCTATCACCACCACTTGCAGTTGGTAATAAAGGATTGCCCACTGAAGGATTCGAACCCACCATGATTGCTCCTGGCCAGGATGAGAATGTGCAGGCACAGCAGCATTTATTGGTTGGCTGGAATTTTTGGAATCTGACAGGTGCTTTGCCAAGGGAATATTTTTATGTAGGATATCTGTGGGTGTGCATCATTACGAGAAGAACTATACTATCATCAGTTAATGATGTTATGGATACTGTATTGCACAAGTTTCCAGACGATGTTTTTAAGACGGATCCACTCATTATCGATTCAGCACTAAGATGCATATGGAACTGGTTAATGACGAGTTTAGCAGCATGCTAAGAACAACAGAATCTGCCTTACAGTTAATGCTGGGTGCATCTACTTTCAATTATTGAGTCTATTGTTTGCATATGTCAATTCTATGTTCTTGCAAACTTGTTTATAGAGAAAGCATTTTCACTTGCGATTATGCTTGGTTATGCAACTGCTGGAGCACCATCTCGATGTGAGGGTGTGATAGAAATTCTGCATTGCCTATAGAGCCACTCGAGTAGCGATATAGCTACCCCTTGACAAAGAACAGCTGTTTATGCTACAGAATGACTGAGCTAGAGCTGAAGTTTCAAAATCTCACCATTTTTAAGTAACAAAGGAAAAGTTCTCAGAACCTACCTGCCTGGAGTAGTTAAGAATCTACTTATAGCTTTTTCAACTTCATATTTGTGTGGAGCTTGAGTTAGCACAGTCGTCCAACTTGCCTTATAACCAAGAAAAATGGTCTCTTGATCCGTGAACTTAAGTTTTTTAAGACCTCTAAATCACGTGAAGCTGGTTCACTTCGTCGTGCTAGTCACTCAGACCCAGAAATTACTTTCCAGTGCAATATTTCATTTCTATTGTGAAGAAATTGCTAATTGGCAATAATTGAATTCGAGAATGAGGCAAATATTTCTGATCATTTTTGTAACTTATTATTTTAAATTAGATTTTGCGATTTTATATTTTAATATCGTCCTTAGCTTTTCGTGCACTCTGCCATTGAACATGCATTGAACTGTATAGGTTAGCTTACAGGGCTCTTGGTGTTTTTTGAGATTGGCTGAAAAGTTAAGTAACTGCTGGATACGCCTAGTCTGGCAAAACCTGAGGCCTAGCGGTTATTGCTTGCCCCCATCATATGATACATCATAGGGTTCTTTTGACCCATGCCAGTCCTATTTTGTTTGTTCATGTCTTATAGGAGCTTGTTGAAAAACGACGGCGGCTCATGGATGAATTTGAGAAATTCCGTGCACAAGTCAGAGAAGTGTTTAGCAACCAAAAAGGTCAAAGAATGGCTCTGCGCAAAGGTAAAAACTGTCACACCCGAAAAATTCTCGAACTCCGAGCATTTCCCATTAAACCACGTCAATTGCACTGATAGTATACTACAGGCTACCAAAATGATACCGCCACGTAGGATTTGAATCGAAAAGTGATCATTAGAGCAAAAAATTATGTTAATAATTTGGTTTGCAAGCAATTATCTAAAATAAAACAAGCGGCTAGTTTTCGCAGCTTGTGGGTTGCTATTTTCTTGCAGGTTAATTCTTTGTAGCATAGTCCTTCCTCCTATTGCACACAAAAACCCATTAGAAATACCATGATTGTACTTCAATCATATCTGTGGCTGGCCAAGCATCAGCAAAATCGTGCACATAAAAGTAGGTTTTCGGCACACACAAAACCTGGTTGACTTGTTGCTTTTGGGAAAAACATTCTTAACATTCATGTCGGTATGTAACCATGCAATTTTGATTACAGAGGAGACACAACTTCAACGTGAAGTTATCTGGATACCCAATAGATGGAAATTAGTGTATTGTGTGGTCCAAAACTATAATTATCGTGAATCTTGTCCAATAGATGAGTGCATAGGCTCAAAATATGAAATTTGTTAGCCTTCGCAGTTTTGCTGAAAAAGCGCTAAGACTAGCTGTTGGTGTCTTTCTCAGTCATCGGCAGTCTTTGTGTGCAGCTGAGGGGCGATTCTACAGAAAAATGTCTTCTGAAAACTGTAACAATTCTAGCAGCGTTTGCTTGTTCGCTAATATCTAATTGGTGATACTTTTTGCCCAAAATGTTGCTGTTTATTGTGGATTTACATTTTGATGTTTTGGCAGCTTTATTTTTGTTAAACATCTTAATATTCAATGTTTCCCATAAGAATTCGTGGGATGTGCATAAATGTCTACGGTTGTTAGGTAGTTTGTTCGCTCTGTCTAAATGCCAAGCTTTTACGACTGTCGTGAGACCTACGAAGTTCTCAATCCTGACTTATGCCGGGATAGCATTGTGGATCATTGATTTATGATGCATTCTTTCCAGTCAAGCACATTCTGTGCTTCTTAATCTATGGGATGGCTTAAATGATGATACGTTAAGTGTATTCACCTATACATTTTGCACTTGCGTGTGGATGTCTACTGTACGTGTATTTGCTTGTCTGCTTTACCCCCTACCCATGATTCTTTTTTTTTGTTGCACCTAGTCAGCTAGACCCAAATTGACCATTCTGAAACTAGATTGCTAATTACGTGTCTTTTTAGGTATCGATACAGATGAACTCGATAGCCACGTTGAGAACTTCGAAGAGGAGACTATTGAATTCTTGGTAAAATTCGAGGAAACTATTGAAGAGCGCGAGTGATTGTATAAGGGTATATGTGCATGTATTGCGACGGCGGCAGGCTCCTCAGCTGGACCTGTGATATGCTTCCTCTCCTTGCAATAAAGTCGCTTACCTTCAATGTGGCTTTTTGCACACCCCGTACTGTTACCTAAATGGTTATAAGCACACGCATACTTCTAAGCCTTCATCCACACACAAAAAAGATCCGGCCGAAGTGGGTGATGTAAAATGTCTCAGCGATCGTAGGAAAAGTAGAAAGTCATTGTAGCACTCCAATTGATAATGCATCAGCTGGAACCGTAGGAGATGTGGAAAGCATTCCAACCTTTGAATATTTACTTTGTTCAAGGCAGTATATGAGACACTAAATTCCAATCTATGGACAGCAGCGATTGCTAGACAGTTTTGTTGCAATAGATACATGCTGTATATGTGTCACCCTATTGCTTATCGATCGTTTTTGAGAATACTTCAGCAAATTGTACAGTTTACTTCAGAGTGCATATTAAAGCATTACAATTCTCTATGCGATTGTGCTTTTAGGGCACTAGGCTGAACAATTAGTATAGAATTTATTTGTGAACGCCTAAGAGAACTCGATCTCGACACTTTGTTTGCTCCAAAGAAAGCGTGTCAATTGGTTAGCGATAATATGCATACTGTCAGCATGCATAAGCACGAAACCAACAATTTATGAGGATGGAGGGAATGTTGAGAGAAACTGGTTTAAAAAAAGCCATGTGGGTACCTGGCTCCTTTAATTGTCTAGTCAGGTGGTGTCGTGAGTTCAAGGCTTTGGGGGCATTCGAACTCAAATCAAGGTCCCGAAAAGATTTGAGGTCGGTTTGGGTTAATCCCATCTTGACTTATGTAACTCACTGCTTGCTGGCCTACCGGCATGTGCAATCAGGCGATTACTGCTAGAGCAAAACTATGCAGATAGGCTTGTCTGTCGTGAGTGTCGCAGTTGCCACATCATAATACTTTTCGCCGACCTGCACTGGCTACCAGTCAAAGGAATCGAATTCAAGGTTTTGCTGCTCACTTTTAGGTCCCTTAATTCTTTGACTCCAGCCTACCTATCACACTTACAGCTTCAACAGGCTAAGCATCACACCACATGCTTTTCGGAATCCAACTGCTTACCTATACCTCGTGCTCAAATATTTTGGAGACCGTGCCTTTAGTTCGTATGCTTCCAAAGCCTGGAACTCACTCCCAAATTGCGTCACGGCATTCCCTGACTTGACCATGTTTAAAAGAACTTTAAAACGCATCTATTTATGACAGCATTTAGTGGGCACACTTGCATGCTGATCCTGTGCATGTCACCCCTAACCATATTATGTTGTTTATCAAGCACGATACCACTCACCATTCGATCGTGTTTCCTCTGCAGCAAACGTAAAGCGCCTAGAAAGAGATTAAGTTTTCTGAGGGTGCTTTATCGAGTCGATCATTAATATTAATATTAGGGGCACAGCTACAAGATTTGAGTCAGAAGAGCGATACTTTGATAAAAGGGCAGAGAAGGAATTGATTCTAGTAGGAGTTCTGGAATAAGAGAACAAATGGACAAAAATTAGGAAAGGACCTTGCAGTAAGTTCGGTACTTTATAGGGAGCCAGTGCAGATAAATAAATGGGGAGTGATATAATGTGGCAGCTATTACAATCACGACAAAAAAGCCTAGTTGCAGTTTTGCGCTAAGCATCTCGTACTGAGCGGTTAAGACCAGCAAGTAGTCAGTTAACGGGAACGTCAAGAAAATACTTATAAAATGTGTCCCACAATCGAGTATTCGTTTAGGGTACCTTTCGAAAGACAAATACGTCAGAACTGGGAGCGGTAGTTCTGACTACTTCCGCATGAAAGAAAAAATGGCTGTGCAAACTCCATCTAATCAGGATGTAAACCAGAAGCGACAAATCTACAAATAAAAAATCTACCGGTCTCTGCATCACACGTTACTTGTATTCTAACTTGTCGAACCTTAGTAGATCCAGATGCCTGCGTGAAGCTTGTTGAGGAGCATTCTTGTGACATCATTTCCAAGGTAGGTTGGTGCCTTGTAAATTCCACAACTCGGCTAATACCTCATGTATTGGAGTGAAATTTGAAATGCGAATTCAACTTGCTTTTTTAAATGACCCTAGAAAATTTCGTATTTCGGCAAAATCAACAAGCACAATATGTTTAATGGTTACATGCAGTGTCCGCATATAACTATGGTTAGTGGTTAGTATGCAGTGTCCGCACGCATAAACACACAACGGAAGAGAAGCTGGGTCACAGCACAGTTGACACTGTGTGTCACCTAGATAAAAATGAAATCCTTAATTTTTCTTGGCAATTACATCGGCATGAGGCAGGCTGTAAATTTCAAAGCCGCCAGTACTAGAAAACAAGCACTCTGATGGTAACACCAACGATACGTGTACGTTCAGCTCTCATGTCATTAATGCATGCTGACATCGTACAGATTACCACTAATCATTCGACCGTGCTTTCTTTACAGCATATGTAAGGTGCCTAATAAGAGGTTAACTTCCCTGAGGGCGTTAAAAAATGTATTGTTTTTATTAGTATCACTTAAATAAAGTACTGTAGCGTCTAACTTACAGGAGAATGAAAGTGGTGGTCAAGGCTGAGAACGAAGCATAGGCTATAACAAGAAATTATCAGCAACTAGGGCAGTAAATGGTTGCATGGGGTTTACAAAATATTGTGGCTGGATGGTGAATGAATGAATGAATGTATCTCCGTCAGTAACTCCACAAAGTCATAAAGACCATGTGGGTGTTACGCAGGAGAGTTTTGTATAGCGCACGCACAGCCTAAGCGGCTTTGCCACTGTGTTCGAGCTATGAGCATAACGGGATAGGACTCCGTGTGGGTGGCCGCTTTTTAATGTTCGGCGAGAAATTAAAACGTTGGAATTTGGATGAACCTATAAAATGTCCTCTGGAAATTAAATCTCACACCCTTTTATGTGATTTCGTCTATTCATGTTCCTCTGCCAGCCATTCATCAAGGCTGACACTTGTTGGGTTAAGATTAACATAAAGTGTCAATCCCTAGGTAAAAAAAAATACTCGCGGGTTTGAAGTGTTTTTCCGCAATTTTTTTGTTTTAAAAGTCGCATTTGCTTTTGTCACCAAGATAGTGGTTAATTCGAAATACACCCGTGACCGTTGAGAAAATGGACGCATTTACGTCTTTTTGGTTCAAATTTAGTCAGAAAAAGAGGACAAATAAATCCAGATGTTTGTTTTATGAAGTAATACAAAATGACTGCACCAGATTTAAATATGAGTATAGTTGTTTTGAGATTTGGGATGATACATTAAAACAATTTCACAGATAGCCCCAAATTCAACATCCTACCATGCTCTTCCTTATACTTTCCGTGTTAGTGGGTTCGAAGTCTAGTTGCCCCTGCACACTCGCTCTTCATGATCTGAGTCGTTTGTTCGAGTCCTGCATCGGATGATACTTTGTTGTCCACTGCAAGCGGTGGCGATAGCCGTTAAGGCTCTTCTTCAGGTATTTAAATGAGGCTCTTGAATCGGCTAACTTTTTTTTTTAGCAAATCCCGGTACGACCTATTTATTGCCTTGCTTCTCCGTGTAAGCCTTGTGCTTTCCTTACGTTTATCACTATAGGTGTCAAGGTTATTTCGCCGTGGTTCTTCACAATATGTTAAACCGGCTCTTAACTAGTTTCACACCTTGTGATTGCCAGGAAGCTCCGAATCACCGGGACGCATGTGCTGAGGCCGCTTTTTCCTTACTTGTATGTTTCTAGGAGAATTCATTGAATTTAATTATCTTCTTTATCTGTGGCCCCACAAAGACACCGGCTTGGACCTCTGCTAGAGGAAGCTTAGCTAAGAATATCCGAAGATTCTGGAATGCTGCCGACTACATATTCATAGCTAAGACAAATTGTTTGTAATTCCTACAGCTCCTAAGGCCCCGTGCGACATGCAAGGTGGCATCAGCACCTTAAGGGGACGCTCACTTGCTCCCAGTTGACGTGGACGCTCCCCAAAGAGAACTTGACCGCCTGCAGCCATAGGATCTTCAGATTGTAAGCGCGGTCTTATCTTCCTCTTATGTCAAATGCAAAGATAGATGGGAGACCTGATGAAGTCACCTTAGAGACCCGCCAGTAGTTCTATAAGTTTGGAATCTCCCGCGATCTAGCCAAACTCCTCGTACCTCCAGTCATTAAGCAAGGTTTCAATCAAGCAAGGATACTGCTGAAGTGGTGCTATTTCGCCATTGTCTTGACAAGGTTTGGGGGTCTAGTAAAATGCCCCTGCTAGATAGTTGCAGTCTATTTATTTCATCTCAGAAAAGTGTAGGCTATCCGCTTATATATCTGGAAATCAACTGAACTGATAGAACGATATCCTACTTGAACGATTGAGAACAAAGATCGGCCTGGCAAGTAAGGCACTGGCATAGTTCAAATCGTAGTTGTCCAGTCGTGTTCAATCCGTATCGTGTGGGGATCAGGTCTCAGCCACCAGATCAATGACCTGTGGAGTCTCAAAAGGGTCCATCCTCGGTCCGTTGCTAATTCCGATGTATACTGGACCTGTGGAAAAAGTGATTGGGGCCCTTGGAACTAACTATCTCTTTTATGTTGAAGATACTCAGCTGTATTTGTCATTTAAGCCATCGGAACCTGCATCAGCAACTGATAAACTTAACGTTTGCCTTGCAGAAATTTGATCCTGGATGCGTATATTGGGATATGCACATCAGTTCTGCCCCTCACGAGCAGCCGGTCGTAGATGCTGCTCACCTTTAGGCAAAGGTGGGGCACCGCTCCCACTGTCAGGCGGTTCCCGTAGGTCACCTCCGTTCGACCACCGATGGCCGGTCTCGTGCGCTCGTCCGTCGCCAGCCTATCCCGCCCTTCTAAAACCACTTCGGCTCATTGTGGCCTCGCCGTTCTCGGAGTTCCACTCCGCCGCCGAGTCGATCTCGCCGTTGTGCTGCTCTGTGCTCAGCACCGAGGCGCTTTCGCAGGTTCGCTGTTCGCCGCCGCTGAAACACGCTCCGGGCGCTGCTCTCCTCGGCTGAGATGCTCTCTCGGCCGAGATGAGATGAGATGCTCTCCGCCCGCTACGACGTTCGCGCCGCTGCGTTTGGCGGCCAAGACGTCGCTCTCACAGAAGCATTTCGCTGCCGCCGAAACGCTCTCGCTCGCTGCTTCGCTACGAAGCTGCGACTGTTGCGCTTCGCAGCCAAGACGTCAGTCTCACGGGCTGCCTGGGCCTGGTCGAAGGCTACTGTCGCCTCGCCGCTGACCGCAATCTCGAGGCGGTCCTCTGCACTCTGGGGCGAGACGCTTCTGCAGGTGCTCTCCACCATCAAGAAGCTCTTGCAGCTGAGCTTCGCGGCCGAGGCCTCGCTCTCTCGGGCACTCTTTGCCGCCGAGATGCTCTCCATCGCCACGACGCTCTCGCTGCTGCGCTTTGCCACCGAGAAGTCACTCGCTTGGGCCGCCAGCGTCTTTCCTCAGGCAACTATCACCTCTCAGCTGGCCACTACCGCCTCGCCGCTGGAAGCCGTCACTTGCTGCACCTCTTTCGTCTACGGCAGCTGCCGCCGCGAACTTTTTGTTATGGCACTCTTCGGCTGTTGCGGCGGCTGCGTCGGAAGCGGTCCCATACCCACTTCCTCTACCGGTATTGCCGTCGGATAGCTTCGGTAGCCGAATGAGTTCCGCTCGGCAATCTGGCTCTTGCAGTTGACGGTGGGATCGACCGGTGATGTCGTCGCCTAGCTGTGTCCCGGTCTCGGCTCCGGCGAGCTGCTCCTGCTCCAGCCTCTCTGTCTCAAGCTCGACCTCCTCATCCGTCAACCACGAGAAGATCAGGATTAACTCATTTCACAGCTTTTGGTAATCTTGCTTTACGTCGGCCGGCGGATCACCCCAACCGTGTATCGCGTTATCACCCAGACACACTCGCACAAAATGTTTTAGCGGCATCTAAATCTTTAGCCTTGCTACGGCCTTGTCAATAGTTAGAAGCCAATGCATAAAGTGCGGTCCCCCCTCCCCGTTAAACATTTCGTACCTCAGTATAGGCGTCCAATCTAGACCATAGAAGACCCGGTAGTCTTTACGACTTGAGTAAACTATTCTCTACTGCCAGTTGTTGTATGCCAGTGTCTCCGGCGGCGGCTGTTCTAGTGGGAATCTCACGGCGACACAGAGAGCGAGCGTTCGCAGTAAGCGAGGCTCTGCTTTATACCTCTCAACGGGCACATATATGAGAGCTCGATCGATCGCAGCAGACGACACGAAATGTAACCTGCATTAGTGGCCCGACGGTGGGCTGCTTCAATGGCTTAACTATAGGCCACAGGTGAGGCATGTGCATTAGTGTCAGGCGCTTCGCTAATGACAGCAGCCGGGGGAAGCCACATGCGCTCACTACACAACCAGGTGGGATAGCCAGGCGGGCGCAAGGGAGTGAAGCAACGTCTAAGCGAGAGAAGCTGTTGGACTTGGACGCCTTTTCAATGCTCGATCGGAAGCCAATGAAGCTCGCAAGGAAATGCGCGCTCCTTCGGCACTTCTCGGCGCTTCTCGGCGGGCGCGAGCAAAGACGGTTTGGCCGGAGCCAGGCGGAACAGCTAAAACAAGGCGCTGCAGGAGGTACTCCAGGGAAATTCGATGAGCTACAGGGATGCTGCCGAATAATATTTTTTAACATAATTCAGACCGAAACCTGTCCGCAAATGAAGGTATTTCGTAAAGGAGATGGAGGTTCCCGCCCTAACGACAAGTCTAACCCCGCCCCCTTCACAAGGCCATTTGGGCCGCAGGAAGGTCACGAGTGGACCGGCAACAACTAACCGGAACCCGCCGCACCGTTGGACGCTGATTGGTCGTAAATCACCTGACTGTGGATGCGCGGCATGTAACGTTCTTTCCGGCTACTACAGGCGGTGTGTGAGGTTGTGGCGCTCGAGTGACAGCAGCGTTGTGAATGCATCCCCTTCCACGGTAAGTCGGATTCATCGCTGCTGCCGAAGGCTTATAGATACCAATAATGTGTCCTTTGTTTTGTTCTTTGACCAGCACGCTATGGATGCTGGCGGATTTCGCCCAACTTATTAAGCCGACTGGCAATGTGGACTCGTTCCACTGCTGGTGTGCAAGGGTTGGGTATAGTAATTTCTGACCAGTGTAAGGCACTCGTGTATGTACTGCGATTGCCTAAGGTGTTCAGAGACACTCCTTTCAGTGTTAGTTCATTTGTACTAAGGACGCGGCGGCGTCGTATATGTTCATCCTAAACGCGAACTAGAGATGCATCGCTGTCATGCAGCCAATGATAGCTGCTAGCATTCACTGATTAGCGCTTGCCCTTACTATCTTTTGTAGACATTTTGCCGTCGTTGTGAAAATTGTTTTATTCAATGTGGAATGATGAAATACGGTAGAGTAAAGGTAAGGTACGCCTGGTTAACCGACGCATATCCCGTTAGGGACAGATGCATGCATGATGAGACGTTTTATCTGTCAATCCTATGATACAATATGATATTACCAACGTCCTGATGCTTTGTGCTGACCCTCGAATTAGCAGCTAGCAATGCTAATTTGCCGCTAAAACTAAATCAACGTGTTTTAGTGTACAGCAAAAGAAAGACCCTATATCGTAATGGGACTCGCATGCCTCGTGTTGCCCTGTGACGTCCCGGCGGATGCGGGTAAGTTAATAAAGATTTTGTTGTCAGTTATTTTTAAATTTTAAGCATTCCTGTAACAGCTACGTCTTGTTCGCACCATCGATGGTTCAGGATTATAGCGGGACTGCTAGAGAAACTCCGGGCATATGCTTGCAAGCAGTGCTATGTACTGCCTTGCATTCTTGTCCAGAACAGTCCAATTTTGTGTAGGTGACAGACTGATCAGCCATGGACAAGAAGAGGCCTGTCTAGCATAAAGGTAACTAATTCTTTCAGCATAATTTTTGTTGAGTATGCAGCACTGTGTTTTGTCCCTGCCCTGTGGCCGTGGCAAGAAAGTTCTGCTATATTAAATGCGAGGCACGCGCTTGCAGAGTATTAATTAATACGTCTGCTTCAGTTGCCTTGAACATGTATTGTCCTGTTTTTTAGCTTAGGTCGACTGTCACGTTTCTATGTCATACATTGTTTTGCAGACAGTGTACGTTCCAAGGAGTGAAGGTCTAGCCATGTTATGGACATTTCTCACGATGTCCCTTAAAGGAACGTTATAGTAAGTTTTTTCTTAATTTTATAAAAATGTATGGGCATCTGTGATTACTGTAGTAGCGAACTGAACCCTTTTTGATGACAAGTTAATATATATTTATCATGAGAAGCTGTGTGATCTTAATGCTTATGTCTGCTTAGTGTCTTGGCTAATAATTTTTGTTTTTACAGGAAATACGAACATAATCAATGGCACCAGCTCCTAAAAGATTGACAAAGTGGCATCCAGATATGCTCCAGCCATCGGTTTTTACGAAATGCTGTAGTGTGACGTTTTTAAAGCAGATGCTAATAAATTATATTTTTGTAATAAAAACTGTAGTTAAATTATGTTGCTGCCACTCCAAGAAAGCGGCCGGGCTGCAACCGAAAAGCACTTTAGTCAATTCTTTGCCCTAGATTAGTTGGTTTAACAGTCGTGCAAAATGGTACTCGTTCAACAGGTAAATAACGTAAAAATACTGGAGGTGTCCAGTGAAATAAAAGTCGGCAATTGCTAGTTTATCGTAGCTTGTTAAATTTACAACTGGTTATAGGTTCATCCGTGAGCTTGGGAACATTAGCTCGATGGTATATTTCATTCAAAAGGAACGTTACGACGTACATAATAGCCGAGATTTAGAGCCAGGCTGCTCAATTCACAGTGAATATACGGACGGGGCTTACTGTAGTCTGGTCGTATTCGTCTCTTATGAGGGCGCAAAGATAAAGGGATCTTCCTCAGTATATCGTAGTGGCTTGGAGCTCAATTGCAAGAACTCTGTACGTTGTGGCGCGCTAATGCTGTTACGGTTACAAACACGTTTCTGGCGGCGTCGGAAAAAGTGCTGAAACGCACTATGTGGCCTGCAGCTTAGTTAAAAAAACATCCTATTACACCGTATTACACCATTTTATGGAGCGCGAACTTCGTTTGATTATAAACATATTTTTTTCCTTACGGTAAGAGCCACAAGTATATGAGCAGGTTTTTGTGATTATCCCAAAAATATTTATGTAAGGTCCGTATAAAAGATGCCCCTGGGTGCAGGGTACTTGCAACATCGTATAAGACGCGTCTAATGTACTCGAAAATATGGTACCTATATCTATTCTTTGTTATACATTCAAACCGGAGGATTACTAGGGTTCACCGGGGGGGGGTGTGAATATCCTACAACCGTTTGTGCTCTATAGGAGCATCCCTTTTAAGTAAACTGTTTCGTGTAGGACCGTCTGTTCCTAGAGGCATTTACTTTTAAAGCTTTTCAAATTAGTTTTGAGGTATTAATACGTTAAAACGCCTAGAGAGATTAATTCACTAGAGTACGCTTTATCAAGTGTTATTATTCGAAATTTATTATTAAATATGGTTTCAAACTAACTGGCGAGTAATCATAAGTCGGAAATGCCGGTGACGAAAGTTTGGGACTGGACGGATCAAAAGGGCGAAACAAGAAGAGCGAGTGGTCGATCGAATTTGGCGGGCTATCCTGGAATGCTGATTTCTATAAAGTGCAGTCAAAACCTAGTTTCGAATATAGAGCAGGAACGTTGAATGGGTAGGGCCGTTCGAAGCCGTTGCGGAAGAACACCCACTCACTGAGCCGTGAAGTGAAACTTAGTTGATTTACTCGGCACACTTGTCTTCAGTTAGTTGAGAACAAAAACGCAGCAATTGCACGAAGCATTTTATGCGTGTCAAACGCTCCGGCTTTGAACGCGCTATACAAAACTGTAACACCCACCAAGTCTTTGTGATTACAACGGAGATACAGTGGAAATAACAACTGCATGTCAGTTCGATTATAAAAGGAAGCTGGCTGGTCCGGGCCATGGGAGGCTAAAGTCGGAAGCGAACGGCACTGACGCGATCGCACGCGAAAATACCGAGACGAGCTTCAACCATGTGTATTTCCAAGTGAACCCTCCCGACGGGCCGCCGTGATGCAGCTCCGGCCTACGTTCTAATCGCAAGTTCCTGGCCTCTTCAGGACGTTACTTAAAACTCTTCAAACCATCAACGCCATAAATCGCAGCGACACGTAAACCAGCCGAACTGCCATAACTCCGCTGGGCCACAAACTGGGTTCAGCGGTAGTGTCAAGGCGATACGCGTCGCTAGGCCATAAACGCCATCAGCACATAAGCTATTAACACCACAAATCAGCCACATTGCTTGATCTCAAGATCACAACTCCATGTCATCAGCACAACAAACTACACAAATTAGCCTCAGTGACTATAGCACACTGTAACTCACTGCTTGCTGCTCTACCGGCCCCATCGATTGCTTACAGCTAGTGCAAAACTCTCTGTCGTGAGCGTGGCAGTTGTCATGTCACACCACTTCCCGCCGATCTGCGCTGGCTACCAGTCAAGCAAAGAATCGACTTCAAAGTTTTGTCACTTCACTTTATGTCCCTCCATTGTTTGGCTCCAGCCTACCCATCAGATCTACTCCCCCAGCCAGGCCAAATGTCGTACCACCCGCTTTTCGGAATCTAACTGTTTACCTATACCACGTACAAACCTCAAATATTTTTGAGTCCGAGAATTCAGTTAGCATGCCCCCAAAGTCTGGAACTCACTCCCGACTCGCGTCGCGACATCCCTGACGACCGCATTTAAAAAGAACCTAAAACGCACCTATTTATGACAGCATTTAGTGGGTCCCTGTGATTTGTCCTTCGTGAGCTTATTCGTGCTCACACTGTGCATGCTGCCACTAACCACACTTGCATGCTGACCCCGTGCACGTCACCCCTAACCATGATATTCATGTTGTTTGTTTACCAACCACGATATTATTCACCATTCAATTGCATTCCCCTTTGCAGCAAATGTAAAACCCTAGAAAGAGATTGAGTTCTCTGAGGGCGCTTTATCAAGGGCATTACTATTGTTATTATTATTATTATTATTATTACCACTAACTGATATCAGCTGTTGAGCGGGTTCGGAAGGAACAATGGCTGGACAGTACAACAACAATGTATGCATGGAATATAAGGGCTTCCGGAAAAATATTATATCGAAGAGTCACGAGCGCTACACCCCTCGATGCCGGCAGACTTCACCGACTATGCCAAGCCAGCACTCCGCGCCACTTCGGATTACTTGAGATATTTTGCTTACTATTTTTCACGCTAACCACAACGCGGCAGGGCCACCGACTCAACGAATGAAGGAAACGACGTGAGACGCAAAAACAACACCCGCACTCGGGGTTCATAATTGCGACCTGTGTCACACTTATTTCTATTAGACTCCAGTCATTTGACTGTCTTACCTTGGAAAAATGCTACCTATTTAAACAGGCGTCACGTCATCATTTGAGGAGGTCCAGCGATTTTTTGTGTTTCCTTGTAAAAATTGCCTAGTTTGTATGCTCCCTAAGCCTGGAGCTCCCTCCCGACTTGCGACAGAACATTCCCTGACTTGACCACATTTAAAAAGAACTTAAAAACACTTATTTAGGACAGCATTTGCTGGGTCCCCGTGATTCGCCCTTCATGTGCTTATGCGTGCTGACACTGTGCATGCTGCCACTAACCACACTTGCATGCTGACCCTGAGCATGTCACCCGTAACTATGTTATTCATGTTGTTTGTTTATCAACCACGATATTATTCACCATTCAATTGTATTTCTCTTTGCAGCAAATGTAAAACACCTGGAAAGAGAATGAGTTCCCTGAGGGCGCTTTATCAAGTGCATTATTATTATTATTATTATTATCATTTACTTGATCGGCTTACGTGCTAACGTTCTGTCCGTGAAAATGCATCTTTTTTAACGTTAGGTGAGCCAGTTGCAATTAGACATGGGTGACTATACGTTATTATCTCAAGCGACGTTAACAAGGTTAGAAAAGGATCTCGGAAACCTTGCGGTCGTATTTGTTGGTACGTGTTGCAGGACATGTCACCACGTGACTACATGCGGTGGCTCTCAAAGCCTTTGGGCCATGCCCAAATGGGCCAACCGGGATACAGTCCGCGGTGTGCCCGTTGGCTTATCCTCCAGAGATCGTGCCTTACATTCGTACGCTCCCAAAGCCCGGAACTCACTACCGACTGGCATCACGACATCCACTGACTTGACCATAGCTAAAAATAAGCTGAAAACGCACATATCGATCCCAGCATTTAGTGGTTTGTTAGGATTCGTCTTTGCATGCTTTTGCGTGCTGACACTGTGAATGCTGCCACTAACCACAATTGCATGCTGACCCTGTGCGTGTCACCCTTAACCATGTCATGCTTGTTGTCATTGAGCAGGCTACCGGTAACCATTCGATCGTGCTTCCTTTGCAGCAAATGTAATGTGCCTAAAATAAGGTTGAGTTGTGTGGGGCGCAAATATTAATTGCGCAATGAAAAATGCGGAAAGGGATTTTGGAGTCTCGCTCGCACCTTGGGGTGACGAGCGCCTCGCAAAGGCACACGGACTCTACTAAAAATCCTCCCATGAACGAAGCTCGGCACAGCGGCTAGCGCGCGTGTGTTGCGTTCGGGTACAGGGCAACGTGGTTCAAACGAAAGCTGCCGTAGGTGGAACTCGACGGAAGCACATACTATCCGTCGATCTGCTTTTAGAGCATGCTCTTGTACACCCTTCGTTCGCGCCAACGGGTAGAAAAAGAAGTCATCGTAAGGTCACGAACTCGTCGTAAGGTCACGAGTACACGATATCGATAACTTGCCTTGCTCACAATTCTCATGGAAGTAGGGTTTACAAATAGCCTGAAAAGGGTACGGGTAACTCATCCAAGGGTAACAATAATCATCCCTAGCCCGAGCACGTACGAGAAACAAATTGCTGAGGCTGTGGAAGGCAGAGGTCTTGTCGGCGTGGCAATACATGCTGGCTACTTTTTTAATCTTGGATTGCAGCAGCGAATTGATGGCTCCTCGGCCTTCACGGCGGCGGGCGGATTGCTTTTTCGCACTATTCACTTTTTCCGGTAGAGTCCGGTAGTTGCCCTCTTGAGATTCCTAAAGTTCCTTGATTAAAGCTCCGTCGTGTCGCTGCGCATCGCCTCTACTTGACACAACCCGTAAGCATCGACGAACGCCAGCGAACGGCATAATTCAACGATTCAACGGTTCTTTTGCGGCGACAAGTTAGCTAGATCGTCGCTTGACGCACCGTTCGCGACGGAGGCTTTTTTTGCTTCACTGTTGCCAGCCCGCGGCGGAGCGCACTTCCAAAAGTCTTAAGCAACGATATCGACTCTTCGCTTTCGTCTAGGGCGAAATCATTCCAGCCGTCCTGCGTTGTTCCGTCCACGCGCTACTCACTTTGGCGACTTAGCAGACTTAGCAATGCTTCTCACTTTCTCGCTGTTGCCTGACTCGGAATTGGTTAGCTATTAAAACGGCGGCTTGGTACATCAGCCAGATTCATTTTGATTGATTCGTGGTCCCAGAATTATGATGGCGAGGAACCGATTATGCAATCGTCTACGGCCGAGGCGTCATAAAAGTTGACGCATAGTAATAGGCAGTCAGTAGGTGCCGTGGCAGTTAAACTGAATTGTACTTTAGGCCACTGAGTCGTATGCGAGTTGGCGTAAGTATGGCTGCTGGTAGACGCTGGCAGCCATCCTACGCTGGTCGAATAAATTTGTCTACGCTATAGATCTATGCATGATTCTTCGTCTGCAACTCCAAAAAACCATAAAGACTATGCGGGTGTTACGCAGGACGGTTTTGCATAGCGTACTCACAGCCAAAGTGGCTTTCGGTATGCATTCGGTAGCCAACAGTACTAGCTATCTTGAGGTACGGGCGCTCTTAGTTGCTGCCGTGTCCCGTTATTGTCGAATACCTGCGTGCATTAGTGACGCATCTACAAGTCGCTGGTCGTGACACGGTTCAGAGCGTGACCGGTACTAATAGCGCGTAGGCTGGGACTAGCATCGTTACGAGCCGTTTGCGGCATAGTTCTGAGGGGACGTGGAAGCCTTCTCGACACCCATTTGTAACAACACTACGGTATGCGCACTGAACGCTGCCGAGGCTTCGAGTGATTCATAAGTCACTATGCAGCGTAACAGCCACTCAAGCCATTCCAGCTTTCTGGTCGGACATACAGAGCTACGCGAGCTACGCAGAAACTGCAGTCGAAGCGTGCCGGAACCGGCTCGGTCAAGGTCACCACAGCGTCGACTTCATCCGGATTAAGGCCTCCGGTTCTGGGCCTGCTGTAGTCGCAGATGCTTCCCGCCGTACGTTGGTTCGTGTCGCTTTCAGTCCTGAGTGCCTTCGAATTAGTTCTGTCTCAAGACTTCATCGGATGTGGAGGTTTTATTCGATCCGACGTGGAAATAGACTTCACCTTGATAAGGGTTAGTATTAACCTCCCTCCCCCTTCCTTGCAGGATTAGTAAAGTGCTCGAGGATATTTTCTGTTTCTTTTTTGTATCGACTACCTTAAAACGGCAGATAAAAGTCGTACACACATATACATTCACACATAGTATACATTATAATGTATGTTATTTGCGTTTAATCCACGAGCTGGCGATTTGCTCAAGGTCCGGGCATTGAACAGAGATCCAGCCAACGTTCACCGGCGACTCACACGTTCATGCTCTCATCCTTCTGCTGCTGCTACCACTAATCGTTTGCTTTGAATCGAAATTTCAATTCTCGTTGGCTGCTGCTTTCTCAGTTCACACTCTACCGTCATGCACTGTTTCGATATGTCTCGGTTCTGTTTTTATGTATCAGTCTGTTTACCTGCCTCTTTCTTAAAAAAATTAGTAAGTCGGAAAGTGCGGCAGGGGCCTACGCAGGTTTCTTCTTTTCTCTCTACCATCTGCTGCTATCTGTTTATCTGCTAGGCTATATTTCTGCCTATATTTTCCGTGTCTTATTCCGTTTGTCTATTGCTCTCCACATATCTGTTGTTCACTTTGTACCTCTTTTGTCTCACTTCACCTCACGGTCGCTCACTCCGGTTGTACCTTTAACCCGGCTTAGAAAAAAGAAGTGGCTTTCATTTTGCCTTTCTCCGTCGACGTAAACGTTTTGTCACCACGTGATACATGGTCGCTGGTGCCAGTGCATGCAAGGGACGCTCTTGCGTGTGTACAAGCCTTGCATATGTGCATACCGCTCACTTGTGCGCGATGGATACTTGTACGGATGCAAGGGGTGATCGTGTGCGTACAAACGGCGCTCGTGTACATGCAAGGCTTAGATGTGCACATGCAAGGGGTATATGTGCACATGCATGTTCGTGCACATGCAAGGGGTAGATGCGTGCATGCAAAGGATACTTGAATGCTTGCAAATGATCGAGCCCATACAAGAGGTGCCGGTGCGAATGCGAAGGGTGCTGTTTCACAGATGCTAGCTCTGCTAGATCTGTCTGCTGCCTTCGACACCATTGATCACGAAGTTCTGCTTGAACGACTGAGAACAACGATCGGTCTGGCAGACGAAGCACTGGCGTGGTTTAAATCATACTTGTCTGATCGTGTTCAATCCGTGTCGTGTGGGGGTCAGGTCTCAGACATGAGAAGGGTCACCTGTGGAGTCCCTCAAGGGTCTGTACTTGGTCCCTTGCTGTTCTCCATTTATACGCAACCTCTGGGAAAAGTGATTAAGGCCCATGGAATAGGATATCACTTCTATGCTGACGAAACTCAGTTGTATTTGTCATTTAAACCGTCGGAATCTGCTGCAGCAACTGAGAAACTGAATGCTTGCCTTGCCGATATTCGATCCTGGATGTCGGAAAACTTCCTGAAATTAAATGACGATAAAACCGAACTGCTTCTCATAGGACACCCTAAGCGTGTGGCTGGATTAAAAGGCTTTGCTGTTCTAATAGGCGATGCTATTGTGCGACCTTCACCACGTGCTCGTAATCTAGGTGTCGTGTTCGACAGCTGCCTCAATTTCAAAAGCTTCATTCAGAAGACTGCCTCTACAGCTAGCCATCACATCCGATCCCTATCCAAGATTAGAAGCTGTCTCCCACAGTAGCTTGTAAAAAATTTAACTAGCTCTTTAGTTCTGTCTCGGCTTGATTATTGTAATTCCCTTTTGGCTGGGCTATCAAAGAAAGCTATTATGCCACTACAGCGGACTATGAATATGGCTGCAAGGCTGGTCTTCAAGTCCCAGCGGTTTGAGCACGTGTCACCTTTGCTGGAAGAGCTAGGATGATTGCCGGTTGAGCAAACGATACGGAGCAAAGTTCTTACGCTGACCCACAAGGCCCGCCACGGCTTGGCTCCTTCATACCTAGCTGAACTGCTACATCAGTTTCAGCCTGTTCGTGCCCTGAGGTCCTGTGTGGACAATAAATTAGCTGTCCCATTCCTCTGCTTAAAGACAGTTGGCGACAGAAGCTTTAGCTCTGCAGGTCCTAGACTGTGGAACTCGCTTCCACAATTCTTACGCAACGACATCTACTCTCCAACTGCCGACTATGGCACATCTTTTTCAGCGGTCCTGAACTGCTACTTCTATGCTACTCACTACCTCAACTGCTCTCCTAACTCTGCTATGCTTCCCACTTTCTCTTTGTTGCGTGAGACGAAGTCTGTTGGCTACCGAATGCGTACCGAAAGCCGCTTAGGCTGTGAGTGCGCTATACAAAACTCTCCTGCGTAATGCCCACATGGTCTTTATGACTTTGTGGAGTTACTGACGGAGATACATTACATTACACACAAAAAGTGGTCGTGCGCATTCAGGGTAGCTCGTCTGAAGAGAAAACAAAAGGTTAGCTGATTTAACAGCAGCCTCATTTGTATAGCAGCAGAAGAGCCGTACCGGTTATCATCCCTGCTTGCAGTGAGCAATAAAGGATCGCCCATTGCAGAACTCGAACCCACGACATGGATCTTGAGAAGACCGAGCATTCCTTGCCCCTGGGTCTTAGCCCAGGGGCAAAGGTTGCTTGTGCGCGGCTGCTTGTATCGATCACTAGAACGAGCGCAATCGGCTAAAAATGTCACACTACCCGAGCGGTTTGGTGTCATTAAGATTCGATTGACTCTCCAAAGCTAATGGGTCACTCTGTGTACTGCCGTGTGTTTGCTAACCATCGTCTTAACTGTTGTCTCTCCATCTTTAGGTCAGGCTGTACACCAAGCAAGGAAATATCAAGGATGAGGCCGAGTGTGCACCAAACAACGGATACTACATGATACCGGTGTATGAGAAGGGTGAATACGTGCTACAGGTCGAGCCGCCGAGCGGATGGGGCCTAAGTGAGTGCTGCCGAAGCTACCACCTCATGGGAGCAGCTGCAGACGCTGCTGATGCCCCGGCGGCTGCCTGGCCCCGTGATTGCTGCAGCCTGGCCCCCCCCCCCCGTGATTGCTGCAGCCTGGCTCAGTGATCGCCAAAGCCTGGCCTTGTGATTGCCGTGGCCTGGCCCAGTGATCGCCTCAGCATGGCCCAGTGATTGCCTCAGCATCGCCCAGTGATTGCTGGGCCAGTGATTGCTGCAGCCTTGTTTCTGAGCATGACGGCGAGAGAGGGACTCGTTCACACGGGCACCTGGGCGCTGCACAGACCAGCGCTGCTGCGTGTCTTTGTGGCTACTGCTGCTGTTCGTGCTCGGTGGGCTACAAGAAAGGGCAGAGCCGAGGTGGCGTCGGGCCGGCATCTCGTTGGACAGGACTCAAGATGACTCGTGGTGAAGAGGGCCTGGTTTTTGTACTCGTGAAAGTGCAGTTTTCCTCGTTGTGTGTGGCTGTTTCTCATCAACAGCCTATGACCGCTTGTCCCTCCCCCCCCCCCGTGGGGGGCCTGAGCACTGCTCCTTGCCGCTGTCTGCAGGCTTTGAACTGTTCCAGGCACCTCGCTGTCGCCCTCCCAGCACTTGTGTGATTGTTATGCCGATGTTTTGCATTTACTATTTCCTGCAGCACCGGATCGCGTCACACTTAAAGTTGATGGATCGTCGGATCCCTGCAGCAAAGGGGAAGACATCAATTTCCAGTTCACCGGCTTCGGTCTTATCGGAAAGGTATGCCTCTGTTCCAAGCCACCACGATCAGCACCTGTTCGATGCCGAGGCTGGTCGTGTGCCATTGTAACGTGTGCCATTGTAACGGCAGCTTGATTCCATCAGCTCACGCTGCCCTCTCCTTGCACAGCAGCCTGTAGGCTGCTGCATGTGACACTCCATTTATTGATGTCCTTATGTGCCGTATGTGGTGTGTGTGTGTGTGTGTGTGTGTGTATGTGTTTGTGTGTGTATTTGTTTGTGTGTGTATGTGTTTGTGTGTGTGTGTGTGTGTGTGTGTGTGTGTGTTTAGTTCTTTCGTGTCTGTAGAGCCGGCCTTTGGCTTGCCAATCAAACCATAGATAGCAAGTTGAGACAGTCTAGCATAATAAGGAATGAAGGCTATTTACTTAATGCCCGATTATTTCGAGCCGCCAGTGCTGCTTCTTGCGCAACGATAGTGTAAGATGTATCAGTGATTACACCTTCTGCTCTTGTTTTCCTAAAGCTTCCCTTGCAGCAGATATATCTTGGGTGCCGTGCAAATGTTTTTTTATGATCATTATTGAGCCTGGAAGTCACTAACGACCGTCATTAAGCCATTTCCTGACTCAACATTTGAAAAGAAGCTAAAAATCTACCTGTTAATTACAGCATTACCTTCGTATGTATGAATTGTCTTTTATGTGCTTATGATGGCTGAAATTGTGCATGCAACTGCTAATTCATTGACATGCTTCTTTACCGATGTATTCAAAGTGCTTAGAAAGAGATTTAGTTCTGTTGGGGTGCCTTACAAATGTTTTATTATGACTAATAAGAATAAGGATAGAGACGGTCTGCTAGGGCACACCCTTCACTCAGTTGAAGGATCGAGCCTGACGGGAGAAAATCCAAAGTTCTGCTTGCCGTATCGTCTCGTCCTCTGTGCAGGCCTCCCCACGCAAGGCAAGCCTTACGGGAATGTCACGTCCGACAGTTCTGTATCGAAAGCTACCATCATGCTCTATATCTGGGCTTTCGAGCAAAGCTGAAAGCTGTTCATTCATTCTTGACGCTGTCAGTGCCAACCGTTATTGCTGCGGTTTTTTGTTAATTAGTGTGTGCTTGCGCTGGCACATGTGCAGTCATTTGCTCTTACCAAGGTGGTCAGCTCCTTATCCGAGACGGGACCGGCTGGTGTTCGGGTGAACCTGAAGAGTGCTGCTGGCGAAGTGCAGCAGAGCACCATCACCTCCGATGGTGGCAGGTAGCTGTGTAGCCGAGGGCGCACGCTGTGCTGCACCGGATGTGCATGCACCGGATGTGCATGCAAGGTGCTCGAATAGTGGCTTGCATTCTGAGCTCTTTCGTGCAGGTACATTTTCGCCAACGTTCTCCCTGGCCAATACATCGTGGAAGCATCGCACCCGGTGTGGCAGTTCGAGAAAGTATGCAGTAGCGCTGCGCCCGGTCGGACACGCTGTAGCGACTTGCATGGCGCAGGCGTGCGAAGCCCACACGTTTGCCCCACGTTTGCTGATGGCTGACCTTGTCGTCTGCTCTCTGCTGTCGCCGTAGGCGTCGGCTCTGGTTGAAGTGAGCAAGGTGACAGGCGATGCAGGCAGCTCGCTCGTCGTGCACGGCTACGACGTTACGGTGAGAAGTGACTGCACGCCTCTCCACTGGATGCCACGAGTCGCCTCGTTCATGCTCTTTTTTGTTGTGATTTCGGATTGACTGCAGTGATTTTCGTCAACCGCAAGCCGCGCTGCTGTGGAGCTTGCGCCGTCCTCTTTCGCTCAAGTCGTGCCGATCGCTTCATCACTGCGACCTCGCGGACTGTTACAGGGCAGCATTGAGAGCGAAGGCGAGTCCGTGCGGGGCGTATCATTCCTGCTCTTCTCCGACACCGAAGCGAGTCCGGTGCGTGCGCAGCTGTGCTGTGTCGCCCTCGGCTCGTGCTCGACACACTGCAGCAGTTCGTGGCCGACATGATATTCGCTTCATGTAGCCGCCGGCTCGATCCACGCACCTCGGCTGCCACCATCGTTGCAGGAAGTGTACGGCTGCAATGAAGCACCCAATGCGGAATACTCTGCTGACAAGAGGGTCCTCTGTCAGGTGACGTCGGACGAGCAAGGCACTTTCACGTTTCGCAGCGTCCCTGTTGGACGTTATTACATGGTGAGTGCAGCTGCAGGGTCGTGACTTATTCCTCTATACTGCTCAGAGCTGCGCATCTATCGCCCTACTCCCCCCCATATGCAGTTTGTACTTCGACTGCCGGTGTGTGCAAAAAGCTGACAATTTCCCCCCTTGACTAGCCTTCTTAAAAATGTTGGACGACTTGGTCTTGAAGGTACCTGTTTATAAAGGTCAGCTGACTTCGTTCGAAGTCCGTCCATCGAAAGAGACTTTTGCCGTCGACCACGATTCCTTTAGGTTTCCGGTTAGTATTTCCTGTTTCGTTTCTGTGAAGGCGTTTACAGCTTTCTTGGCTTTCTCAAGTGGCTAAGCCTTCTGCTTACAACGAATGTAAAGCGCTTTTCTTTTTTTGTTATTGTAGCAGCCCTTTCTGGTAACAGGATTTGCTGTCAGTGGTACTGTACGCTCTTCGGCCAAGGTACGCAGCGGCACCAAGGTTTTGCTGTGGACCACTTAGCGGCTGTGCACATGCACGACTATGGTCTCAGCTGATGTGCAACCTTCCCGCTGCTCTGCGCGTTCGTAAAGGTCGGCTGGTTCAATGGCCTCATTTACACCTCATGTCCACGGTTTTTTGCACCCCAACAATGTAGCCGACGGGGTCGGTCGTTGGACTTCCAGGCTAATATTTTGCAAAAGCTGCGCATGATGAGAGTAAAAATAAGCTCGCAGAAGCAAGACAGAGTATTTTAGTCGGTAAGAAGTAGGTAGCCCTACCAGGTTCTTGATTACAGTCTGCTCCTGGCTAGGCATCGAAGCCACTAGCTTCTAAACCTTACATGCTATGCTTACTCTGCAGCATTCGAAGCCGATCGAAAAGCTCGTCTGCCGGCAGAGTAGGCAGATTTGGGTTGCTCCTCAGTGACTCGGCTAAGTCATCCCTTAAATGCACAGCGAGTTTTAATCGGGCAACTAAACTCAAATTCCGGGCCAATTCATGACGATAGCAGACGAGTCACGAAACTATTTTCTGACCCACTTCGAAGAACACTTTAGGCTTTTGTCCTGTTGATGCATTGATTTATCTTCCAAAAGAAGTAAGGCAGACAGATAATTCCCACTCTCTGAAGCAAATTTAGGTACGAATTCTGGGCCGCAATGCCAGGAATATATAAATATATATAATATAATTCATTTATATAGCACCCCAAGAGAACGTAATCTCTATTCAGGCGCTTCACATATGCCTCGGGGCTCGCGCCCACGACCTCAGCCAGACCTTGGTCGGGGCGAGCACCTTAACCGCTGGACCAAACCAGCTCTGAGATCCGATAATCAATTGACACGGCTCCTTTCCAACCTACCCAAACAGTGCCTGGAAAGTGTGTTAGCTCTCTCGGGATGCTATGCACCTGTTTTATTATTATTATTATTATTATTACTAAATGCCTTGCCAGCCTTGTGAATCTCACGCATCACGATTGTGGTGGCCGTTTGCCAGATCCTTCCGACCGACGTGCTGGTGGGCCATGGTGGGCCATAGTGAGCACCCACGCTCACAGGTGGCTCAGCACGGTTAGACACGGTTGCTTGGCTGCTGCGGCCCTTGGCTTCGAGGGGGGAGTGGCATGAGGCTGCTCAGGGATCAATCGTCGCGTCACATCGCGGTCCCTTGTACACGGCAGTGACTCGTCGTGCCACTCGCCAGTCAATTTCGTCACGCCCCTCAGGATTTTGACACTCGCTCTGCGTGGCCGCCCATCCGACCGCTGCGCTCGGGTGCTCGGCCGTGCGCAGCGGCGGCAGCCACGCGGCTCTCTCTCTCAGCGGCTGCCTTCGCTTGCGCTGATCACGTGCGATGGCGCTCGCCTTGCAGGGTGCCGCTGTGGCGGGCGCCAAGGTGTCGTTGGACGGCAAGTACGTGGCCACGACGGACGCCAGCGGATCGTTCCAGCTGGCAGGTGTCAAGTCTGGCGTGTACAGCATCGGCGTCACAGCAGAGCACATGCACTTCAGCCCGTCCAAGCACAAAGTCACGCCAACCACGCCCACTTTTTCTGACGTGCTGCCTGACAGGTATGGCGTGCGCTTGCATGCATGCCTACGGTTTGCTTACATTTCTGCGTGCGGCAATTTTATTGACAGTTATATTTGGCGGGGATAGAATGATGGGAATCACGAGACGAGGCGGCTTAGTCCATTCGTTCTGCCTCTGTGGTGCGCACATCGTTGATGTCTGCGGTAATGATGGCATGCTGGTACTTAGTGAAGCATGAGGGAACTCGGTGCAGCATTTCTTGAGCAAGTAGTCCTGGCGATGTGGTTGCTGGCTGACCAGAGAGAACGCTACTTTTTCGGGCAAGTCTGCGGCTTCTTGTGTGTGACCACCAAAATCTTGCATTTCTTTTCGGGTGTGTGAGCTTGTTGCCTCCTGAAGCTGGTTTGTGGGGCAGCACTTCGGTGCGCTACCGTTAGAGTAAAAAAAGGTAGTTGAAAGTTAGCTGATGCGACAGCCTCATGTATATAGCAGCAGAACAGCCTTAGCGGGCTATCACCACCGCTTGCAGTGGGCAATAAAGGATCGCCCACTGCAGGACTCGAACCCACGTGACTTGGTTCGGGAAGAGGAAGCACCGTGCCATTGGGCGAAGAACCATTTTGCTCAAGCATAGCACTTGCGCTTCCAGGGTGCTCTGCCCGGGGAGCGTGCGGATCCGCGCGGGAATCAGAGTTGACCTGTCATGCCTCGCCGTGTCAGCTTCGAATTAGGCGAGTGAAGGCATTGCCTCTTCGAACTAGTTTGTTGATCTTGACCTGTCGGACTGGATAACTTCCCTTTGTGTGCGCTCTCACATGCTTGCTCGGCACTGGCTTTCCCGTATGTGAATGAATGAACGAACGAATGAACTGAATAAGAATAAGAATAATACCTTGGGCTCGTTTGACCCAGTAGTTAAGGTGCTCGCCTCGACCAAAGTCTGGCCGAGGTCTGTGCTCGAGCCAGCCGTGGCATATGTTAAGCGCCTGAATAGAGATTAAGTTCCTTTAGAGTGCCATACAAATGAATTATATAAAGGTGTAGCTCCTTAAGATAACTAGCTCCTTTAGAGGCATGTTAAATATTTGGTAAAGGAAGCGTGTCAACTGATAGGCAGTGTCAGAGCACGCGTAAGCAATGAAAGAGTGCTGACTCGAGTTTTGAACCCCAGTGTCTGCTTGGGGATCTCAGACTTTTCTGGCTCTTGTGTGAGCTCAACGCGAATATTTTGGCATTCAATTACCTGGACGGCACGTCGTCGTGTGCCAATTCTATATCCTTGCACCGGACCGCACGATGCGGCTTCATTCCGGCAAGCCTGCAATGTGAATGCACCGTCGATATCTGCCCTGCACATCTGTCATTGGGTGATGCTTGACTCCAGTTTCTGGCCGCCAGCCGCAGTTAATTTGCTTGGGGCGCATCTGCTTTTATTTTTTTTTGCCCATCTCTTGCTTTGCTTTTGTTTTATGTTGTGCCAAAGTTTTGTTTAGAAGCATGCCCATGGCTTGTGTCATTTCACGTCTGGCATCTGCTGACGGCTCTTTCCTTGACCTTCCAGATTCGACATTTGCGGCCAGATAGTCATTACCGACACAGCTGCTGGTGCCAGTGCCAGATCGCTGCGCTCTTACCCGGAAGGTGACCCGTCCAAGGTCACGATCGCTACCACCAACAGGGACGGCACATTTTGCATCTCGGCCCCCGTGGGAGTACGTCTGGTGATCGAGGTAGGCTGCTGATAGCCCCATTCACCCTTCGCCATAGCTTACCGGCGGCCATGGTTTGACTACCCTTCTCACTGGTCAGCTACGGTTATGCACTCGGGCTTCGAATTTCTGCATCTATTGTTGGAATTCTGAACACTGGTGTGACAGATTGAACTGGTTCCTGAGCTGTTTTTTTTATAAATGAAGTCACTTACTGAATCGCTTGCTGCCGATGCCTAGTTCGGTCAGCTTGAGTGGCTTCTGATCATCACGTGTTGTTTGAGCTGCCATTGTGATGCTCCCTGTTTCTTCTTTTTGATCCGACTCATGCCAGTGACCTCTGGGTTGAGCAAATCTGCTTGCAATATTGTATTCACAATCAGTTCTGATGCCTCATTTGACAGCAATAATAATGTAACATTTTTATGTCGCCGTAGGAAAACTAAATCTCTTCCTAGGCGCTGCACACAGGGCTAAAGAAATTTCATCAACAGGTTAATGAAAAATAATGTTCGCGATTGTAACACGCATGAGCATGTAAATAAAGATTTTCATGAGCAAAAGCATATGCAGTGAGGAACATACGGGTTTTTGGTATTGCTTTAAATGTCGTCAAGTCAGCGGATGTCGTCATGTCAGTGGTCAGAGGTGCTGACTTTATGTGCTCAGGAACTAAAGGCACGGTTTCCAAATGATTTGATATTGATTAGAGGTGCAGCTAATCGACGAGAGCTATCGGGCGGCTGTCGCGATGGGAGGCCTGAGGGCAATAAGTATTTCACATTCAGTATTAGGTAAGCCAGAGCATGCGAATGAAAGGACCTAAAAGGGAAAGGACCTTGAAGTCGATGCA